>VXBJ01001867.1:501761-590576 GCA_013400055.1 Nycticryphes semicollaris | reverse complement strand
ACCCATGCCTTTTTTGTTCTTTTTTTTTTCTTTCCCCCTTGAGGAGAAAAACAAACCAAAGAAAACAACTCCCTCACCAGGGTGCCACGTTTCAGATTTGCCTCTTCATTTCCTTGTCAGCCTCTGTGGGTGTAAAGGACTCACCAGCTCCCGGGCACCCATGAGATGTGGTCAGACCCCCTCCTCCCCATGGGAGCCCAGCCTGTCCCCAG
Source organism: Nycticryphes semicollaris (assembly GCA_013400055.1). Lineage (NCBI taxonomy): Eukaryota > Metazoa > Chordata > Aves > Charadriiformes > Rostratulidae > Nycticryphes > Nycticryphes semicollaris. The sequence goes on along the minus strand of VXBJ01001867.1, from coordinate 590,364 downwards.
CAGCACCAGCAGCCCCCACCATTCCCCCCTCAGACATCACCAACCACAGCTGGGGGAGAAAGAGCCCCAGGAGCTTGCACCCACTCACCAAACAAAGCCAAGACGAACCAGAAAAAGAACCCAAACCACTCACTCCACAAGCAAAGAGCACAACCAGCTGGTGGGCTTTATCTGCCCCATCCTCCTGGTGGGAGGGTTTCAGTCCTGCCGAGGACCTGCAGGTGGGTGTGGGCTCATCAGGAGCTCAATCAGCTGCTCTCTGTCAGGTGGTGGAGGGTCTGGAGGTGTTAAGGAGGCACCAGGAGCTCCTGGGAGCTGGTTCCAGGGGTGGCTGAGGATGGGCTGATGCAGAGCTTGGGGAAGGAGCTGGGTTTCCTGTGAGGCTGGTCCCTCGAGAAGGTCCCTCTCCTGCACCAGGTCCCTTGTGGGCACCTTTGCCCTGTAGGGTTGGTCAGGGCTCACACGCTGCCCACTGGGAGTTTGCTCAGGAGGTTCCCATGTGCCCAGAGAAGTTATTTTACCCTTGAAGATGACGCCTACTCACTCGGGCATACACCCGTAGCTGTAACACACCCTGTCTTTGCCAATAATTACTGTTATTTACATAAACCTTGAGAACACGAAGCAGATGAAAAGCACAAACGGTCTCCAAAACCCGGGGGTGTTGCACAAGGAGCGTTTACAGGAGCCGAGGTGCGGAGTCTCCTCCTGCAGCAGCCGATTCCACCTGAGCCCCAGCCCCCGGCAGAGGCCGGAATTGTTTCACAAATCCAAACTTCGTGTTGGCAGCAGCCAAGAGGCTGAGAAAAATTGTATTTTTGAAGAGAAAAACTCAGAAAATAAATCTGGAGGTGGGTGGTGTAAGGTGTAAAGTGGTGTCTGAGAAACCAAACTGCTCTGTCAAAGGGGGCTCGGGCGGAGGCAGCAGCGTCTCCCTCAGTGGATCCCGACGTGCGGCGCTGACGGTGCCAACGGGGGATTAAGGGAATAAACCAACCAGGAGGGAGCAACCCCATTCCTTCCTTTAAATCTGAATTACCTTTCTGGAAGTGCAAGGTGGGAACTTCCCCTTCAAATACAAGGGCAAACGCGGTGCAAAGGGACTCCTTGTGAGCGGTTTGGGGGCCGAGCGCTGACCCCCCGACCTCCCCGAGGGATGGGCTCCACCGTCCTTCCTAAGCTTTGCCTTTGGAGATCTCAGAAGTGTTCAATTAACGGGCAAGAACCACCTTAACCCATCAAATGTGTGGGCTTGATGGGCTTCGAGCTGCAGGTCCCAGTTTATCTCAGTTCTCCCCCCTTGTATTTCAACCAGCCTCTGGTGTTTTCGGTGATGGCTTTTCCTCAGACCAATAACTTGGTGGAACAAACAACCCTCCTCTCCTAATTCCTGGCTTTTTGGCACAGTTGTTTATGAACTGTAAATCCAAAGTGGGTCACGAGGTACCTCCCCCCTTCTCCTAAGGGCCTCCAGCTGGGCTTCTCTGAAAGCAATCCTTTGAATGGCTGGGAAGAGCAGCTCCTGAAATGCAGTTCACCTGGTGTAACTGCGAGCACGAAGGTTAAAGGCAAGAACCACTCACCTGCTTTTCCAAGAAACTGAAAATTTGAATTTAAAGTGAACTTTTAGGCGGGTTTCACTCCTTCAAACTTTTAAAACCCGAATGAAGCAGCAGTTGCAGTTTCTGTTGCCCTTGTAAGGGGGGTCTTTTTGTGTCTACCTCTGTCAGAAAACCCACACCGGTACCAGAACCCCTGCTGGCCCTTGGAAGAAGAGGAAAATCCAAGCCTCCCCCCTGTGGGTAGCTCCCTGTGTGACATCGCTCACTGGAGGAAGACTTCCCTCACTGATTTCTCCCCCATTTCCACTGGGTTTGCAATGGGTGAGCTCCAGCCCCGACCACAGGAACCCATTCATCCGTCCCATCTACCTTTTCCCTCACCTTCCAGTATCTCCCACATTTCTGGACTGAATTCCCTGGTTTATTCTCCTCCTCCGGGCTTAGGATGGAGAGGGGCTGATGAGAGCCCCAAATCCCCCACCACCATCACCTCCAAAGACAAGAACCAGACCGCTGTTAAGCTTAAAAAAAACCACCAAAACCAAACATGTTGGGTTTTATTATTTTTAGACTATTAAAAAAGAACAGCAAAAGGATTTAAAAACCATTTCCATCAGCTACACCCACTGGTCCAGAAACCCACACTAGTTCAGAGCGTACGCATCATGTTCTCTTCAGCTGTAAAGTCACCAAACGGCTCCCATCCGTGGCTGCAATTAAGTAGGTTTTTTTTCTTGAGTAGGGTTTCTGACTATATAGGGCAAAACGTGGCATTTTCAGTACATTTCTAGAGTTCCCAGAGGTTTTTCAAAGCTCACAACAAGCAGAACTACCGCTTTTCACCACCTGTGCCACCCTGGCGAGTGTCTGCTCAGAGGACACAGCGGTGTTTTAAGAGCTCTCCTGCTCCTACTTTGCCCAATCTCGGGCTGAGGCCACACCAGGGCACGTAAATGGAGTGAATGGATAAAGAAAAGCAAAGAAAATTGTTGAAAATAATCCTGCCTCCCAGAAACTCCCCTTCTTCCCCCCAAGATAAAGTCATCTACTTCAAGGCTATAATCAGTGCCTTGGAAATGGGCCTCCTGAAGCGGTGCCTGAACATTCCAATCCCCAGGGAACAGCTCCTCTCCCAAGGGACAAACACCAAAACCCCCAAGAGCGAGTCTTTCAGCCTCATTTAGGGGCAGCTCCACGAGTACCCACAGTGTCTTTGCGAGCAGAGACCTGGGCAGTGGTGGGACACACACCGGGCTGCTGCGAGCTCTTCTGGTTGTGGTAGGTGAAGGAAACGCCCCAGGTCGTACCAGGAACATTGTGGCTCTGCTCAGCACTTGCCTCAGCTTTGGGGTGCCCCAGTGACACTCACACCCCGAGGTGCCACCAGGGCCAATGCATGTCCCACCCTTGCACAGACCAACGAGGACCCTGGAGAAAGGCTCATTTCCTCTGGAAGACCAAACTAGGGAGAGACAGGGAGAAAGCCGATTCCTGATCTAAACCCCAAACCCAACGCTGTCTTTCTAGGGAAGAAATCCCGAGCAGTGGTAGGTACCTCTCCATATTGCTCAGATGCAGGAGATTTGTCATTTCTCTCCATTCTAAGGTGTCCTTTGCCCCCGCAGCCCCCCCTGCAGTCACTGTGCTGATCATCTGACGTGTTACAAAAACCCAGTGGCCTGTGGAGACAGGAAATACAGCCAAGGAAGATACAAAAGCCGCGCAGCGCGTTTTGAAATCAAACCAGTACTTCATTAAGAAGAGACACATGAAATTAAGTCAATGTTTATTCTTTCTTCTCGCTATCCTCAGTGCTGGGGTCTGCGGGAGGCTCTTCCACTGTCGCACTATTGCTCTCTGACCCCGTGTTGCTGTCGCTGGTCCCTTCCTCCGCAGTGCTATCCACCCCTTCCTGCCCGCTCTCCTTGTCCTCGGGGGTAGATGTCCCTTCCTCACCGTTCTGCTGGGTTTCTGCGCTCTCTTCCGGGTGAGGCTCTTCTGCAAGAAGGTATTTCTCAGTGTCATTTACAAGCCAACACATCTATTGAGGTCGTGCAATTAGAATTTACAAGAAGCAGCACAATCTGTAATAAATATGGAGTATTCCACAGCGGTTCTTTCTGTCTCCGAGTGTGTAGGCTCAGAGAGACCTCTCGGTGCTCTGTGCTGCCACACAGTGTCCCCAGAGTCACCTGCAGCTGCCTGACCTCAGAAACCCCGCCTCATGTGCCCTGTTAAACCAAAAGCCCTGGAACTCAAACTCCTTGGCCCCCTTTCCCTTACGCTCGTGCTGTTACAGCAACGACTGCCTGAGACACCAGCCACTGATACTCTTAAACACAACGTTATCTTGATACTCTCTTAAATACAACAGCGTTTTCTAGTGCCCAGAACTCAGGAACGTCTGCAAACTGGAACCAGCTGTAAGAGCAGCGCAGAACAAAGCACAGTCCTGTCCTCCTGGCTGGCTGCTGCCTCTGGGACAGGGAAACCCTCTCGGCTGCTCCTCACTAACCCATGTCTAGAAGGTGAGTTAGGTTTAGAAAGCAGTTTTCTTTTCCCTTGATACCACAGAGCAAATGTTACACAGGGCCCTGTGGTGTCCTACCCCCTCCCCCTTTTCCAAAGGAGCAATTTAATGAGATGAAAACAAAGGCCTGTGTTCACCCAAGTTAACTGTTCTGAATGTGATTCTCCTGAAGCCTCTCTTCCTGCTCACAGCAAAAGCACCTGGCTACGCTGAGCCTCTGCAGATCCCTCACTTCCAGGTCTCTGACCAGTTACCTGTCTCCATCGGAGCACTCTCCTCTTCCTTCTTCTCCTCTGCCTTGGCAGCCGCCGGCTCCTCCTCGGCCGCTGGGTTATTCTGACTGCGCTCCGCTTGCTCCGCAGCTTCCTTTTCCCTTTCCTCCTGCCTCTTGCGAGCCTGTTCCTCGGCCTGAGCAATTTCAGCTGCGATTTTCTCCATGTCCACTTCCACCTTCAGACTGCATAACTAGCCATCACGTAAAGAGAGAGCTCCGTCACTACCCTGGTTACACTGACAGCCAAAACGTCAGCGAAACCCATTCAGGACTTCAGTATTTCTACAAGCAGCATCATTATTTTTTCATTCATTTATATTAAAAGCTTCAGGAACCAGGGAGATACAGGCAAATTAACACCGCCACCAAAGAGGGGATAAAGAAACCACCTAAACCTTGTTATCTGTGGGCAGCCAGGGACAGAGCAGCGTGTTCTCCCTGAATCACTCCCCTGAGCTCTGCCAGTCGAGCCCAAAGGCACTTTTCAACTGCACTGGCTGAATGTCACCACTAAAGGTCACTGAAGGAGCGTGAAATGAGTACAAGTGCTGCAGGTTTTCTAACCCACCAGCCCCACCCCCCTCCTGGACACTGCCCTCAGTCGTGTAATTACTCCTAATTCAATCAGAACTAAACAGGAGTAGGAGGCAGAGCACTTGTACAAAGGGGTAACAAGCAGATTCCTCAGAGTTAGTGGAGCAAGGTGGGAGTTGTACCCTTTTAAGCTCGTTGTTGAAGGATTCTGTGCTTTCCAAAAACTTCCTCTTCTTTTCCTGGTGACGCTCTTCGATTTGCAGAAGCTCAGCTTCCAGTTTGCGCTGGAAATGAAATCAAACAGTCAGGACTTGACTGTGCAGTCACCTGAAGAACTGCACAAAGCTCACAGCTGCCCACAAAAGTATTTAGAGCACTGTTTTAAAATACACCCATATAATATATAAACCTCCTCAGGACTTCCTTCATCGAATAGCCAAGAGCTGAGGGGTTTGTATTAAAAAGTAGGAAGAATACGTGGGTCTGTGCAGTCACTCAGGATTGCCCAGGGCTATTGGAAATGGAAAACTTGAGGCGAGTCCTCCAGCACAAAATCCATGTATTTCACACCACAGAGGTGTACAGATACCTCTACCTGTGTGTGTAAATACACACACACACAACACACCAGTTCCATTCTCTAATGGAGAAAACACGACGATTCAAAGGAAAGCAGGGCCACCCACACCCCTTCCACCCTCCAAATCCTTTGTTAATTACAAAAAGCAACAAATCTCTAGTTCTGATCTCTCAGGGTCACTGTTCTCACAGGGTTCTTTTGTTAACGGGTGTGTTTGGAAAACACAGGCTTATGCCCAAGGCCCAGTGAAACACACAAGCGTGACCTCACTCCGTTTCCTTGTACGTGTGTAACTTCCAATGAAAAAAGGCTAAAATGGGAGGGATTTACTGTAATAAAGAATCCTTACAAACAAGATTATGTGTCATAAGCCACCCCAAAAGCCACAGCTCTACCAGTCCCCGTTAAACACAAGGCTCACGCTACACATGGAAGGGCTGTGTATGGTTAATGAAGAGCTATGGAATGAATATTTCAGATATCCTAAAGGAAAACATGCAGTTTAACATGATTCTCGGTAACCAAAGAGCACAGGAGGTGAAGTCTCACATCTCACACCTCCTAAGGACACCAGGGATGAGCTACTGGAGCGGACAGAATGTTGACACCCAACAAGACTAGTCATGTGGGGATGATCAAATGATCCGAGACTTGGAGTACAGCCCAAGCCGGTAACGTTTTAGTTGCCTTAATACAATTTCTCTTTACCTGATGAACCATTAAAGACTGAACCTGGCGTTTAAGAACTTGCATCCTGGCCGTGGTGACGACAGAGCGGACGTCGGGCACCACACTCTCACTCAGGATCTCGCTGATGAGCCGGTGGTTCCTCTGGAAGCGAGCCGTGGCCGTGTGCTTCATGGAAAACCCATCGTCGTAATCTGAAACAAGAGTTTTACACGTAACTGCTTCAACACCACAAAACCCCGAGGTCTAGTGACGCTGCACCCCCGTTACCACTGATTACACACTCAATACAAACCTTCACACCAGCTGCTGTCACGCCACAATGTTTGTACAAATGAATACAGACCCCCTCAGGTAAGGAGAGGAGAAGCCAATGCAAGGCTGGAACCGCATCTACCCCCGCACAGCGAGCTCTAACAGCGCTCACTTTACCCCATTTCCCACCTCTGACACTGGGCAGTCGCTGCGCTGCCTTCCCCGTTTCCAGAGTTAAGAGGAACTATTCACACACCGGATAAAAACCCATTCCTGATGAATATCCAGCGCAAAACACCACCAGCAGAGCGACTCCTCTGTAAATAAACTTTGCTCACAGATCCAAAGGGCTTAAATTTTTGAAACACAGAGGAAGGAGAGCATGAGGCAGTGACACATTTACGCTGAAATTCACAGTGATGTAACGAGGACCCGATGATTTCTTTATAGTAAATGCAGGTCTCTAAGGAACCGTGGGCCAGAAAAAAACCCCACACTTCAGGAGAAAAAGCAGAGGAGCAGAGCTGAGGGGCTGCTCTGACAAGCCTCTTGCAGAGAAAAGAAGTTAAAGGAAACCCCACAGGAACTAAGCTGCCTCGTGGGACCTGGGTCTGAAGGATTAACTTACCAAGACCTAAGAATATTTCAACTCAAGCATTTATGTTTTTCCTCTCTGATCAAATTAGAAGAGCTCCTCTGTTGTGGCAAGACACTGAGCTCTGACAGAATGTAGCATGGACTCCAGCACTATGGATTGGACCAGGGACTCGTTTTAGTTTGATGCTACAAAGCAGAACAAAATAGCCTTTTTTTTTTCCTACACCCAGCAGCACTCAAAAGTGCTTCCAGCCCGTAGCAGACAGAAATCTTCCTATTTTTTCTGTATTTCCTGAAGGAAAGCAGGGAAAAACCTTCATCAACATGAAAACAGAGTCTGCAGTTTTGGTGTCAAGAACCCATGTACGAAACAGACTCCAAAAAAATTCAAGTCAAACCGTTAGAATTTAAAGCAGAGCGATTAAACAGCGTTAAGAATTGACGAGGAAATGAATTCAGAAGAAACCTCTGCATCATCCACGTTTAGTTGAGCATTAAAACGGGAATTCTCTCCCAGAATGATGTCATGGAGAAAGGTCCTCAGAAGCTGGATTTATCTTACACCAAGCTCTAATGGAGATCACTCTCCCACCGGTCAGGGAAGCATTAAGCAAACTGGTCCCCTCCAAGTTGTGCCTTTGTCCTTCCTCTTAATAAGGCTCCTTTTCACACTCAAAATTCATGAATCCAGTGACAAGCAGGATGGGACAGAAACGCTTCTGTCCCAGGAAAGACCTGGCTCTGNACAGAGCCAGGTCTTTCCTGGGTGGTTCTGGCCGAGCTCAGTGGGCACAGTCACCCAGGTCTCAAGCCCACCAGGCTCCGAGGTCCCCAAATGCCACCTACTGAAGACAAAACATCCTTAGGAATTCTGCAGGTACCACACGCTGGGGAAAGGGCTGTTTCCCACCAGCTTTAACTCAAGGGTACGCTCGGACTCGGAGGAAAGAGAGAAAAAGGGTGTATCTGACCGAGAGTATTTTTCAACCTCAGGTTTCAACAAGTGATGGGTTTAGGAGCAGACATAGGGTACAGGGGTGAGTTTTCCCCCTGGGGTGAGGTGCCTTTCCTTGCAGTCAAATAAACTTTCAGGATTTTCTCATCAAGGGCAAGGGTAAGGTTTTCTAAACAATCTCAAAATGACAAGCTGTTGAACACACTTCGAAGTTCAGGTGTCCTTAATCACACCACATCACTCTGCCTGTCAGAACCAGGTACTTCTGGTAACACAAGCTCCATTCAAGCTGGATTAAATGGGGCAACTAAACCTTTTCCAATGCACGTGTTAAAGCCGTTACAGAGCTTTAAGGGGACTCTGGTTGCACTCTGAGCATTACCTCACACGTAATTAAGGGCTGGAATAGAGGGTGCCCTTGGCTTTGCCACCTTGGCTTTTGGAAACAAGAGTCAGCCGTTGAGTTGTGTCAAGTAAAGCGTGATCATGAAAACTGGTACAAAAGGTACCAAACCAGAAAGGAATCCATGTTAAGCATCGTTAAAAGTCATACACTGGTAGTTTTCTGATTCTGGCATCCCTTCCCATCGTCGGTCCTGTAACGAGACTGTCCCATGGACGCACACAAAGACTCCTCCCCTCTTACCATCGGGATCCTCGGCGGGCTGGATGCTCATGTAGGGCTCCCCCTTCTCCATGCGCGACTGCCGCTGCCGGCTTTCTTCTTCCAGCGCCGCCTCCGCGCGGCTCTTGGCGTTGATGTAGGCGAGGTAGGCCGGGGAGTTATGGTAGGCCTTCATGGACTCATTGTACTCTATCTGAAAGGTGACCGATACGGGTTGATTGCACCAGGGGAGCATTTCAGACGTGCCGTAAACTGCGGTCTGTGCAACTCACACTGTGGTCACACGGACAAAGGTGCTTTCACTCATCTGGCTGAGATGCTAATGCCCAGATGCTCTCAGTCTTTCTTTTTTTTTTTTTTTTTACACATTAGAACTTCTTCCATAGTCATTCACGTTTTAAAAACACTAACCTGGCCTTTTAGGTACGTGTCAGTTTTAACGGCTGAGAAGTCTGACGGTCGCTTTGCTTTTTGAGATGTAAAAATCAAAACGCCTCAGAACACGGCACTTACGGTCAGACAGACTCGGGTAAGATTAAAAAGATGAGTTCAAATAGTCTCAGTAATTCTCTGCTGTTCTAAACTAGATCTCTGATTCTCATTTCGTCTCTTTCCTTATTCCAGTCAGTTTTATGGAACAGTTTTCAAGATAACTTACGATTTTTTTCCGCTCTTTGATCCATCCCTGCACTGGGATGAGACAGAACATGCAGCCAGACCACTGCCTCCTCCTGGCAGCGGGACTGCATGGCTATTTTCACCATCTTTGAAGGATTTTCCCCTTTGAATTGCTTGCTTTAACCTCATTATTAAAATTTGTCAAGAGGTATTTCCAATGAAAAATGAGATATAACCTATGGTATTGTCAGAAGTACCTAAACGGCTTATTTTCTCTATGATTTGGACTGGAATGCTTCTAACCTTGGCACTGTAAAAATACAAAGATGGCCCCTGCCCCAAGGAGCTTACAATCTAAACACCATCGCCAAGTTAAAAAAAAATATATAGAATTCCTTGACTCTTTGTTTGGTTGTTTTTTTTTTTCAACTAAGAGCATCCAGCTTTGAAGCACTTCCCTATTGACTTGGAATAAAACCAGCTGAGATTAGAGCAGGTCACACGCAGCCTCGGACGCCTGCCAGGTTTTAGCACAACTCGGCAGCTGGACCATTGTCCCTCGGGACCACAAAACCAGGCTTGTCACCTCCTCAGCACTTACCAGCCTGGACACGAGGTGGCTGTCACCTTCTGGCATTAAGATCAATAAAACCAAACCACAAGAAAACCCTAAAAGCAGTAGCATTTTTCTATTAAGAAACAAACACTATTGCCATAGCATGGAGTTACACCAGTTTCACCAGGAAACCCAAACCCTACGTGACTGGAAGTCTTTTTACGAACCCGTTCATGACAACAGCGGTAGTTGCAGAGGCACCAGTTTTGAAAGAGGATTTTGGTGTTGAGACAATCTTTTCAATACTGATGTTGTACAATCAAATCCATTCATTAAACAGTTAAAATCGACACTCAATTATAAATACTTCATTTTGAATTAGGTCTAAAAACTGACCAGTCACAGTTGATGTACAGTTATTTTTTTAAAAAAAAATCATAATAAAAAAATCTAAAAGACGTGTCAGGACATACTTCCATTTACGTTACATACAGGGCTCTCGTGAATGCCTCATACACCACTGCACGGGAAAGATGAATTGTTCTTCTCAGACCAGTTCCTAGAAGAATCAGCTGTAATAAACATCCCAGATTTCTTCCATTTACCTTTTCAGCTTCATATTCATTCAAATACTCTTGCTTCTCTTCATCAGTGAGATCTCGCCACATTCCTCCAATAATCTTGCCAATTTCCCATAACTTCAAATCAGGATTGGACGCCTTCACTTGGTCCCAGACCTTAACAGAAACAGCTGGAGCTTTACTAATGATATCTAAATACTTCCAAATTAAACATTTTATATTGTCATCTCAGTGTTCTTTCTGGAATCACCACGAAAAACAGGATTAAGTTAGGAATGAGTCTGGCTAAACTATCTCGGTTATTTTCTGGGGCAGGAAGTCAGTAGGAAGCCATCTACTGAAACAGGCAATTGCTGAAATGGCTTTGGTTTCATCAGAATATTGCCTTTAACCCTCTTAATGCTCTTCTGAAATGCACATCGCTGCATCTCTGGGAAAAAAAAAAATAGTGCTCCTGAGTAAACACATCCAGCAGCGGATGACGATAAAGAGCACTGAGCTTTTTCAGCTCAGAATGTAACATTTCAAAATATTTTTCAGTCTTGCTGATCAATTGGAGTTCCAACAAGTTCTGACTCCACCAAAAAAGGTTCTAACTTTACAGGGAAAAAAAACCAAAAGAGAGAGAGGAGAGCTGCCAGTGTTATTTCTTGCTGTGCCACTTGACTTTTAGTTTTTGTGTGTGTGTTGACGGCTTTTTTTTTTTGCCTAAGACAGACAGTGCTGGTAAAGATACTTTACCAGAAGCAGAAGAAACTCCTTCTGGCTCACCCGCTTCAGCCAGGCTGCCATGCCCTCCCCATGCCCCATCAGATGTCAGACTCCACAAGAGTCTCTCTCCTACTTTCTGTCAAACAGTTCACAGAATAGCGAAGCGACCGTTGCCACAGGCTAAGGTGGTGAAGAACATGCAAAGTCCACTCATCGCTACTCTTCCGTCCAGCTACAGCACTGCACCAAGCCCAGTTTACATCAAGGAATACTTCCTTTATATATAAAAAAATGTTCTGGCAGTAAGTCACGGGAACTTCTGATTGTGGCAGGGTGGATCCTTGTCAGCAGAGACAGTGGTAGGAATTAGCATTTTAGAGAAAACTTTTCCCCCCAGAAACTGGCAACTGTGTGAACAGACTACTGCTGCCTTTGTTCTGAGGGGCAATGCATCTGTACTTTACAAGTCCCTAAAAAGAATGCACAGGCTGTTAGAAAGTAAAAGTTTAGAAGCTGAAACTAAGATAACAGCAATTAATTGTTAGCACATACGAACACTAACGTTTATTATGACTCGTTTGACACTGTATACCCACCTTCCGGCTGTACCTCATGTAGGGCATCAGGGGCTTGTCTGGGGGTTTGGGGGGCTTTGGAATGGTAATACCAGAGGAAGCCTATAAAAGAACCGAATAAATCCATTCGTTAATGTGATCACTGGACAGTCTCTACACACACTACTTCTGGAACACACTCATTCTTGTGCAGTTAACACAAACAAACCACACACCCCCACCAAGCAACAGCACCAAGAACTACCCAAACCATGGACTGGCTAAAGCTGGTCAGATTTTTGCAATGTAAGTTTGTCCTTTTATCTGTGAGTCTACAGAATAGTAACTACCCAAATCTTCATGGGGCTCCATGTTCTTAAAACTGAAATACACCTTAAAACCGAAATGTACACGGAAACCCCAATCCCAGCTGGTTGTTTCTCTCACTGAAGAGCAATTTGTTGTACCTGCTGTGACACATTTACTGTGGCTACTCTACAGGTGAAAAAAAGGAAGAAAGTTTAAGATCCTGAAGTTATCATGACATGTTTTCACTTTCAGATCATTTTAGCAACGCATTTGTCTGCAAAGTATGTCAGGGGTAATTTGGAGCCAATTAAACTACTCATTGTAAAAGGAGAACAACCCTCTGCAACTGCTCTGTCCACGCGTGCGAGTACGTGAGCTGCACCCAATGGTCCAAATTAGCCTGTAATATCCTTTGTGCTCTTCTTCCTCCCTTTGCCCACTGGCAAGGACATTGCTAACGCTGAACAAAAGGGTGCTGAACACTTAAGTGTGGCCAGAGCACCCCCAGGCTCTTCTCCTAAACCAGGCTCCAGGTACCTCACACAAGGAGCACTCTTACGTTAAGCGGGAGCGTGTTCATGAGAACATAAAGCAGTTTCAAAGACTGTTTTCAGGCCTAGGGCCACAGATGAGCAAATACTTGTATTTGGCCCAGAGAAGGCTCAGGGTCCGAATTCAGCTTTCAGATTTTTCCTCCTGCTATGTTTTGTTCTGCTGAATTTATGGAACAAGGCAAACAGAGTCGTGTATAGATATAAGTAATGTACATGAGGTATATGCATTACCAAAATGTACACACAGATACACATACAGATGGATCTGAAAAACATTAACGGAAACTGTTTAATGCTTTTAAATTAACAGGAATTTAAAGACACCATACATATACCGATATATGCATGGCAGAGAAGGCTGTATATGCTTATGACATACAGAAACAATGGAAGTTCTCAGACAAAACCTAACTTATTCTCGTATGAGGAGTAAAAGTCTACGTTCAGAGTGTGCTCAGTCAAGTTCCAGCTTGTTTGGGGAAGGTCTTTTTTGTAAATGTTTTAACAGACGGGACCAACTTCCTACATGGAGTCTGAAAGAAGGTTCACGAGAGGGGCACAAAAAGAAGTACACTTCATTAAAAGCACCATACATTTGTTCTTTCTATCACACTCCAAACTAAGAGGGTGTTTTGAGGTAGAGAGTTTGATGTGAAAAACCTTTAAGTTCTGAGGATTACAGGAACTTAAAAAAGTAAATAAATAAATAGGGATTTACTCTATTTCTGTGTCAGTTACAAAGACGTTACGCATCCACAGCCTGGGTTTGTTTCCTATTGGCATCCAGTGCTCAGGGCAAGGAGCTGTCACCTCTCTTGGCACCTGACTCTGTCTCACTCCATGAAAAATGAATGTAACATCCATTTTCCACACACTGGCAGAGTACAAGATCTGAAAGGATTCTATTCTATTACCACCATGCTTTTTATTGGGAAAAAAAAAAAATAATAATAAATTTCTGAGCTTGGGACTTTGCAGCCATTACCAGACTAGGACTGGAAAGGAAAATAAAGCTTCCATCTCTGGTGTGGCTCAATCGTATGATGCAACCACTACCAATGAATCTCCAGTTTGCAACTGTTCTTCCTTATTTTTGTGCCAATAAACCTCAATAAAGAGCAGTTCCCTCCCTCCAAGAGCCTGTACCCACGCTACAGAACTTCTCCCTGAACACGCAGTGGGCACTGACGGCCACAAAGTCTGTCTTTTGGGAATTCTGCATTACACGCAATTACCGCATTTTTCTCTGCTGAGTAGAAGTCCATTTTCCTGCAAAAGGTTTCAGAGCGAAAGGGAAGGAGGGTTGGGGTGGGGAATAAGAATCAGAAGTAATTCTTTGTTTTTATGAAGAAGTGGCAGCCACCGAGACTCAGAAGAACCTAACTCTAAAGCCATTTCTGGTCAATTCCTGTTGTTTGCCGGAGGATGTAATAGTTGATTCTCCTACCGTGACCCGGCTGTTGGTGCCCGGGTTCCCTCCCAGCCTGTAGTTGTTGTAGGCCAGATGGCTGTATGGATTGTATCCCACAAACCCTGGTGTGCTGGGCATTTGCTGATGGAAACAAATGAGACAAAAACACGAATGAGAAATGAGCTCAAACGAGGAAAACACAGAAATGAAAATGAACTGCAATATGGCATGCAAAAACAACCAGAATTTAAACAAGCAAATGAGGTGTAGCAGTTGGTATCTTCTCAACACACAAAGCTCACTCCGGTATAAACCTATTAAGGAAACAGGATTTTTAAACAAAAGAGTCACTACAAGTTTCTGTCTGAACCTGGTGATTTTACATCTGGTAAGTGTGTACCTCACTTGGACACGTGTTCTATAAATCTATAAATCCAGCTCATGGCTCATAACGTTTTCCAACACGAGCTACCAAGTAATTCTGAAAGACTCTTACACCCAAAGGGTGACGCTTCCGAGGTAACACAGGGGAAGGGGGGGCAGAAACCCCCAGCAGCAACACCTACTACAGCAATGAAAACCCCTGCTTTTCTTCCCATCCTTCTGCCTTTCCAACAAATACTACACTGTCAATAAACAGGGGGGGGGGCATGAAATCTCTCAAACACCATCTGGGCACCACTACCAGTACCTGAAGACTTTCCTGGTGGTTTGCAAAATGTAAGTGTTCTGGGGAGCTGGGACTGGAAAGCTGGGGGAGAAGAGGATTCAGAACCCCCCTTCTGCTGTGAGGCAGCTGCAGCCGGGCAGAGGAGCAGCCTCAGGTCTGAAACCACACACCCATCTTAATGGATCACTGAATCCAAGAGAATTTAAGAAGTGAAATCAATGCACCTTCATCCATTCTTTAAAGTGTGTGGATTCGTTCTCACCTCAGCAACCTAGAGAAGAATCTCCTTTACAATCCCTTCCTACTTATCACCTACATACAATCCAGGATCAGAAGGGTCGCTGTGTTTCCCTCCTCGCATCAATCTCTCCCCTGCCTTCTTCCATTATCCCCCACTTCCCAGTCAGATTTTGGTTGGAAAAAAACAGATCAACTACTTAATAGTAATTGTGAGTGAGTCCTGCCTGTGGTGATCCCACCATTCCATTGGGATTCATCAGATCATTCGAGACATGTAAGCGTCATCCGCAGCGTGTCCCACTCCTTAGTGGCACTTTGGCCCTAACAAGAACCACACATTCCAATAGCATTTTAAGGTGTTCTGCTGACTGGATCCCTTACAAAAATCCTACAAACCAGTTCAAGACTCCAGGAGGAACCAAGATGTGAGAAATACAAACACTGAAGGAAAACAACCCGTCAGCTAAACTACATTAACTGGTGAAGTTTGCAAGAATATGTAGACACGCTGTAGTTGGTTTATTTCTAAATGTACAAATACAGAGTAAAATTATCCTTTAACATCCAGCCCTCAGATATGCATTTTATTGCCAAACTTCTTAAACTCGGTCCCAGCAGCTGACGTTAACTCAAGCTGTGTGTCTGTGATCAGGACATACACATTCACTATTAAATAAGACACCGTGTCACTACAGTTTTCTGTATTACCATAACAACAGGTTTTGAATTATGTTGAGCTACACCTCTTCAATAAAATCAGGTGGCAATTGCAATCTCCGTCTGCTTAATTCTTTATTTCTGCAAGACAGGATTTAAATGTTACAAGGGAACTACCTTGCATTACATGGAGGACTTTTACTTCAGCTCTAACACTGTAGTTAGGAAAACTACTGGAATTTTTGTTGACTGTAGTAACTGGAACTGGCTGTGGAAGAACAAGCAAGGTTATTTTTAAGGCTTGCATTAACAGAGCACAGACCGTCATCTCAAGGGCTGTATAAAATACACGTAACACAGGAGATGCTTGAAAAACAGGTAACACACACCACGAGTTGCAGCTTTGAAATCAGTTTTAAGTACCCTTCTGAAGGCTCTCAGCTGGACTAAAGAATGTCCCACATCGAGATCACACCGTTAACAGCACCTGTACCCGTGCCACAGGCCAGGGGAACGCACGTAGGAGCAGAGATCTCCGTGCCGGGATCCAGCTGTAAGAGCTGATGCCATCAGGTCCCTCCTAACACTGGCACGGATCTAAGCTGTGTGCAAAATGAAAACTCTGAACCAGCTACGTCAATAAAGTTTTATTTATGTAAATTTATATATTTATGTATTTTTCGAGCCTCCTTAGGGGTAAACCACAGCACAATAAACCTGAAGGATCACATTTCATCTAACTCTCATTCTGCAGGTTTCATCCCAGATGCAGAGATCGGGGACGCTCTGTTGGGTAACAGCTTTCAAATTGTCTTTGGTAGGAAAAAAAACCCAATAAATTCACTCTAGCATCTTCGCTCATTCTCCTGTACAAAAGATGTGTTATGTCCTCACGTGAGTAAGTTACTCCTAAACCACAAGCTATTTAGAAATGTGAATGCTGCAGAAGAGGTGCATTTGCTTTCAAATGCTTCCCTGGCCCCAGCACACTGGTATTTCTGTACCTTGTTAGACACACGTGGATGCAACTGGACAGGATTTGAAGCTGCACTTCATGTTTTCTTCAGTGCCATCCCACACCACTGTACTGGAAAGTATTTCTTACACCACAGACTCAAAAATACCAGTGATTTCAAGAAATTTGAGTATGACTGGCACCATGAGCATTACATTATTCTGCCCCAACGTAACGGGATCCGGCACGCTCCCGCAGCCAGGTACAACAGAAACATGGGAAAATGCACTGTTTCCCCACGATTTGGGCACTAGTTGAGCGGGACTTTTTAGAATTAAATATATCAGCTTGTTCTTAAGTACTCCAGTAGACTGCTGCAACTCACCGTGAGTAATTTTAGACCACCTGACTGCTTACAGAAAATTAAGTTTATCTGCTGGATCTAGCCTTAAAAGTGAAACATGTTTATTCAGCTTCTCTTCCGCAAACTGCTTAAAAAAAAATAATGAGATTAAATTAAACAGTGTATATCGTATCCATAATGAAATACAACTAGTTTGTGTTTCTGATACAGGAAGGTGATGCAACTCCGTAATTACTGCTCTGGTAAGTTACTAAAGGCTGTATTACCAGCCCTGTGTTAATGAGAAAAATCACTATACTTACGGTTGCAGGAGCTGGGGTAGGAGGTGGGGCATAAGATGGCCTTTCTGTTAAGATATAAATGCAAGCAATTTTTTTTTTTCTTGAAAATTTGAACAAATTCTTTATAAGGCATGTGCTGTGACAAGAGTTTTTAAGCCATTTACAAACACAAGACAGAATTCCTACTCTCAAAGACTCTGCATTTTGCCACTGAAGAGAGTAAAGCAAAGAACACAAGAAAAAAAAATTAAGAGCACATGGCTGCTACATTGCTAACCTTTTATTCAGGCAGAACTGAGGAATATCAAATCTATTTATATGTACATCAATTAAAAAGAGGGCAAGCAAAAATGCAGTGAAACAGGACTGAGGAGAAGCTGTGATATTTGGATTTCCTGTAAAAATAATATGCCAGAAATCAGCCACAGCAAGATTTAAGGCCCAGTTTGCTCAGAAGTGACTGCACTCCATATCCTTTCTTTTTAGTGCAAGGAGTAACAGGATTAGCTCAAAAACAAGTTCTGCTGAATCAGGCCTTTAATTCATCAGGTTAAAGGAAGAAAAATCTGAAAACTTACTTGACATTTTGATAGGCAAATTTTCAGCCACCTGACATTATATTTGTACTTCTGAAAGACAAAAGAATACCATGCTATTGAATATTATGCCTTTGCATCCCCAAATCTTTGAAATTTCAATTATTATAGTTACCATTGATTACCAAAAGGTTTGCCAATTTTCAAATAAAGACAAAAGAATTTCTAAAAACTGAAGCGTTATCTCTTTGAAAAATGAATGTACTTTCCAATGAACCTGGCCTTAAAGAGCTGTAAAATAACATAACAGGTTTGTGTCATCTTCATATTACAGGTTTTAAGCATATATATTTTTTTCTTAAGAAGTAAAAAGA
This sequence comes from Nycticryphes semicollaris, assembly GCA_013400055.1. Classification (NCBI taxonomy): domain Eukaryota; kingdom Metazoa; phylum Chordata; class Aves; order Charadriiformes; family Rostratulidae; genus Nycticryphes; species Nycticryphes semicollaris. Next base: position 572,394 of record VXBJ01001867.1, on the reverse strand, counting down.
ACATACACCATTATTTTACACTGATTGTTTCAGTAAACGGGTATGAATGTATAAACGACCACATTAAAAGGCATCTTCTTTATACGGTACCAAGAAAAGCAATGAGAGAACACAACAGAAGCAGCGTCACAGGCCATGGGATATGAGCACATTTAATGTTTTAGCACAGAGGCCTTTTGGTACCTAAGGAGAATTGTAAGAAAGATGGGGACAAACTCTTTAGCAGGGCTTGTTGTGATGGGACGTGGGGTAATGGCTTTAAACTGAAACAGAGGAGATTTATATTAGATCTAAGGAAGAAATGCTTTACGCAGAGGGTGGTGAAACACTGTCCGGGGTTGCCCAGAGGCGGGAGATGCCCCATCCCTGCAGAGACCCCAGGCCAGGCCAGACGAGGCTCTGAGCAACCTGCTCTGGCAGGAGATGTCCCAGCCCAGGGCACTCGATGGCCTTTAAAGGTCCCTTCCGGCCCAAACCACCAGTGATTCCATAGGCCCATCAGCGCGTGTGGAAATAAAAGCACTAACAAAGCAGTATTTTTTCGGCCTTTCTCTTCAAACAGCTCCACAAAGTTCTAACAGAAGCCGGGGCTCTTTTAGCCGTTCCCCCTTAACACCGTGCTTGTCTTCGGGCTCGCAGCGACCCTTCAACCCGGGGCGGCTGCTGCTCAGGCCCGGAGCGGTACCGCGACCCCGGGCCTCCCCCCCCGGCCCCGGNCTGGGGCCGCGGCGCGCCCCGAGACCTGTCCGCCCCGCCGCGGTAGGGCCAGGCCGACCGAGCCGCCCCGACTCACCCGCTCCGGCCGCGCTCCCTTTGTTCCCCTCCAGGCCGGGGCGGCGGCGAGAACGGCGCCTGCGCAGTCTGCTCCGCACTTTCGCCACGCCGTACCCACCCTCCTCCGGCTCTACCGGCGGCGACCCCCGATTTCAAGAGGGGGCCGGTTTGCGCGCCTCCGAGCCCCTGCCGGGCCGAGGCCTGCCCCGCACCCTCCGAGGGTAATGGAGGCCGGTGAGGGGTTGTGGTGAATCTACGGGGTGCGGAAGGCCGAGGTAGTCTAGGCGCGGGGTGCGGCCCCGCCGTTACCGGGAAGGAGACGGCGCCTCCCCCCGGGTGTGTGTGTGTGTATTGGGGCGGAGGTGTCACCCGCCCTTCTCAAGCACCGTGCAGGCCGGGCTGCCGCCGCCCCGGACTGGCCATCTCTGTTACCGGGCTCGTCCCCTTCGCCCCGCCACACTACGGGAAAGCTGTGGGCAGTTTCCCGTCTTCATATTCCTGTCAGCGTTTCCCACAGGGCAGCCTCACCGGCTTACCGCCTGGCAGCCCCCGCCGGTGGTCGCATGCCCGCTGTCTCCCGGTGGCGAATCTGCGGCGGAGAAACGGCGGCGGCCATAGCGCCTCGCGCCCGCCAGCCTTTGGCGCCTTTTTTACCCCAGAGGATCCCTGAGGCGTTCGGGGGTCGCCCGGGAGAAGGCCGCAGTGCAGGGCCCTGGCCCGAATAAATTCCTAAAAGGCAGGTGATAGAGTGAGGTGAAACGCTCTGGAAACACTGGGAGAAGTCATTTGGCTGTGTAAATGGCGTCTGTTTGAAGGGAGGCTGAAGGAGCTGTGGAGCTCCACCAGTCTGGAGGCCCTTGCTGTGCATGAGGGCAGGGGGGACATGGCGGTGAAAGGGCCTGGGGAAGGCAGGTCAGCCTGTGGTGTGACGTGGCATGAAGGAAGGCCTGAGGTTATAGATCTGCATGGATTATAATTTCTGACTAAACTGGGCTGACCAACTCAAGCACCATCACAGCGGATGATGAGTTACAGACTGGTGGAATTGAATAGTTTCTTGCGGAAGTTTGCACAGGTATCAAGCTTAAGTGAAGAGCTCACAAATAATAAACCACAGCACCCCACACAGCTCTGGGTGTCTGAGGAAGATGAAGAAGTTCAGACTTCAGCATTCAGCATAGGAGTCTCTTACACAGTCAAAACTGTTAAAAGTGACTGAACTAAATATGAAAAAAGGTCTGGCAGTAAAGGGATGTCATGCAGCTAATAAGATACATTTCTAAATACCCATAAAGGAGGTTTTGGTGGATCTGATGAATGTGGCAGCTGAAGGAAGGCCAAACATACTTCCCTTAACCCACGAGGATGGTGGAAGGTGAAAAGAAGCAAAGCTAACAATATGATGCCAGGTTGCTGGAAGTTAGCCCCATTTTTTCTTGATGCCTACAGTTTGTCTGGCCCAGTTTGCTTTTGTTCTTAAATAAGCATATTTTTATGAAGAAGTAATGAGGCAAGTGCTCTGCCCTCATCTGCTCACAGTCCGCTGTTGGTGGCTACAATGGAAATTTATTGACATGTGGCAGAATAATCTGTGACTTCAATTGGATAAATAAAAGAAAGAAAGAATTGAAATGATTCCTTAGCCAGCCAGCCAGCCAGATACATCTCTGTTTAGTCGACCAGTTTCACCTGGGCAGAACATTTGTAATGAGAAGGTGAGAAAATCTTTGTTAAGAGGTGGAAAAATGTTGATTTTGACCACTTAATGCATTCATCTCTAGTTTATTAATAACATGGTTTTGTTGGTAGTGTTAAAATGCATTTAATGTTGATAATGTTCAAACAAATTCTAAATTTGCATAGCTTATTGTAATACTGCTTACAGCATTCAAGTATGTTTACTGGTACTCGCTTGCCATATCACTAATTCTAAATCATAACATTGTTTTCAAAGCCAGCAATGTATCGCTTACTTTGTTTTATGTTTTTTTCTTTTAATTTGCTTTTGCCTGCTATTTATCTTTGCCTGTCGGCTTAGCTGGTAGATTGGGAACTGTGTATGCCAGATGGTGTCTTCTGTTCTTTCTTGTGCACTACTCAGAACAAAAGATCTGATGAGGGTTAATGGATTTACCAGAAAGAGTAGTTTTTGTAGCAGGAGGACACTCACTTTGCACGTTATAAGATAAAGATTCTTAGAGAATTTGTGTCTTTCTAATCACGGAGAACAGCGTACAAAACACTTGGCTGCAGCACCATAGATTTTCTTATCTACAACTTTTATTCTGTATTTCTGTTACTTCTTTTAAGATATACACGTTAAATGTCACAAAATACACATGGGCAAACCAATTTTAATACTTCTTTTATTATAGTACTATCATTGACTTTGGTAAATTCGTATCCCTGTTTAAAGTGCCTTAAAGCAATTAAAACTTAGTTTAAATTCAAGTATTGTAAAATGTACAGAGTATAAGCACAAAAAAGCTGCATAGTGAAAATGCTAGAGCAGGCTAATACATTCAGGATGCCAAATGCTCAAGTATTAACACCACCAGATCAGTATTGAGGTTAATGATAATTAACCAGCTTCATACAGTAGATATAGAACTGTGGGCAATATAACTGCATTGTTCTTACCATTAACAGAAGATAGAAGCATAACTTCACACTGATAGAACTTGTAGTATCAGTTTTTATAACATGCCATAAGTAATAAGGCAAATACTGACTATCTTTTACATGCTGCTGGGAATCCAGCAAATACTGTACGTGGTTTCTCTAGATTCTGAGCCCCCGCAGTCCCGATGATTTTGCTGAGTCTGTGGTGTCCATGCCTCTTAAAAATCCTCATAAACAATCATTCTTATCTTAATACAATTTCGCTTGAAATTTTGTTGGAAATTTGTCTCATAATGTTATGAACAAGTATGTCTGAGTTTGTCTTTCTATTTTTCCTGTGTACAGGTGCAAGATCTTTTGCTGTAGCTTGTGTTTGCCCGTAGCTACTTGGAGTAGTAGCAGGGGATGCTAAATGGGGATGGTAGAGTTTTACTTTGAATATTTAGCCCTTATTTGTCCCTTTAATTTGAAGCTATAATAGTTGTACCCTGGCATAATATTGACTTGTTACGTGTACAAGATCAAGAGTGTGATTTAACCTATAAGATTTGTCAGAAGAGGGATTTGTTGAAGGTATTTTAATTCACGTTGCTATAATAGAGCATTAAAATGACTGGTTGACTCCTTACATTTCAACAATGAGAGGGTATAATTTTACTTGCTATGGCTAAGGAAGTTGTAGTACAGGGGTGTGTGGACAAATAAGAGAATGTTTGATTTTCGGTGGAAAGTACTGCTTCAAAATCAGTGGAACAATATGGCTAAAATATTCATTTGTAACAGCACTTTTAAAAAATATGTGTATAATTACATAAAGGAGAGACATTTTTGCTCGGTTGTTGCCAAAAAAATAATAATTTAAAAATACCAGCCGCTTTAAAAAGAAAATTCTTTGTTGATAGTTCATTTTTAGAGCATCTTGGTATGTAATTTTTCTTGTTAGAAAGTATTGTTTTAAAGTACATTGCTAGAAGTATGACAGCTGTGGTATAAATTATTACGAGGATTCATCAGTCAGTACATGTATGCAATATTGAATGATTAAGAGAAGGAAATACGCAGTTCTCATTTCCAGAAAGAGAAACCAAGTTCTCTTTTACAAAGGCAGAATATGTCAAAGTATAAAGTTCTAGTTTAATTTTTTAAATATTCGGCAAAATTCTACAAAACAACAACAACAATGAGAAAATTAAAGGGCCGCACCCGGAGTATAAAACTAGTAGAAGTTAGGTTTCTTGGCATCTTAACTCCCTTGCTCTTCTCCCTTTCTTCTGAAAGACTCGTGTGTTTTTATTGTATTAATCAAAGTACTCAGTAAGATTTTGTGGTTGTAGCAAGATAGCAGGCCATGTGGGTCCATCTGCAGTTTATTTCCAGAGCCCGTTGGAGATGAGTTTGAGGTTCATTCGCCGTAGGTTAAGGTTTGATAGAAGGAATACTGCAAGATCTCCTCATTACCAGCCTGACCTCGATGTCAGGAAGAGTTTTCTTTTTAGTGTGTAAACATCCTTCGTCTGTTGCTGCAAGGTGCAGATCAAAGCGCAACGAAACGGATTTTTTCCTTAAGCGAGGGTTGTCCTTAAAGAAAGAACCTTCCCATTCTTTAATGACTTCATCCACTTTTTCTGTCCTGAAACAATAAAGCAAATGTATTTATGATCCTTCAGGCAATATGAAATACCTATCTTCAGGACTGCTTTTAAAAGCAGAGAGAAAGTGTCAAGTTATTTTAGATGGGTACTGAGATACCAGATTTTTTTTTCACGGGCTCGTTCTTCAGAAAAGCTAAATAAAGAGTGAGGGTTCATTATATTCTTGGGTTTTGTGCTTTTAAGTAGGCATGGATACAAAACCACTGCTCCAAACACAGCAGGCAGTTTGTTTCCAAGGAGAAAGTTTGGAATTCAAGCTCAAAAGCTCTGCAAGAAACCTCTGTACTGTGGTGGGCAGGACTGAATTCCCACACCTGAAAACCTTCCAAATGGGGAGGAGAAAAAACAAGTTCAGATCCAAACCTCAGAATGTAGAGCTACAGTTAATGAGAAAAAGGGCGGAAGTAAAATACGGAGCACTGAAAACCCAGCTGACTCAGTAATATTTAGGCACCCAAATCCTATTGATTTAATCCTCTGAGTATGTGTCAGGATCCAGATCTGAAAGCCCAACTGGTGAAGGGGCCTTGCTTAAGTAGAAGAAACTTTATGCAGCCGAGTGGTCTCGTGTGGGTCTGACAGAGTGTATAAAATGGACAAAGCTCCTCTATGAAAATCAGCTTCATGTATGGGATGTATATGGTAGACCATTTGACAGCATTAATTTTTAATCCTAATTTCAGCAGCTGATTACACTGAAGTGTTAGTGACATGGCCCACTATGGTTTGTTTTAAATGCAATGTTAAATGCCAGTCTATGAAAGAGCTTGAAGAGCAGAAAGTAAAAAAAAAGAATGAGGCAATGCAATATTATTAGAGTAATTTAAGGGGAATAATACATCCTAACAAACTTTCCCATGCCCACTTAGAAGCCAAGCTCTCTGTTCCCTGTGCAGTAATTGGTGAAACGTAGGAGTTTCCAAACAGCAAGTCGGAGCAGCCAAGCCTGAATTTGTGTGCATAAATATGCCCCAGAGGGACTTTGCAAACAGGGTATGGGCTCTTTTGCTTTCAGCCTTAACTGAATGAATTATTCATAGTTTCATTCTTGACAGAAATTGAAATTACAAATCAGAAGCACCATCATGATATTGATAGCTTATGAAGTAAATGCTAATAAATAGAACTTTAAAATTTAATTTGTTGTTAAAAGATGCCATCCAATATAACTTGAAGAACTATCACTGTTATTCTGCAGCTTCTTGGCTCCATGGGAATGATCTAACAGATACTAAATAAAGGAAAACTCAGAGCTACTGAAATATATTGCCCACCATTTACTTTCAACTATTATTTTGTTAAATTCATGTTTATCTTACTGGACAGTGCCATGAGCTTCAGCGCTTTCCTTCATAATATTGCCATCTAGGACTGCTTGTTTTGTCATCAGTTCTACCTTCTCAGTTTCATGCTTTTTTACATCATCTGTGAAAAAAAAATGCAGATACAGTAGGCGTGCAGAAGAGTAAGGTCAGGACACAGGACCGAGAGGTATTTCTCCTTCTCCTATATTGGAAGAAGATCCTTTTGTAATACCCAGTAATTTGTCAGTAATCAAGAATCTCCTTCAGGGCCATAATCCCCTAAGAGGAAGGTGTCTCAAAACTCACCTGAGGGCAGTGTAAAGACAATCTTGCTAGTGGTAGGCTTTTTGTCATCCTTCTGGGCAGCTACAGTGCAACGAAACCTGAAGAAAAGAATTATTATGGTCAACTAATAATATTGACTTACTTTAATCCAAACCTTTTCTTAGGAGCAGCTATGAAAAGCTCAGAAATATGAGAATCATGTGAAGTTCTGTTTGATTGTAGGAACTATTTGTTAGAATTTCTCATTCTGAATATAGAACCGAAGAAAGTTGTTGTGCAACTTTGGAAAGTTTTTAGTCAGTTTATTGTGTGCCAGGAAGAGTTATTTGATTTTATTAATACTGAATTATGTGTATTTTCACAGATTTAGAAGCAGTAAATCTGAAACTGACTCCCCTGTCTGGAATCTTTTCACGCAAACGTGTGAGGTTCCTGGAACTGAGATCCTCCACTTTCTATAGAAAGGGCAGAGGGAGACAACGTTCCACTGAAAGCTTCCAGAATTGGAGCAAGACATGATATTTTGCCTTTTCCTTATTGCCTTTCCTTGTTGTTTGCGTGTGTGTAGCTGCCCCTCTTGTGTCTGCATTTCAAAATTCTGGTACTTGTGTGCCAGGGAAAGGGCAGATATGAAGAGTTACAGCCAAGGCAAAATGTCCCTGAAAGGCATATTCTTAAACACCATCCTCATGCGTAGACCCTGCCAGCTGTGTGCCTTGTCACACCTGGGATGACACTGAGGGTCAGCACGAGCTGCACGTGGAGATGGCCATCTGCCTGGGGACAGGCCCTCTCCCAGAACCTCTGCACTTGCTTCAGCATCGCCCTGAGACAGAGGGAACCCGCGGCAGGGTCTGCATCAACATGTGGTGAGGACACAGTGAGTGTGAGGTGTATCCTGGAGATGCTCTGAGCTCCAGTGTGCAGAATCAGTGAAGTTAGAATGAAACCATTTCTAAGGATTTTTTTTTAATGAAATTTTTAAGTGATTGGTTCATTTATTCACAATTCTGACGATTATTTCAATGAGAAGTTCTGCAATGGCAGATAAATTGGAGTACTTTTCCTCTAAACAAGTACCTGTTCTCTTCTTGCTCAAGCAGACTGCGGTACGTTGCTATCTCCTCCTCCAGCTTCATCCTTGTGTTCAGGAGAATTTCGTGCTCTTGCAGCTGTTTCTCGATACCTCTTCTCACGTCCAACAGCTCTTTCTCTAAGCATTCAATCTCAGATTCTAAATTTTGTAGTTGCATGTGGTACTGCTGCTCGGTGGCACGCAATGAACGTTCCAAACCCTTCTCCTGTGAAATTTAACTCGTATTTTAACTCGTGGAAAGTATACATGTAAAGATGTTACACGTACTGTTTATTAACAATCTGTGTCTTTTTACATCAGTTCTTTTAAGAATATTCGGTAGGAGCAGGAGTAAAGCTTTCAAGGTAATACTTTTGCTGAGAAATTTTTCATTAAAATCTGCAATAATATATAAGAGGATAAAAAAGGTAACCTTAGTTGTACCAGCAATCCACTGCCCTTGAGGTTACACATCTCTGATTGTTCTGTAGGGTTAAACCCCTACCCAGCTCAGTACTGTATGGGAACTGGGCAGTCTGGGTGCTCTTGTAGCTTGTGGATATCAGTGAATTCAGGAAATTGCTGACAGATTTTTCTTGTGAACAAATGGAGCTATTTGGTCCACACATTCCAAAGAAGTTATGTGACATGAATGGGTCAGGCAGAATACCCGGGAACCTGAGGAGGGAGTATCATTCACACATGTATTTGGCATGTATGGGAACATGAGAACAGGCATATATGGAATGGTAGATCCTGAATTGAAACACATGATGTGTGAGAGCAAACGACTAGTTTAGTGGGTTAATGCTTGGTTAGTGCTTGGTTAGTGCCGTGTGACGACCTGGAAACCCGCCACGGAGCTGTGCATTTCTGTGTGTGTTGTACTGCTGCTGCACAGGGGATGGGATTGTTACATAAACTGAATTGTGGAATAGCTTACACCAAGAAAAAAGACTTATTTTTTTTCCAGGAGACTTCAAGTCTCATTTTCTGATGCTTACCACAGCGTGGAGAGATTCAATTTCCATCTGCATATGGTGCCACTGCCGTCTCGCCTCACAGAGTTCCGCTCTGGCTGCCTTTAATGCTTCTGCATCTTTGTCCATTCTTTTAATCGTAGCTTCTTCTAGCTTGAAGGGTTATAAAAACAATAACAATATTAAAAAAATAGTCAAACAATGGAAATAAAATAGATACATAAAAATCCCTGGTTGGAATTTTTAGGGAGTCATATAAATCTGTTGAAGCTAAGAGCGCTGAGTTAGTATTTTGTGTCCTGTGGAGATGGGAAGCCCTTACCCTGCTGTGTTTGCTGGGAAGTAGCTCACTGCATCGTTAGCCCTTTGCTGTAGAGGAATCCCTGTACAAATGAGCCAGTTGCATTTAGACTTTACTCCCCTCTGGATTAATGGGCTTAACTTCACGGGAATTAGAGGAACTGCAGTCAGTTCAAGCTTCCAGATGTGACCAGGGTTCTTTGGTTTTAATGCACTTCTGATTTCTGAAGACAGAAACTCTTTATAGAGAGTGAGCACTTTTGAGAGGTTGTAGGAATGTACCACAATTGAGAATTTCTGTAATTATATTTGATCCTGATCTAGTCACTGACTAGATTTCACAGTGTTACTTGAGAGCGAGAACCTCCAGCCATTTAATGTGAATTACGTCTTACTCCAAATCCACAACTTTTCCTTGTCCTCTAAGGACAGGTTATTTAAGGTGTCCCTGTCACAGGAGAGGGAGGTAACCCACCTCCAGTGGGACAGTTCAGAACTGAAGCCCCTCTTCTAAGCTGACTGTTTTGCTTTTGATGCTGAGCTTTACTCCACATGGGGAAGACGCCATAAGCACTGGAAATAATACACACGATTTTGCATATTTTACTGCTTTCTGTACTTTCTTATAATGTCATCAACTCAAAGGAAATAAACTCTTTAATTCAGGTGTTACGAAACAAGTAAAATAAGTTCCTTCTCCTCCCCACCCCCCCCATATCAAACTGTAACCCTGCTGTAATTTTACTGTGCCATCGTTTTGGTGAAAAATCTAGATTGAAAAATCTAGATTTGGCTGATCCACAAGTGAAGACTCAATATTCTTTGCTTATCCTTTTTTTTTTTTTAAATTTTTTTTCCCTGGATACTGCAGAATTTATGAGACAAGGTTACACCCGCACACATTGGCTGCTTGGTGCCAAACTCTGGTTCCCAGCCACGGCGTGTCACCGGTCCCCGGCTCAGCCGGATTGCACCAGCCTGGCCTGTGGGGAGAGAAACCCTCCAGAATTCCTGCAATACCCGAGAAGTACAACAGGGTGATACAATACCTAATTTTCACCCTGAATTTTTTTGACATTTGATGGCTGAAAATTGTTGTGTCATTTTATTTCAAACTCCAGTTGGGTTTTAGAGCCGTTTTGCATGTAAATCTGTAAGAGCAGCATTGTGTGTTGGTACCGTTTAATCAATCTGTATGACAGAACAAATTGTATTTGCTGAATATGACATAGTTTTACTGTGAACAATATAAGATAGGCCTGAAAAGGTACAGTTTTCTTTAATATAGGTGCTAAAAACGGTAAAGCTTTCTATATATAAATGAATTCTTTACATTGCCTTTGATTTTCAAGCTTCCCTTCCCCTCTGGGATAACGAACTGGTGCTAGAGGTTACCGGTTTACAGTGTATGTCAGCATTTTTTAAAGCACACCAGTATCACTGTTGCCGGTACAGGAAAGCATCCGGATGAATTACACGGCATTCTTTCGGTGTGAATTTCAGACCCAACCCAAAATCTCTTTCCGTATCTTCTAGTTCGCATCCGACTGCAGTAAAATCAGAGTCCCTTCCCCGGTAATATGCTGCATTGAGAAGGAAATACCGTACCTCATAGAGGCTGAGGGAGGGATTGTACGGACAGGGCTTGTCTCCTGCCTCTGGAAGGTGTGTGTCTGCATGAAGTCATTACCTGGCTCCTCGCTGAGGTGACGGTCGTCATCTGATTTCTGGTGCCGAGGGGCTCCCACTGTGCCCCGCTCCCATTGAGGAGCCGGGGCCGCTCCATCCTCCCCCCGCGCCCCCGGCCCCGGCCGGGCCCAGCCGATGGGACGGGCTGGTGCAGCGCCAGCGGCGTCCTTAAAGCTGCAGAGCCCCATTTCCCAGCCCCCGCCGGAAGGTCGGGGCTTCCAGCCCTTCCTTGACGCTGCTTTAGTACGGCGAAGGGCTGTCACCTTTGCAGAGATTAACGGAATGATACCTACATTTTGTGCGGAAGTGAATACATACAACGTCTTTATATTTTTGTTACACTGGAACTGTGGGGTTTTATCACCTAAAAAATGTGAGGTTTGATTGATACAAATCAAAGGGCAAAATTACAGGTGCACAGCGTGAGAGTGCAATCACAGAGTCACAGAATATGGGGTTGGAAGGGACACTCATCTTCTTAGAAGTCAAAGTATTACACCACTTAAAAGTCTCCTTGTGTGCATAAGGCTTCCTTGTTTTCGGCTCTGTCCACTGGCACATCTCAAAGGATCCTGTGTTTAGAGTTTATTTTTCTTCTCTGTCTGTTTTTCAGCTGACCTGGAAAGAGATGAGAAAGATTTGCTGTCCACTACCTTTTCTACAAGTGTCTTAATTATTCTAGTTCTATGTAATTCTGTAGCCAAAGTATTGACTGTGGTTTTGATTGATGGTATGAGAACAGTCACACAGTAAGAACAGTGGGAATCCATCTGACAAGCATAAGATGATACACCTTAGGACAGTATAAGCATTAATAGGAAGAGCCTATGTGTTTAAGCAAATAAGAACTTGAAATGTAATTTAAAATCTTCCTTTTTCTTTGTGTCACAATACTGACTGCTTGAAGTTTGCTTCCAGTTCCCTAGGACTCCAGGTCTTTTCTGTTTCCATCAGGCAAAGTCAAGGCTGTCTAGTGGCCAGAAATGAAACCAGCAGTTTGAAATACAATATACATGTCTGCAGGGAGATTGGATTTGGTCCCACAAACCCAACTTAACGCATCAATGAGCATCTATGGATGAATCTTCATATTACCAGGAGCTGAACATTTGCCAGTTGATAAAATTTTTTAAAGCTTCTGAAAAGAATCTTGCACTAATGCTTTTTTTCCCCACTTTTTTCCCCCCAGGTGTAAAGGGAATATCTGGTTGTGAGATCTCTGAAGGCTGAAGTCAGGTAGGTGTAAGCAGTTATATCTTTACTAGGAGTTCTGTAATTTTGAATTCTACCGACTTTCAATGTTCATATTTTAATAGAGGTATTAGATTTTAGTTAACTTTAGAGTTCAGATGCTCTGCATCCGTTACTTGGGTCCTGTGATACAGTGGACCAATGCTCTAGTGATTGCAAACTGCTCTGGTTTCCTGTTGCTGCTCGCAAGATGGATTTCTAGCTCTTACATCAAAACTGCACCCCAGGCAACTCTCAGTTGTCCTCTAGATCATAACTTTAAATCCAGGATTAATGTGTATGTAGGTAAAGTACATGATTGTTCAGTGGAAATGGCATTGAATGATGCTTTTAAAAGGGAGAAAAGAGAGGTGTGTGCTTGTGGTCCCTGCTTTTAGAAAAGAAATGACTTCCTTCAACTGTTGAAGATGGTACATTTACTCAAGAGGTTTTCAAGTTCTTCCCTCTTTGTACTGACATATATAGAAGATGCTTCTATGTAATTTCTTTGGGTTATTTATCATAATGCTTTTTCTTTACCTGATTGGACGTTAGATGTTGCTTGTTTGGTTATTGTTTTATTTACCCTGGCTTTTATTGGTTCTAAGCAGGAAGCAGAAAAAATGCTAATAGTGGGTTTTGCAAGGCAGAATGGAAGGACAGCATGAAATCTGCGCTCCCATTAAAATTTGAGTTTGGGTCAGGTGTTGGAGGGATGTGACAGGATGTGCAGAAGATTTTTGTTCTAGAGACAGGAATATTCATGCAGGAGGTCACAGAGACTTCCTTGTCCTATCTGAGAATCACACAAAAGTCATCAACGTTTTGGTTCAAGGACACAGGCTGAGGTGTGAAGTGTAAGGGGTTGTGTTTTGGTTCATAATTTTGTTCTGGATGAATAAATAGTTCGTTTGAGTCGGTCACCAGGAAGCCAAATTCCGGACCTGCAAGTCCATGGTGTGCTCCCAGCAGGTGGCACTCGGGCCATGGGACACCGCTGCTGCGGGGCCAGCCTGTCCCTCCTCTGCCACCGCACTCGCAGCGTCTACAGCCTGTTGTTTGGCTTGCAAAAGCTCTCCCTTTAACTGATAGCTCTAAATTATAAATTATCAAGTATTCCCTTAGCCCCACATTTAAACAGGGTTTTTAACATGTACGTGTTCTAGTGTTGGATTGATTTCTTCAAATGAACAGGGACTCTGACACCACACACACAGTACATGGTAAAGCAACATACCCAGCAGAATGGCACATGTGGATTAGAGCAGCAGTCTGAAATGAAGAATAAAGGGAGGCTAATGTCTTAAAGCTTGCTGAATCCTTTTTATTAATTGAGAAAACTGGAAAACAAGGTCAGACTGGCAAAATTATTTTATCAGTTACTAAAAATGCTGAAAAAGCTTATCTAATTAAATGCCTGTTGTCAGCACCATGCTTCCAGCTACTGAAGGAAGAATTGGTGGTATGGTTAAAGAATATCCCAAAAATAATAAATGTAATAGCAATAGACTGAAACAGAAAATACATTGTGTGATGGGTAAGAATGGAAATGCAGAGTTTGCTTCGTGTAAAGAGCTAATCTATTTTTATCACTTCACACAAAAGAGCAAAATTATTCATCCGTGTTGGCTTTGAAAGAAATATGGAGTGAACAGATCCTTTGCAGTATGAGATGGTGCCTTATATCTTCTCTTCAACCTCCTTAACGTGGGATGCAACAACTTTCCCATCTACCACTTCTTCGACAATTGTCTTGATCTTTCTAGTTTTGGTAGGATCTAAACATCATATACAAACAAAAAGATATTTGTGAAAGTGTTAAAAATTATGAACCAGAGCAGCTCATGCACGTGAACAGCTACATCTGTCCTTTCAAATTTCTTGTGATGAGCTCGATGATGTAGTTAAACAGAAGAAAACGTGTTATTTTATTAATAAAAATGACTTTAGAAACAAAGTTTTATTCAACCAAGTCCTACTTACCCTGAGAAGAATCCAGTGATTGTGTTTGTGATTTGGACCCTGTCAAGGATGAGCTTTCAAATGTAACTCCCTGTCCTGCGCTCCTAAAAGCGAATGAGAGACAGGCAGGGTTGCAGAGGGAGGATCGGGAGAAATTGTATTATTTAAGATACTGAGCAGAACGGTTTATTCTCCTCACACAGAGTCACGGTGTGAGCCTTATGAATTTCTGGTGAATGTACCGCTTGTGTCTACCTCTTTGTGCATGGAGAGGGTGTTGCTGCAGAAAATAACACAAAGGAGGTATTTCATGTACATTAGTGACTTACACAAACTCGCCATCCAGCAGGCGCCGGTAGGTTTCAATCTCCATTTCCAGACGAGTTTTAATGTCCAGAAGCTGTTGATACTCCGCGTTCTGGCGCTCCATGTCAGCCCTGACCTGGAACAGCTGAGACTCCAGGTTCCCGATCTGAAGTTGCATTTGTGAAAGCTGAGCACAGTAACCTCCTTCCGTTTCTGCTAACGTGTCCTCGAGGGATTTTTTCTGTGTAAGAAGGATATTAAATAATCTCTGATTGAGGGGAAAAAAAAAAGTTCTTTACAAAGATAAACCCAGCTGAAGTAGTTTAAAGGGAGTAATTATTTGAGTTTGAGAACTGGCCTTTGCTGCTTCACTGAATGTGGACATAAAATTTCACCTCCTTTGTAACATCCTACTTGCAATCCAATGATATATATTGGTGCTATTTAGGAACTAAAAGAATGCAGGATTTAATAGGGAATAGGAAATAAATGCATCTAACAACTGAAGCTGGCAAATGTCCTCCGGGCAGGTGGCAGCTTCCTTAGAGCCTACCATGGCAAGCTGAGATTGCAGCTCAATTTCCAGGCTCTGGAGGGTCCGTTTCAAATCTGTGATCTCACTCTTCCCAGACTGAAGCTGCTCAGTATTGGTGGAGATTTCCCTCTTCAGCTCCCCGCTCTGGAATGACAAGGAAGAATTGAGTGTAATGTTACTGTTACAAATGTTTCACTTGTTTTTACTGTATTATTGCTTTCTCTAGTTGTTACTTTTTCATTGAACCACGCTTCAGCCTCTTTACGGTTCTGCTCAGCGATGACTTCATACTGTCCTCTCATGTCATTCAAGAGCTTGGTCAGGTCAGTTCCAGGGGCAGCATCCATTTCAACGCTGACTTGGCCAAGGGCGCTGCTTTGGATACCCTGAAGCTCCTGGAGACATTTAACATAGAAGTTTCTGTTATTAAAAGGCAAAATACGTCTCTCAAAAACATATATGAAGAAATTCATGAGATATAAATTCTTTTCCAACAAGAATCCCTAGCTTCTGTGCGTACTTCTTTCACTCTTCCAATTAGTAAACTCGAAAAAGAACAGCAAACAAAGCAAATAATGAAACCAGGGAATATTTCACAATTCTGTCTGCCTTGTAATGAATTTGCAAAAGGAAAAAAGGTACCTCTTCGTGATTCTTTTTGAGGTAGGCCAGTTCTTCATTCAGGCTTTCGATCTGCATCTCCAGATCGGCTCTTGTCAAGGTCAGCTCATCGAGAACCCTGCGCAGACCGTTGATGTCGGCTTCCACACTCTGGCGAAGAGCCACCTCGTTCTCATACCTGTAAAGAAAGCCATGAAAAAGGATTGGTTTATGTGGCTAATGGGGTCAGATGCAAACTATTACTCTGAACTTATGTAGTTTTAACTATGAAATGTGAATACACACAGCTATTACAATATCGTTGAACAATTATGATAAATGAAAGAGATTTTTGAATACATTTCCCCCCCCCTAAAAATATTAGTAAGAGACTTTGCAATGTTAAGGTCTCCTTACTTCAGTCTGAAATCATCAGCAGCCAGTCTGGCATTATCAATCTGCAGAATGATTCTTGCATTGTCGATAGTTGCATTAATGATCTGAAATGCAAACAACATTCAGAGAATGATTTTGTTGCCTTTTATATCCCTTCCGAAAGGGATTTGTTACTTTTATCCAAAATATTAGTTGGTGAATTACACATGTAAAGATACATGAAGTACATTGTTTTGCTACCTTGTTTCGAAGGTCTTCGATTACAGGATAATATTTACTATAGTCATTGCCAGCTCCAGGGACACCAGCTCCAGGGCCGTTTTTCTCGTACCACTCGCGGATTTTGCTCTCCAGCTCAGTGTTGGCATCCTCCAGAGATCGCACTTTGTCCAGATAAGCAGCCAGTCGGTCATTGAGGTTCTGCATAGTTTCCTTTTTTGAGCCAGAAAGAAGGCCACCATCTCCAGCACCACCAGTGCCAAAGCCACCTCCGAAACCAGATCCTGAACTACTTCCAAAGCCACCTCCAAAGCCAGTGCCTGAGCTGCTGCCAAAACCACTTCCTAAACCCCCACCAAACCCCCCGCCTAAGCCACTTCCATAGCTACCACCTAAACCACTGCCAAAGCCACTACTTAAGCTGCCCCCAAAGCCCCCGCTGAAGCCAGAGCCTGAACCAAGCATAGAAGCAGCACCAAACCCTCCACCAGATCCACCACCAAACCCAAGGCCACTGCCCCCAAAGCCTCCTCCGCTGCTGGAACCAGACATTCTCAGAGATCCCCCCCCGAGCCCGCTGCGAGACGAGAGCTGCCGGGATCCAGCACTTGTGCGCACAGACAGGGCCATGGTGGTGCCGGTGCCGCGTCCGTTTGCCAAGCACAGGGCACAGGGCAGGGCAGAGCAGAGAAGAGGGAAACCCTTATATAGGGAAGGCCGTTGGGTGTTTCGGTCAGAGTCCCACCTCCTAGGAAGGTCTTTAATTCTTTCTCTCTCTCCCTCATTTGGAGGGAAGTCAGTTTGGTGTGCCCTGACCCAACTCGGTGACATGTGCCCATCCGAATTGCCAAAGGGAGTGGAAATCTGGTACCCTCCAGGTGTTTGCTGTGTTGGGGGAAATGGGTGGAGTAGAGCTAAGACACCGTGATAATGTTTTGCCATGTGCAATGGAGCACAAAAAACCTGTCTTTTCGCATTTAAATCCTTCCCAAATAATTTTTTTTGTCATTACATATTCATTTCCTTCTTGCTTTGGGGCTATTATTACCCAAGTATGCTTAAGTCGGTGTAATGATCCCTTTCATACTGTACTCCCCCGTGCACACATCAAAAATGTCTTTCTTTTCATAACACTTTCCTGGCGTGAACCTCTGCCAGGTTAGTGCTCTCTGCGTGTTTAACAAGAAGTAAGAACAGTGATCAACAAAAGGGTATGAAGAGGTGTGTGGCCATTCAGTGAGCTGCAGGTTATTCATTCATTTGAGAACATAAATCTATTTGATTGTACTGAATATGATTTGTAATTGTGTTTTTTGCCCAAAACCTTTCATCATTGAAATATCTGTGATATGTATAGCCTACACCAATTGTTCATACTTTCGAGCTGAAAACTAACCATTTTTTCTTCTATATAGTTTGCTGTTATCTCAAAGTAGGGGAAATTATTTCTGTATCTTTTGCTTTTCATAATATAAATCTGATGATCAAATCTGGTTCTTCTTGGTTGCAGGTTGAGGCATGGAAACCCTTCAAAACCAATATACTTTTTCTTTTGAAGTTATTTTGGTAAAGGGAAAATGGTTCTTTCTTTGTCCTGGCTTAATTATATCATTGGATTTGTCAACTGAAATGTATTAATTTTTAATTTATCTCCATCCAGGAGCAAGGGTGCTTTTTTTTTTGGGGCAGAAATGTATTATGAGCTGTAGATCAAAGGTTTCAGTAAAGCATTTATGTAGAAATGAACTGATAGCCTGGTATCAGTGACTCATGGTGGTGAAAGCAAAGGATTACTTTCTTTGGCAGCTGTTTATGTACAGTAAATAACCCATTGGACAGGGGAGATTGCAAAAGGAGGAGATTTTTGTGTTTATGTTGTCAAGAGGAACATGTAGAGTCCTTGGACAGGAGCTGAGGGTGCGGCCGAGGAGCCGCTGGGTGGGAAAGGCTCCGGGCAGGTATCGGTCCAGAGAGGCTTGATAGAAACGGTGGTCTTTGTTTCTGAACTGAAAGGCCAAATATATTCTTAGTGATGCAATATCTTTGCTTGCTGTACTTCCTGGTGATAGAAACATTCACAGGGTGCAAAAAAACCCCAAGCAAAACAGGCCTCTTCAATTTTGTGTTTTGTTTTATTATTAAATGAAAATTGACACTTTGTATTTATTTGAAAATAATATTTACTGAAGTGAAGCTGCATTATATTTGAATGGTAGTTTAAGTTCAGGAAGGGTGCAGAGGGAACATTC
Source organism: Nycticryphes semicollaris (assembly GCA_013400055.1). Classification (NCBI taxonomy): domain Eukaryota; kingdom Metazoa; phylum Chordata; class Aves; order Charadriiformes; family Rostratulidae; genus Nycticryphes; species Nycticryphes semicollaris. The sequence continues at coordinate 554,216 of VXBJ01001867.1, read as the reverse complement.
ATTTGAATGTGTTTTTATGAACAAATCTACTCTAAATGTGCCTGTATGTAAGAGAAAAAACAGATTGCTGAATTTGACTTGCAATTACGTTAACATATTTGATAGTGTATCATGTGTATCTGGTAAATTCTTTCTTGTAAGGTGTTGATAAGGTGCCCATCAGGGTTTCTGAAATAGCAGCTCTCTCCTAAAAACTTCTCTTTTTATTAGTATGTTGAAAGTGTGAGAAAACTTAAGGCAGCAGATGTTGTCGTGAACGGTCCAAAGAAATGAACTAACAATTGTCCTCGTGGTTTCAGAGGAGCCCAGTTCTTGTCAAGTGTGTGAGTGAGTTGTGTCCCACGTCTTCATCTTTCACCAGTTTAGTACTTAGAGACTTCAGCAGTAAACACTCTGCTGAGGTATTTTTCTAAATTTAACTTAAATTATTTGAAAAGCCATAGTAAATTCATGCTATAAGTAATTTGACTTCCCAATTTTTAGTGAGAAAGGTTTTTAATGTAATTTAAAGACTGGTGTAAGTAAAAGCTAAAACTTCCCTTTTTATCTCTCTTGGAAACAATTATATATTTATATCAGTTTGCTTTGTTTTGGTTATTTTTAACCAAGGTATTTATAGCCACTATTTAAGTAAAGCCAACATCTTGTACGTTGTAAAAATTATTTTTATTTATTACCCCTCAGGGAAAAGAAAGGAAAGAAAAAGATTGATTGTGAATTGATAGTTTGGCATTTTTCAGCCCTTCGGGGCTTTAGGGAGACGACTGGATTCTTTATTGAATTTAGTCTTGTAATTCTGGCCTCGGGTGCAGGAAGCTCAGAGCCGCCTCCTCTCTGCTCCTGCCGTTCAGAGCTGCTCTTCGATCTCCCTCACCTCGGAGGAGACAACCTTGCCATCAACCACCTCTTCAACAATTGTCTTGATCTTCTTGATTTTACTTGATTCTGGTGATGAAACCGAGCAGCAAATGAATTAAATGCAATGTAATATTGACAGAATAACGTTACTGTAGCACTAGCAGCAGCTCCACTGGGGAGAAAGCAGTTAAAGGTGTCATTTCAACGCGCAGTTACTGCCTGGACAGGATGTGGGTTCCCTTCCTTAGAACATCCTGTGTGTTACCCATAATACTATAGTGGACACTATGTTGAATACCTCTATATTCCTCCTCCTATTTTTCTTCAGTTTAGCACAAACTCATAGACCTAAAACCCAGGAATAGTCTTATGGCAGAATGGATACTTTTGCAATTAAACGAGCTCTTTTGTTTATTAGCCTGGTCTCCCTGCGTAGTCAGCAGAGACACAGATGTCTGTCAAGGCCTCTAGAGGGTAATTCAATAATTCTCTATCGTCCTCTTGGCTCTTTGAGGAGCGTGTGCTTTTACTTGGGTACCTGAATTATATACATAAAGCCAGGCTTTGGATGATCCCTGTAAGTTGTCTGTTCTTACAGTCGATTGCTTTGGTGATGTAAGATTCCACTGGTTGATTATTTGCTCTGAAGCTGTGTCTTTTTTTGTCAGGCTACTTAGTTCCACAACCTTTCGACAGGCAGTCATCAAACAATAAGGAAGATAGTGTGCATACCTTTTTCAGGCTCTGCTGCAGATGCCTCCAATTGGAAATGTCTGTTCAAATAATAAATTAAAAAAATCATAAATACATGGTGCCTGACAATGAGGAAAAATCCTTGTACGTTTCCTGTACATTTAATCAGGACAACGGATGTCCTTTCATCGAGACATTTAACCATGTGCTTGAATGAGTTTTCTCTTGTTTCTGCAATGCTGTGACTTCAGCTCATGCAGATATTTCTTGGGGGGAAATAACCAGTGTCCGCTTGCCCTGCTTTCGTAGATCTCTGCTATTTTCACTACAGAATACATGATGCTGGACTGTCTGAACAGTTAGTGTCAGGCTCATTTGCACCTCTTCAAATTTTTGAGAAGCTTGGGCTACCAGTGACACGGATATGGCAGGACATAATCCTGTGCAAGGATTCTCCTGCAAGGAGAAGGTCAATATGCTGTTTCTGGGTGCCTGCGCTCGTGGGACGAGGTGCTGCGGGCTCTAGACCAGGTTAAAAATAACCCAGCCCAGGTTAGCCCAGGCCTGCAGGAGCTGCAGTTGTTCCAGTTATGGACAAGTCGATCCAAAACTGAATAATTGGTGCTTACGGTGTGTGAACATCTATCCAGCTGCTCAGCCCATGAAGGGTAACAGGATATACCAGTGCAGAGGCTGAGAGAAACTTGACTGGCTTCCACAGCAGCCTCTGAACCCCGTGGGAACTGCAGGGTCTGGGTCTACTCTGGGTCTACAGTTGAGAACTGCGCAACAGACTCCCCCAAACCAGTTTGAAACTGGCAGAGTTTACACATTCACCTTCTGTGAATACAGCCAGTTAGCAATGCTGTTTGCTGTCACACCAAACTAAACCAACAAGCAAAGTGTGCCTATTTCCTCACCCGCTGTCCTCTCCCTCTAGCAGACGGCGGTAGGTGGCGATCTCCATTTCCAAGTGAGTCTTGATGTCCATCAACAGACTGTACTCGTGATTTTGACCCTCCATTTCAGCCCGGAGTTGCCTCAGTTGAGCCTCTAAATTGGTAATTGTTTCCTGGATTTGGGCTAGCTGGTAACTGTAACGCTCTTCGGTTTCAGCCAGAGTGTCTTCTAAAGCCTTTTTCTGCAGCCGATGAAAAGGACAGAGATGTATTATTCAAGGGGATTTGTTTATGTGTTAAAATAACATTTTAACTGATAAGCCTCTCCTTTTCTTTATTTATCCATGTAACTGTCTCCTCAGCACAGTCCTTATTTTTAAGTACTCTGTTATTTACCATGTTAAGGTGGGTCTGTAATTGAAGCTCCAGGTCCTGCAAGACCTGTCTGCGGTTGGTGATCTCCCTCCTCTGGGTCTGCAGCTGCTCAACGTTGATGGCGACTTCCTGGTTCAGTTCTGCTGTCTGAAAGGCACAAACAGAGGGGCTGGGAGCTGCAGCGAGACACGACCGAGGCTCTTGCTGGTGTTGAAGTAATTGACTGTACCTGCTTTTCAAATTGCTCTTTGGCTTCTTGACGGTTCTTTTCTGCCATCTCTTCATATTGCTTCCTCATGTTTTCCATGATACTCCCAAGATCAATACTTGGGGCAGCATCCACCTCTACATGAACTGAGCCGCCCACCTGCTTGCGCAGTCGGTCCATCTCCTACGGCAATGAGGGTTGTGTTAGAGTCACAAAATGGGTTGGGTTGGAAGAGACCTTTAAAGACTGAGCAGGGACACCTCCCACCAGAGCAGGTTGCTCAAAGCCCCATCCAGCCTGGCCTTGGAAGGTTGGCATCAGCTACAGGGAACGTTCAATCCTGAACGTTGGAAGCAAATTCAAAATCTGCAGACATGGAAGTAATTCTTAAATGGCACCTCAGGGCAAGACAACTTAAATCACCTTGCAAATAGTGTTTCATGTACCTCATGTTAGAATATATTACTTATTTTGTACCAATAATTGCTATATCGTAGATAAATGTCTGAAAAGATGATTTCCTCAGGACTGGATCTATGGAATGAGCATAGAAGCCATGCTTCCTCTTTGTTTGCTTGTGAGGGGTAGCAGCTCCTAAACCACAGATTATTCTTAATGCAAACCTTCACTCTGTAGTTTCTGGAGCTGTTCAGCCTCTGCTGCCCAATGCCCTGGGTGTCAGTTAGTGCCACACACGGTTACAGTACAAGGGCTTCAGTCCTGCACAGCACTAAATGGGTGGCTTGGCCAGCTGGTTTTCTAGGTTGGATTTTTCTAATATAGTCCTTAAAGAACCTATTTTCTGCAATGTGAGAAGGCATTTATACTCCTGAAGCTGATTGTAAGAGGAAAAGCTTGGGCATGTGCCATGAGAGATATATGAGATTTTGTTAACAGTTGTTTTGAATTTAGGATTTCAGTTTGTGTCTTTACTTGAAAAGGGGAAATAAGCAGTGGCCATGTAACATTCTTACCTTTGTAGGTTTTTGAAACTACAACTGTAATGCATTAAGGGGTGAGGTTCGGTTGGAGCTCAGACTCCTAGGACAAACCGAGTACACGTAGGCAACTCCTTTGTACCTCCATGAGCCAGAGCTCCTGTTACAACCAGCAGAGACCGGAGCGTGTCCCAGGCAGTAGGTGTTTGCTCTGCAGGGAGCTGAACCCCTCCCCAGGCTGTGTCTGCTTTATGGACTGTCTCTCAGTTGATCACAATGAAACCATGGACACATTCACATAGACAGGACATGAAAAGGTACCTAAATTTTGATGTGCTAATCTGGAGCTGAATCCCACTCTGTGTCACGTTCTGTCAGGTTAACCATGAAGCTTTCATTGTCCCTAGTGAGGCTGAGTTTATGTCTGCTCCATAAACCTCTCCCTGGCAGTGTTTGGCTGCTCTCACCTCCTCGTGGTTCTTCTTAAGGAAAGCCAGTTCTTCATTCATACTTTCAATCTGCGACTCCAAATCAGATTTTGTCAAAGTCAAGTCATCGCGAACTCGGAGCAGTCCGTTAGTGTCACTCTCCACACTTTGCCTGAGCAGGTATTCGTTCTCATACCTGGAGAATAAGGCTTGTTTTGTCATCATGAAAGCACAACTGTTTGTTGTTGTAAATGTTAGAGTCAGTAACTACTACAGACTTAGTTGTAAAAGTTTTCTTTGTATTAAAATGTACATTAGAAAATGTTTACTTCCCGGATTTGGTACTAACAAGTAGAAGCTTTTGTGAATAAGAGAAGCATGAAAGAGAATTTCTGAAACCATCATGGAACTTACTTCACTCTAAAATCATCCGCAGCCAGTTTGGCGTTGTCAATCTGCAGGACAAGCTGTGCGTTTTCCAGCTGTGCAGCAGCAACCTGAACAGGTATGATTGAAAAGCGATGAGTTTTTTGCACAGAAACGCACCCTTGATCCATTTCTGGACGTTAATACTGAGTGTGGGCTTCACCTTGCTGAACTGTAGCTGTCTGTGGGTCATCTAGGGCTGAGTTCCCTTTGAAGTGCGTAGGAAGAATTAGGGCTTTCCAAAAGGCAAATTATCCTGTCATAAGGATCTAAGTGCTGTCTGGGAGAGATCCGCTCTTAAGGGATGGGAAATAGAACTGGTGTAAAGCAAGAGGGCAAAGGTTTGAGGAAATTCACTGGGAACATAAGCTGACAAAACAGTCAATTGGTTGCTGTGGGAATATTCGGTTGTTTCTAGCGATAATTTACTATTTCAGGTAGGGATCTGTTATTTTTTCTGAGCATTTGTCAGTCTTTTCTAAAGAAAGCCACTTTGAAATCCACAGATGCTGAGCTATATGTAAATATGTACGGTAACATCAGTATTTTCACTAATTATAATTACCTGAGGCAAGTAGAATAGAATTAACTATTCTTGATTCAAAGACTTTTAATGTATGAGATTACTCTCATCTGCGGACATGGATCTACTGTTACAAATTATGTAGAATCTGCCACTCATTTGTATCTGATCAAAACAAAGCATTTCTTTTTCTTAGTGGAGACAATTGCAGTTTGGAAAAGTACCTTTTCTACAGTAGATTGCTATCTATCTCCCCAGTAATTGCAATTCATATATTCATAGATGGCTGTGTGACATCTTACCTTGTGTTGGAGATCTTCAATTGTTTTGAAGTACGCGCTGTAGTCTTGCCGTACGTCCGTGACGTTGCTCTCGTACCACTCCTTGATCTGCTTTTCAATCAGGGAGTTTGCCTTCTCCAGAGATCGCACCTTCTCCAGGTACGAGGCCAAACGGTCGTTTAGGTTTTGCATAGTTGATTTTTCAGTGCCAGCGAGCAGCACGTCGTTACCAGTGATGTTAAGCTGGAATTTACCCCCGACACCTTGCCCGTAGCCAGAGCTGGTGGATATGCGGGTGCCGTAGCCCCCAGCCCCGCCATAGACGCTGGGGGCCTGGATCTTTTGGATGGCTGTTTTCCTGGAGCTCAGACCACTGATGCTGGGTGCAGTGGGATGGACACGGGAGCTTGTACCCCACTGAATGCTGCGGGTAGAGAACGCCATCTCTTTTCTTCCTCTTCTGGAATGAAGCGGCTTAAATCGGTGCGGAGAGCGAGCGGCTGAGGTGAGGAGCAGCCTGTGCTGTGTAAACCTTTATATGTGGTGCAAAGAGGAAGCTCAAGAGCTGTAAACCCCACCTCTGTTGACACACAGTGAGCACTGGTGTCAGCTCAGCTCTTATTGCCCCCCACCCCTGCCGCTCCATAGAGTGTACAAGGGTTTGCATCTGTTCATCTCTGCTTGAGGAAACCCGCCCCAGGTAGTTTGGCTCGCTTTGTTATTATTTTGTATAAAAGATAAAACACGAATAAACTATTGAATCATTTATCACAGTGTACCTGCAGCCATAATCTCTATATCCTGTGGAAGAAACAAGTGGATTCTTACCCCCATGTGCAGTGGAGGTAAATTAAATTGAGAGTTGACAATATGTGACACGAGACTTAAAATATTTATATTTGCAGTCATACATATTTCTGTTGGGTGAGCAATACTCTGGGCCATGGCACAGTCTAGACCAGGATATCAATTATTAGAAAGGAGGCATCACACCTGGGTGCTACATTCATTAACAGGAAATCAGCTGCCTTTTTTTCAGTGCCTGAAGAAACCCAACAGTCCTACTTCTAATCCTCCTGAGGTTCCTAAACAGACTGTGGTGTGTGGTTTGATAGAGAAAACACAGAGGTAAAGTGGAAAGTGAGGGCAGAAACTGATTGCTGGGGGGTTAGTGCAGTAGGAAAGCGTGTGGCCGGTGGGCATCGGGACAGTACGACGTGTGTTCCTTGGGGCATTGCACTGACAGCACTTTAGTGTATTATTGATGTACAGCTTCTGGGGTAAAACAATTAACAGATGTTGCTTGTATGAGCAAAAGCAGCTGGTGTACGTACTGATCTTAAACCTCAGGACAAGGAGACTGGTGAGACATTACGCTCTGGAGGCCGTAACTCCATATTGGAAGACTCTTCAGGTGTCCGAGAGCACTTGATTCTTAGGGAATCGGTACTGCTAAGGTTTTGAAGTTACTGTAGCTCCAGATTAGTCTAAACAGTATTGGATCAAAGCAAAGAGTTAAACTGTCATAATTATCTGTTGTGAAAATATGCGTCTTCCAGACCAAAGTGATCGGCGTTCAGGGCAGGACTTTTTTGCGGGAGGATGTCTGTGGACCTTGAACTTTGGGTGTAACTGATAATGAAAAATATTTAAGAGAATTGAAGCCAAAGTACACTAGTAATCAAGGTGGGTCATCTTTTATTCATTACAAATGTTCTGACTGAGTCAGAACTGATCATGGTGGTAGGGCAGAGCTTGCACCTTGAAAGGAGGAATACAGCAAGAGATCCTGCTGCAGCTACATCTCTGGCTCTAAATTTCACTGCTGAGGTCTCTGAGGGTCTCTTGTGATAGTCTATGTAAGAGTAAGCATTCTCCTTCCTCTTCTTAGTATTATTAAAATGATTTTCCTTGCTACTTTGATGGTACTTTTTCCTAAACATCCCATTCCATTTTTTCTCTTATTGAACAAATGACAAAAGTTGTTAGATTTCATATTTGCCTGTAACTGCAACAAGATGTCATCGAAGATCTAGATTTAGTGGGTCAAATTCCTAATCTTTGTATTCACACCTATCCTCCCTCCCTATGGAGCAGCAGCTACTTAGTTTAAATAGCAAAAGGTAATTGTGTGTCTTGTTGAATTACTGTCAGGTACTTGAAACTCACAGAAGCTGGATACTATTTAGAAATGGAAGAATAATATAAAAATATATTTGAGATTGATAGAGAAAGAAAATTCACTGACACACAAACATTTCTAAACTTTTCTCTAACTCCTCCTTATGCAGTGATCTGAATGAAAGTGCACATCAGGATGACGGCAGACATTTCCCTTATGCTCAGGCTCTGCTGCTTTAGGTCAAACTGAACTTTCAACAATTATTTTTCTTCCACAATCCTCGTGACTATAAATCAAAAGTGCTGAAGGCCTGTGCGCTGAGCAATAGCATCCTGCAGACCTAGTGTGAAAAGACATTGGGCTGAATTTTCTTGGCATTCTTTTTCTTTTCTTCTCCAACTTGTTTACTGACATTTTCTCTGGTCTTATCATTTCACATGTGCCTTCATTCCAAAAAGTAAGCTGGGACATTTGCAAGAATATTTGCTGAGCTCAGGATAGGTATAGTTCATACCAGAGGCGGGGGTCGCTTCTGCTTTTTGGTTCAATATAGTTTGTTTCATGGACTATGCCTTGAATGGTTGTATAAATCGCTGCAAACTGCAAGAGTGAACACCAAAGCCTGTGTCTGGGCCAGAAAATGAAAGAAAGGCACAGCCCAGAGACTGGCCAAAGGGCGAGTGCCTGGTCCTGGCTGTCACCTCCAGAGCTGTCTGGCTCTCAGCTGGGAGTGCCCATCCGCCTCCTCTGCCTCCTGCCCTACGCCCAGCTGTTATCTGGAAGAATATTGGCTGCCTTGGTTGTCTTTATATTATTTTTATATTTTATTGATTGCAACAGGGAATTTTCTAAAAAGATGTTGAGCAACCTAAGATATATGTTCTCTGCTGTTTGCAGTTTTGGTCAGAGTTAGAGAAGTGCTGTTGAGACGTTGCTGATGGCTTCGTTCAGCTGTGCCGTTTCCAGCTCAGGGCTCCTCTGTGAGAGGGACTTGTTCATAAGACTTCCCTTCCGTGACGTGCTCGGTCGGGATGGGCTGTGTGTAATCATAATAAAACATTAATTGCAACAGTCATAAATTTTGGGTTGTTTTATGAAGAAATACCACCTGTGTAGCAAGTTTAATGTATTAGAGAGCAATGAAGATAAGCCAACGTGTGCCTGCCATTTAATTACTCACCTTTACTAACTGGCCATGGATAATGAGACTCCAGAGTTCAAGGGAAAAGACACACCCAGCTCTGGCTCTGCATTTTGGCTGCCTTTAGGTGGAACATACACTTTTCTTTCGGCTGATCTGAACATTTAAATACAGAAAAGTCTTTTAGTTCAGCCATTAGTCAGTGCCAGGAGCAAAATCCGATGCCTGTTTATTAGCCCTGGGAACCACGTTGTGATATCCCTTTGGATTTTGTGTCGCAAGAATTTGAATCTAAAAGTTCTCTTACAATAAAGTCCTGAAAGGACTTCCACTGTCCACAGTGCATTCAGGGGAGTGGAATTCCTTGTTCAATATTCCAGTAGTCAGCATTTCTGTGCCCGAGAGATTCCCCACCTTCTCTTCTTAATCTGCTTGTGAGAACAATTTAATTCCGGATTTATGTCATACAGGTGATTTACAACCAAGGGAGCAATTGAGATGAGCTTCCAGGGGAAAATCAGAGCCAATTTTTATGTAGATGTGATTCTAAATTAAGATTTTTTTGAATGAGTGAAAGAAAATACTTAGGACAAGGCTCTACCCTGAAAACTATCTTTGCACCATTTGTTAATGCAAATCCTGCACCCTGGAAGACTGCTGTCTCCAAAGAGTCGAGGAAGATGTTTTGTGTTTTGCTGAATGTGGTAGGACAAGAGAAAGGTCCAAATAACATCAGTGACTCAACTGGATTCACCTGAGCCCCGAACATCTGCAGCACAAGCTCTTACACTGACTTCCTCACACGTATATTTGCCCTCTGTTTCCTTCTCCTTTTTATCTTTTGTCCAATGAAAATACCTTCATCATCAAAACACTGCACCTTATTTCTTTCTGCTTTGAGCTTTTGGCTGGAGAGGTACATTTAAAACCCAACTCGAAAGAGTGTGATACTTAAAGCCGTGTTCCAGATGTGGGGGTGCTGCGGGAGACAACGTGGTGGTTCCCTCCTTCCCCAACCCTGGCCTGAAAACAAAAGTCAGGAGCTGCCTTTCCCGTCTCTCCCGGGAGAGAATCACAAGTCAGTGCCAACAACAACAGCTCCAGGCCATACAAATGAACCTGGGCTTTTTTCTTCCCTAAAAGTGCCGTGGATACCAGCTCCCAAACGATCTAAAAGACTACCAGGCAGATCCTTTTCCCTTGTAAAAATTAGCTGCAACTGAGGGTGTCAGGGAATGAGAAAAAAACAGGAAACTGGAGAATATTTCAGCTTCCTGGTTTTCTCAGTTCCCTAATGCTGAAATAGTTCGATATCCATGAGAAAATGTTACATATAAGCAAATACAATTTCCATTGCCCTGTGCAAATACCTGCCCAGAGTGATGATGTGCCATAAAAGATAGGCACAACTACACTGCATTGCATGGATTCGCATTGCTTTGGTTTAAAAAATGTAAAAAATCCTTGTGGTTTCAGGGACCTGAGTTGAACCAGCCTTGAAAACCTAAACCAAGGGAAAAAATGCAATTTTTTGTCAAGAGTATAATTGCAGTTATCTGTCAGGAGGGTCTGGGCAGGTGCGTGACCTCAGCTGGGTGATTGGGGACAATCCGGGCATTTGAGTGCCCACATGCCCCAGCGCCAGCCCCAGCAGAAGCAAACTATGGGGTACTGGCTTTGTAAAGAGGAGGAACCTGAACTACTCTCCCAGCTTCAGGGTCAGGCAGCCGAGTACTCCAGCTGAGTACTCCCTCTGAGACCGTTGTAAGTTCCAGGAATGTCCTTCCACAGAAATTCCCAGTTCAGGTTGCTCCCCAGCCCCGGGTCTCGGGGCAGGCCCAGGTCTCAGGGGGAGCTGTTCCCGGGGATCAGTGGTTGATGGAACCCCATTTGCCTGCCACTTGGAACGCAAGCACGATGTCTATTTTCCTGTTTGTCACTAGAGGCCACCACATGCCTTCTGAAAGAGTTACATCTCCAAACGTACCTATTATTTGTTACAGCGGGAGAATCCCTGCTGGAACCTGAAGGTGGTTAATGAAATTCACATATTCCAAAACAAACCATATTACCTACTTTTCTGGTCCCATCTCCAGAAGAAACACTTTTTTGCGTAACTCTTGTGGCCAAATGTTTAAAGTACTATTTCTCTTCACAGCCACAAGCTGCAGTCAGGAGAGTTGCAGCAATGACTACAAATATTATCTGCCTTTCTACATCTTGAAAGCTGAGTTGTTGAGGACAAGAGTGTTCATTATCCCTTCAAATTATGCCCCTTTCTTTATGACGAATGCTTGGGTATCTGCATTTTTAGACAGCAACAAACTCTAGACATTAAAGAAAAGGTTTCTTTGGTTTTGCTTTTATGGGTTTTTTTTTCCCTGCAGAGTAGCACTGTTGTTTCCAGAGGAACATGTCCCTTCCCAACATGTGTCAGTAACTGACCTGAGACTGTTCCATGGTGAGAATCCCTAAGAAACAGCCTGGGCACTGAACAGCTTCCAAAGACTGACAATTTGCCTCACTTCATTCCCTATTAGGAATGAAAAAGTGGGTTTTTTTCCTGCACTGGTAACTTTAAAATCACAATTTCTGTTACTTGCAGCAACACCACATGTTTCCTTCTTCCAAACTGCTCTGGCAGGAGCTGCTTCCCCTGCAGTTGGTTGATGCAATTCATGCTTTAATTTCTTGCCTGCACGACTCAGGGGTGCAGGGCTCAGCCAAAGCTGGTGCTTTCTCTCTAAAAGCAGGAGATTATTAAACTCTGTTCTACAAAGTCACAGTTTGTCAGCTACTTCGGCTTGTTCCTTCCTCCTTTCCCCTGCCTGCTCCGAGCAATTATTCCTTTAAATTGAAATACGTTTTTCTCAAATTGTATTCCTCCTCTGTGCTGCTTTCCATAGAGCCTAATAACAGCCTATCAAATGAACTCCACATGTCCTTAGGACCTTGGAAAGCAAAAAAAAAAATTACCCCTGAAGTCTAGACAGTTATTGCAAGTGGCTTTACCACAGCTGATGGTATGGTTTTATGCCTTTAAGCTTCTGATGCATATTCAAACTTTCAAAAGGCAAATGAATCTGCAGCAGAAGCCGCCGTGCGCCTGCTTCACCATTAGGTCATGTCTAGGACTGTGAGGTCTATGGTACAGACAGCCCAAACGGTGATACACTGATGCTCGTGTTTAATTGCATAGTTTTGCAAACAATTCTTCTGTAATTCTTCTCTGCCAGTCCCTAGATGTGTGGCTCAAGTGGGTCGTTTCAGTATAGTCAGGCAATTAAAGGAATCATAAAAGACAACTTGAAAAGAAATGAAAAGAATTACTGAGGAAGGAATTAGGAGGAGGCAATGCATACTAAAAAACGACTTGTGATTTCACAAAGCCAAATGTATGTGTAGAGTCAATAATTAAGGTGCTTTTGCTGTATAATTCAGGATGTGGGGACGGGGGGTGCAGCCTCCCAAGCGTTACTCTTTCCTTGCTCCCCTGTTTATAGATCCTTCCCTTCTCTAAGTGATTCATACACGGGAACAGGCAAAACTTTAGAAACCTTTATAGGTCAGGGTGTGGACATTGTGAAATGTTTTACTGGCTCTTCTACCTATTCTCTTTGCTTCAATAACAGCATGCAAACAGGGGTTTCAGCGGTGTTATAAATGCTCGATTTTCTTTTCTTCTCTTTCGGAAATGGCTTCATTCATTTTGCTTGTGCATTAGCGAGGCAGGTGGAAAGCAAAAATTTTGCATTCTGCAGAAATGTCTTGTTTATAAATAAGAAAGAAACCTGCCACTGTGTGAGCACATCACCAGCAAGAATGTGTGATTAATAGCACAAAGCAGCACTGCATTACCTCATTGCTAACTTCTTCCAGAGGATCAACAAGGCACTTACCAAAGCTGCCTATTGTAATATACCTTCATACGTTTTAACATTTCTACAAGTGAAATGAGCTATGACTCATCCACATTCTGGAGTGCATTCAAGTCTGTATAAATCACGTTGGAGGATTATTTAGTGCAGGACTTCCTTAAATGGCAGGTGAAACTGCGAGAAGTGATTTGTGGATGCTGATGGTTTCAGCCTCCTTTTATAGACTGAGAGCTCCTGTGGCTTGTTCGTTTGCAAAGGTGTTGTTACATCACTCACTTAGGCTTAGAAATGACAGTATCTCCTGCAGATATTGTTTTGCTGTCCCATTCTGTTTATGGAAAATGGAATATATTAACTTTGAGTGTGTTATTTTTTGTGATACTTCACATGTTTAAAATTGCAGTTTCTTTAGGCCTGAGTTGGTCCATCCTTTGATGGTGAAACAGCACTTCTGAGTACATTTAATACAGAAGTAGGATAAATGCCAGTTAGCAGAGTTCAATCCATTTTAATATAAGGAATTAATAAAACCATTTTCCAAGCAATGCAGTGTCACACTCCTGAAGCTTTTCTTTCCTTCCAGACACTGATCTGAGACGAGGAGGGAGAAGCACAGGTGCCATCTCTGGTTTAAACTTTCCCAAATGCTGCAAAATCCCCAAGACACCCAGGCACTAATTATAGTAGGGCTGTTGGCACACGTGCATTGAAGAACATCATCAAAGTATGTGCAGGGTCTTGACCGACGGTGCACACTTGAAATAAATCAATCACATTCTCTCTTCGGTGCCATCGGAGCCAGCTGGGATTGCTGTAACTGGGAAGGGCTCTTGTGGAAGTTGTATTATCTAATAGCTGGGCTAAGTAGAAGCTGTGAAGTGATGAATTCTAATTTAGCCGCTATCTGGGACTTTCTCTGCAGCCTTGAGCAAGTTGTGTCATCTCTTTTTCCAATTTCTCAAGCAATAAAATGGGAATGATAATACTACCCTCATTCATTATCTCCTACACTTCATCTTTTGGCGTGTTGTGAGAATACAATGTTAACAGGGCATGCAAGTGGTAAATTTTGGTATCATTATTTATTATGTAAGGTGCAGACCTACCCTAAATACATTTAGAAATGCATAGAGCTTATCTACTGGAACATAAACTCAGAAGTAATGAACAAGCAGTAGATATACCCTGCCCTGGTGAGACCCCATCTGAAATAGTGTGTCCAGTTCTGGGCCCCTCAGTTCCAGAAGGACAGGGAACTGCTGGAGAGAGTCCAGGGCAGGGCTACAAAGATGCTGAAGGGAGTGGAGCATCTCCCACAGGAGGAGAGACTGAGGGAGCTGGGTCTCTTCAGCTTGGAGAAGAGGAGACTGAGGGGTGACCTCATGAATGTTTATAAATATGGAAAGGGTGAGTGTCAGGAGGATGGAGCCAGGCTCTTCAGGCAGTGACAGGACAAGGGGCAATGGGTGCAAGCTGGAACAGAGGAGGTTCCACTTAAATATAAGGAAAGGCTTCTTCATAGTGAGGGTGTCAGAGCCCTGGCAGAGGCTGCCCAGAGAGGTTGTGGAGTCTCCTTCTCTGGAGACATTCCAAACCAGCCTGGACACGTTCCTGTGGGACCTGCTCTGGCAGGGGGTTGGAGTAGATGGTCCTTCAAGGTCCCTTCCAGTCCCTGAGATTCTGTGATTCTGTGATATAGGGCACAGCACAAAAAAGAACTCTGCAGTCATTCTAAAGCCATGAAAAATTCTTCAGAAATAGCAATTTTTGCCATAGAGTAGTTGCTTTCATTTAGAAAACAGAATGTGGTGTAACTAATACTTACATGTTTAAGGACTAATTGGTTTACTTCCCTCATTAAAAGGTGGCAGCTGGAATGGCTCTGTTAGAGCCGTGGGTGTGTGGTGGCGTCAGTCACTGGGCGAACGCTGCGGCCAGCGTTGTGACTGGTGTGACCATCACAGAATGCAGTGACACAGGTGTAGGAGAGGGTGAAAATCGTGAGAGTGGAGCGGATGGGAATTCTGCTGCCTCTCAGCCAGGACCGTTTGGACCATAATGGAGCGGAACATGGGGCTGCAGGGAGTGCATCTCTCACCTCTGCAGGAGGGGACACGAGTAAAGCTGATGTATTGCTCAAGAATGTGAAATAAGGACAGGTGTGTTCTATAAAGCACCTCAATTACTTGTTTTTCCTTCTTCTTTCCTTGTAGTTTAGCACAACCAAAACTTAGCACAAAGAACAGACACTTTGATTTAGAAACGAGGTGCTATTTTGAAGTTTTTAGGATGATTTGTACGACAGCAGCGTGGTTGTGGTCTGTGTATAGGATAAATTCATCCAACTTTACAGAACTCAGAAAATTGTTAAGGAAACCTACGCACATTTGTCCAGATGCTACAAACGCCAGGTCTGGCTTGTTGGATCTGGTAAGCCATAAGGAAGGACATCGTTAATTAGCCAAGAGTTACTAATCCTGTATTACAAGTTTTACCCAATTTAAAGAAACCATTAGGTAATCCATTCAATGCTTTTGGGATCTCTTTGTGCAACAAGGGTGGAGAGTTGGGGGGGGGGCGAAGGGGAATCGTGAACTGGTCCTGACACGCCGGTAAGAAAACATTGTATCACAGAGATGGACTTTGTTTATTTTAAATCTGCATTTTCTTTGAAATTTTCACTTTCTTTTGTGAGCCTTGTTTCAAAGCGAAGCAGGTAACAGGAACCCTTTATGCAAGTCCCTTCTAAGTAGGTAGAAAGAGCACAATGACAATTCCCCTCAGGAATATGAGCCTTCCCTGGACACACTGGTTTTTACACAGACGTTGCCTTTGGAATGCAAATCCCTACAGACACTCATTATGCTCCATTTTGGTTCTCTTCATCCTGCTTTCCAGTCTGTCTCATCTAAACAGCCCTAATAGTATTTCTCTTTTTCTTGCTCACTTTTTAGCTCTGCACACCCCTGGAGATGTTCCTGATGCTGGCAGGGTCTCCTGCGGGTCGGTGCCTTGGGCTGATGTGAGGAAGGGGAAGGAGCTTGGATTTGGCTGAAGAGCTCAGGCCTCTCCCCTTCCGTTGGTACGTGTTGCATCTGCAGTTCATCCTGACTGCGGAACCCCCCAACAAAACCAGTGAGCATTAACATGGAAGAGAATAACTGAAACGGTACTTTGAATTAAATGGGTCACTGAGAAAGAATGAGAGCATCTGGAAAAGTACTTATAATCTTTGAAGGAAAGACAGTTCTGTAACTGTGAGGGCAGTTAAAGACAAAAATGTCTCTAACACTGAAGAATAAAGGAATGTTTCCAGGGCGAAGGTTCAAGTAAAATGTACTTTATAACAATCCTACTACTGACACTGTTCTGAGCAAGGACATTGCAAAGTTGTAGATAGGGAAGTCTAATAGTTTTGCTTGTGGAAGTGTCATCTGTAACTTGTGTCACCTCTTTTCTGCTTTTCTGCTCCTGAAACAAGGAGACTTTCGCAGCCTTGACCCGGGTCAGTGACGCTGCTGCCTTGGGCTGGTGCATGTGCAGGAAAAAGCAAAGCTGGAACAAGTGATGGAAAAGAGTTTATTGGCTGCACTGAGGTATATGATGAAAGACATAAGACCAGAAGAAAAGTCGAGAGATTATTCACTTGAAATTAGAGTTAATTTGCAGAGCAATAAATGAATCACAGATGGAGATCCATGCCCCAGTGAGATGTGCATAATACATAAATTACCAGCTCAGCCAGCTGTTCTCATTGAATAGCTTTTCTTCAGCGTTTTGATGTCTGAAAGCTCTTTAACCTGACAACAGCAGCTCTCCCTAGCTCTGTGTGACACTTGTCATGGTTAGGCTGCAAATCATTGTCGGAGAGAGTTCAGTGCATTCAGTGCAGCATCTCCATTTTACACACAGGGAGGCCAATGAGCAGCACGGGAGTTGCAGAGAAGGGGCTTAGGAGGAGGTAGCAGAACTTTGAGTTCATGCTTGTTGGTGGATCTCGTTGATGGTGGAAGATACCACCTGCCCATTCACACTGTCGTGGACAATTGCTTTGATCTTCCGATTGGTCAGCCCAGCATGTTCTGATAGAAAAAAGAAAGGTTAAATAGACAAGAAGCATTGCTGAGACAAGAGGATGCAGGGAAAGCTTCATTTACAGTAATTTACCAGCTACTTCTTAACTGATTTATCTTTACATGTTTCCCCTTAAGTCAATACTTATGATTTCTCTTTGTACTCCAGAGTCACCCGAGTCTCGTCCAGGTCAGGGCCCGTGAGTCACACAGCTACAGCCCAGCCAATGCAAATGGAACCTCAGAGCAGAGCAGCCTGAACGTTCTGCAGGACACACTCGTGCCAGAATGGGAGTTTCCAGACATGCAGATTTTCTGTTGGCTTTCAAGCCCTGACACTGAGTTAGTCATGGAATGGAGTCTCTGGGCCTCCTTGGGCACCAGGAGAGCTCCGGTCTTGAGCCTGAGCTTTGGTTTGGTTGACAGAGGTCGGGTTTAAGACAGTCCAGGAGAGCACAGCCACAGCAGAAGGTGCTCTAAGTGCAGCCCTTCACGAGACTGATGAATCACTGACATTATTCTCAAGTATGGCTTACCTGAAAGTTAACTCAGAGTTCATTCATGTAAGGTTAAAATTATTCTGAGTAAAATTTGGTTGGAAATTACAGTATTTGAGAATCACTATAGAGAAAAAAAACCAAGGGACTTTTACCTTTAGCTTTTGATTCGGATTTTCTCGCTAGCCTGTAAAGATAATAAAAGAGAAAAACATAATGATTATACTAATTTCGTCCTCTCACTGATTCTAAGGAGTCTTCAGAGCACTACAGGTTTCTGAGCACAGAGATTTCAGACCAGGCAGAGGTCGGGGAATGAAACAACCCCATCCTCAGGGGGGGCTCTCTGTCCCCGTGTGCTGGGGTTTGTACCTGCAGGCGCTGACTGAAAGAGATCTAAACTTCTTTTTGATCTAGAAGTTGTTTTGAAGATAGGAAATGACTATGAATTTTAGTGAAATTAGCATTTTTCCCTATGCTGAGATAGGCATGCTGTGGGAATGTAGTGTTGTTGGGGTTTTTTTTAATAAAAAGTTACTTTAATTTAGATACAGCAAATGACAAGGGTACGAGTTGCTCTGTATACTAAGCGGCTCAAGCTTTTTATTATGATCCATCATATTAAAATACCAACCCTTGATGTAGTATGGAACTCACAGGCTTTGATTAAGCATAAACAAACAAACAACAAATAACTCAAATATGAGAACTCTCCTCTCATCTCTTCCAGTCAGGGCGGCTCTGCCTTACCCGTCAACATTCCCTTCCAGCAGCAGGCGGTAGGTGGAAATTTCCTTCTCCAGGCGGGTTTTGATCCCAAGAAGAACCTTGTATTGGTTATTTTGCTGCTTCATGTCGTGACGAACCTGGCTGAGATCTTCCTCACATTTGGAGATGATCTGCTGCATGTTTTGCAGTGCAGCAGCGTAGTAATTCCGAGTGTCCACCAAGGTGTCTTCCAGCATGCGCTTCTGAGGGAGCAGACAACACCAACACTGGGGTTATTATTTATGTGGTAGATGCAATGCAGAAATGCAGGCAAATTTGGTCTGGGGCTAGAAGATCACAAAATTAAGACTGTGGTAATTGAAACACTTAGGCATTTGCATGACTATGCCTGTGAAGACAGCAGAGTCATGGAGCTGTGGCGTGTGTGCGTAAGGAGAGGCAAACTCTGCGTAATTTGTCCCTGCCATAGTCTTTCTGCTCAGAAGCTGTGCTCCTGTAGCTCTGACTCTTCTGATGGTTCTGCATTTACTGTCCAGAATTGCTCCAAAGTCTCTGAGTCATGGACACGTGAGCTTTGATCTACACAAGAGCTGAGCACTAGTTTTGAAAATTTCCCACCACAGTTCAGATATTTCATGCATTATCATAGGGGTTGTAAATATGAACTTTGTGTTACTGTCTGTCTTCTTGCATATATTTTCTTTTTAGATGATGGAGACAGCTATCCCATCTCTTGTCTTTCTTCCCCCCATATTTTATTCTGAGGAGGTAATACATTTTTCACTTTTTGGTGATGGTTGCTGAACTTTCTTGGCATATTCTGGCAGAGACAAGCATGGTCCCAGCTCCAATTTCACCGATTCTATAATAACTCCAGTTCTGCTAGGCTATGGATTTAAAGCAGGAATCAGTCTGGGACAATTCCTGTGATACAGGAATTAGGAGTGAGACGCCAGAGACGTCTGCAGTAGGTACCTTACTCATCTGTGCCTGCAGCTCGATGTCCAGGGACTGCAAAGTACGTGTGAGATCCTTGATCTCGTTCTCGTTGTGCTGTATCTGCTCGGGGTTGGGGGCTGCTGCCAGAGACAGAGCTGTGCTCTAGGGAACAAAAAAAGGCAAGGTAAAAGCTGATGATTCTGGCCGTTCATGAACAGCAACAGGGATCTTTGACAGGAGCAGAAAATAGCTGTTTACCTGTTCTTTGTACCAGCTGTCCAGGCTTTGACGGTTCTTTTCAATTATGGCTTCATAATCGTCTCTTATTTGCGCTAGAATCTTGGCTAAGTCTTCAGGAGGTGCTGCATTTACTTTTACATTGACTTTGAAGTCTTGTGATGAGCGATTTGCTTCCATATCCTAATGGTGTATTGGCAGAGGAAACAAGCAAACTTGGTTATGAAAGTGGCAAGTTTTCATTCCTGCCTCGGTTTCTCCATCCTCTCACGTAATCCAAAATATTACCTTCATTAGGGTAGGTTAATTGGTAGAGATATTCAGTTAACACTATTTGGAAAATGTAAGTACGGGTAATACTATGACATGACTTAAACCAGAGACTCGTGTCTGCTTCTGTGGCAGAACTGTGTGAGAGAACTCACCAAAACACATGGGAGAAGATCTTTCCATAGAATATTTCTGGAAGATATATACTTAATGAAGACATTTTATATTTATTTATCTAGTAGGAACCCAAAAGCTTTGATGAAAATCTAACAGTAATTTCGTCTTTCTTACCCTGTATGTTAATATTTATGGAACTATAACTAAGTTTACAGGAGAGTAATGTAAAAGCTCTATGTAATTGTTAAAGGAATAATTGGATTAAAGCGTATAATTACAGTGTAAACAACATAATTACAGGACAAGTCAAGCAGGTTTGGTAACATTCCTTTAGGAGTAGCACAATCTTGTGTGCTAAGGTACCATTTTCAAAAGCACCCAGGCAAAGCCCCGTTTCAGGGTATGACATCACGGCCACCGAAATGCTGATGGACTGGCCACGCTGATGGCTCTGCTGGTTGCCCTGGGCTAGTGGAGCCGTTCAGTAGTGTCCTGGGCTACAAGGGGATTGGCCAAAGACAGCTTCACCTACTGCTGTGTAACCCTTGTATTTCTGTTCTCCTTTTCAAGTAGTTTTGAGAGCATTTCTGGAGGATATGTACTGGCTACATGTGACAGAGGGAGAGGTGACTGGAAAAGGAGCTGGGAGAAAATACAGCAATTTGTTATCCTTTCTGAAATCCCAAATTAATTGGTAAAGTAGCACACAAACTTTGTGCCTCATCTGACTCTCCTTGGCTGCTTTAGAAATACGATGAGGTTCTGAGTCATCGATCCCATTTATAGACTGTGGATCTTACTCAAAGCTAATTACATGGTGGCAAAGATTTGTGTGATAGGATTTTACCAAGTGGAGCTTTTCCTACCTCCTCGTGGTCTTTCCTCCTGAGGATGTGCTCTTCTCTCAAGCCTTCAATTTCCATTTCCAGGTCTGTTGTAATAATGGTCAGGCCATCGAGCTCCTTACGCAGGTTCTCAACATCAAGCTGCACTCCCTGCCTGCGAGACTTCTCTGCTTCATACCTTGGTCAGGAAAAAGAAGATAAAGAGTGTTTGCTGAGTTCAGGTGGCTTCTACCCTCTCGGGTAAGGGGTATCAGAAGGAGACTTGCTGAAGACCTCAATGTAGGGAACTTGAGGGAATAAAAAATTCTGTTTCTAAAACATGTTATTTAAATATTCTTGAATAGTCTTAAAAATATGATAGGTTTCGTGATTTTTTTCTTCCTTCCTCACAACTTCCTCCTGAATGGTATAAAATAATTCTTCTGTCTTTCCTTTAGCTTTTTGCAGTTTGATATTCACCAGGTTCTGAAAGGTTTGAGAATATTCTCCAAAAAAGTGCCAGTAAAGCTGTGAACACAGTTGCAACAATCAATACTTTGTGTAGTTTTCCAAACTGGTAACTTTTCAGTCCTTCAGAAAAGAGGGAAAATGTCATGGAAGCAGGTATTACTGTTCCTCTCTGACCTCTGCAGTTTGCCCTCCGTAGTGACCAGAGGCAGAAAGACACGGACGTGTCTTCCCTTGGGCACATGAAGCACTTTTGCTCCTCAGAATCTCTCCCTTTACGTCATTATTCGTGGGCACTATTAATGTTTCCACATTTGATCCGTCAGACTCATTCTGTGATTCCAGTCTCTCAGAGGAGTCCCATCGTTTCCTTTCTGAAGCTATTGAGTGCTAAAGGAATAAGGCAGGGCAAGGGACGGCCTTCAGACTCTGAGTTTGTTATAATATTCCCAAAAGCTGAGATACTGTTTTAATTGCTGATCATTGTCTGTTGAAAATAAGACAAATGCTGGTGATTCCTAAGAAGTCTGACTTCCAGAAATGTAAATTCCTTTCCTTCGCAAAGATCTGCCTGGACATTTTCTGTCCAAACATTTTGGCTTTACAGTTGCTCTGAGAACTTGCTCTCCCACAGCGTGTGGAAAGGCCAGAGCCTGTGCTGGGAGCCAGGGAAGCCCCGCACCAAAGGAAGCCCCACACCAGTCGCTGAAGCAAAACCTGTGAGACTCCAAAGCAGAAGATACTGAAGGACGAGTATTTCCTGCGGGGCTGGACAGCGGAGGGGATCAGGACAGGAAATAGGTTTGGGCTGGACTGGGGAAGCACAGCGCAGAGAGGGCTTAATTTGGATTCCCAGATGACACTTTTAAATGCCTTTTGTCACAAGTATCAAGTGTCTGCTGTAAAACCTGCTCTTCAGGACCTGAACTAAGTATCACAAACAGGGTGACTCAGGATTGTTCAGCAATCATTTGTGGGTTTTACATCCTTTTCATCCTTTTTGAGGTTTTTTTTTTTCTGGTCTACATTGGGTTTATTTATCAAGTATCACCAGAAAAACCTCAGCAAAATCAGTTTCATATTGGATTATCAAGAAAATATTTCCCTTAATCCTCTTTTAAACTTTATCAGGAAACCAAAGAAGAGCTTACTTGAGCCTGAAGTCTTCAGATGCCATGTTGGCGTTATCGATTTGTAAAAGGATACTGGCATTGGTGATCTTGCCATCCTCAATCTGGAAAACAGAGAATCCAAGAGGAGACTCAGTGTTGCCGTACGTGATGGTGAATAACCTGGGCTGGTTTAGGCTCCCTGCTGCTTGTAGGCAGCATCTCAATAGTCCCACGTTAAGGAGCGTACATGAATGAAAGAAGCTTAGTTTCCCAATTCAATTAGATGTTTCTGCAGTTTTTGACTGTAATCTTACTTTTCTCTTTCTCTTACTTTTCTGGACCTGAAGCAGGAGGAGTTACCTTATTCCTGGCCAGGTAGAGGATATGAATAATATTACACAAATGTCACGGTGTATCACACAATAACAATCCCTGTCTTCCTCCCCTTTTGTGAACTGGGTTTGATTCTGCTTAGCCTTGCTGGGAAAGCAGCTTTGGTCACCTTTAGGGCAAATTTCAGTAAGAACCATTAAGCTGTGGCTGAGGACAGTCAAAATGTTGAAAATGATGATGTGCTAGAAGCAGATGTGCAGAAACAGCTCCCTGAGGTGTTGTGCTACAGAGGGACAATGATGATGGTGGGAGCAACTCGTGAGCAGGACCTCTCAAGGCCACCACGTGCTTCAGTCTGGAGTCATTTGCACAATACCACTGGCATCTAATTCTCGTGGTCCAGTCAGTTATTCACCTATAACTGTAGTGAATTGTCCAGCAGCAAGGAATGATTAATTCATGTTTCTGATTTTGCTTTGGGATGCTGAAAATCACCCTAAAGGGTGCGGGAGAAAGTGCATCACATCATACATCTCATGTACTCAGCAAGTGTAAACCCCTGTTAACGCGAGATGGCTTTGAACTATAGATCTGGGCATGAAAACCTCGGTATCCCATTCAAAATCGTTGAAAGAATTCTAGTGGGAACTCAGCCAAAAGTAGCAGGAACTAATGGTTGTGGGATGTCATGTCCTTTTCTGGCAGAGAGGGAAGAGGGAAGAGGGAAGAGGCCGGTTGCTGTTCCAAGGGCTGCGCTCACTCAGCACTTCCACAGCAAAACAAGGTGCGTTACGGCTGCGCAGAAATCATTAGCTTTTTACCGAGCTCTCAGCACCTTGAAGTAAAACTTCCCACACCTCAGTGAATCACCAACAAACAAGGAAATGACAAAATTGTCCCGAAGTGTCAAAAGTTTACCTCTCCTAGTAAAAAAAGAAGGTGCTTGTGGAACATTTTAACTAATCTGTTAACAGACCGTACGCTCTTGGGCAATTAGCAGCACCCTCAGCTACTCCCCTGGGCCAGGATTAAGGCCAGCTGAAGAGCTCTAACAATACCCTAAACGTGTCGCTGCCTGGAACTGGTTGTCAGAGAAGAAGCAATTCTTGAATCCATCCTTAAGAGAACAGAAGGAAATAAGGCAGTGAGAAAGCAGCGTGTGAGTCCGTCAGCTTCACCATCAGGCCACAGAGCAAGACATTTCTATAAAGGCTCTTTGGCTCTGTCTGTGCAATCGGAAGGAATAAAGAATATAACAAAGGAGTTAACAATTGTGGGAGTTTTGCCAGCTGCAGGGGGGACGCTCATTGCTGTGGGGGGGAGCCGTGTGTTGCCAGGGTGGCCATTTATCTGCTTAGTTATACAAATTTCTTCACTACATCCATCATGAACATGAGTCCATCACTCGTAACAATCTGCAAACTCACAGATAGTTTAATTAAGAACTCACGTATTATTCTGTACTAAATACACCTCAATTCCTTCTCAAAATAGATTTTCTTCAGTAAGTGTTCCTACACTGACTTCTCCCTCAGCACGTCTCGGATCCTTTCTCCAACAGCATTGATGTTCTTTGGCACAAGCGGGGTTTATATTTAATGATAATTTATTATGTGGCTGCCCCATCCCTGGGGGGGTTCAAGGCCAGGCTGGAGGGAGCTTGGAGCCACATGTCCCTGCCCAGGGCAGGGGGTTGGATCACGATGGTCTTTAAGGTCCCTGCCAACTCTGACCATTCTATGATTCTATGTTGGACACCAAACTGCTCTGTAAATCAGTTTGCTTATTTAGTGGTACGAGATGCTTGAATGAGACATTTGCCTGAAGAACTGCTGCTGCTTTACTGTGTGTCTGGGTCAGAATGGAGCCAGGGTGGGACAAGGGATCTGCAGCTCTGTCTGACATGGACATCCAGAGTCCAGGTGTCTGGGGGGAGTGTGGTCCAAAGGTGGGACCCAAATGTTTCTGAGGTCAGGCAGCCAGTACCTCACAGACTTTCTGGGATATTGGATACAGGATCCTACAGTTTTTTCTAAATGTAATTTTAGGTGCCACATTAGTTTCACCTTTTTAATTCACGGTTAATTAATTTAATTATGGTTAATAATTAGAGGCTGTATTTTCACTCATTTTACTGGCGGTCATGGTGCTAATTGCAATAATTTATAGAGAAAGTAAAAATTCTGGGTTAAATCACCAAATCGTCGCCTGTAAATAATCCTTCAACGGCCCTTCCTCCCCACACCACGTTCTGAGACAGCCTTAGTCCCTGTGGCCAGTGATCACTGGGTGTGTGGGGAGTGGGAAAAACAAGGAGTTTGGGTACAAGCTATTCGAAAGTGAGGGCTTTACCCCAACCACCGTCGTGCTTTTAGTCTCACTGTCTTCCTAAATATTTCTCATGTAATTAGTTCCAAATCGATGTGAACACATTTATAGTCTCGATGAGCAAGTTTTTATCTTGGGATCAGTTTAAAAAAAAAGCACTGGGGTGCTAGTTCTGGAGAGAGATGACCTTTCTGTATCCTTAAAAGAGAAATAGGTGATGACAACTCTGGCTCTCCGTACACATTGTCTGTGGTCGGAGCAACTCATCTTCTGCCTGGAGGCAACGCATTTACCAGAGAGCAGGGAGTTTGATTAAGTCCCGGCCTCAATCAGCAAAGATACAGGATAATTCCATTTCCAGCCCTTTGGGAAAAAAAAAAAGGCTTCTCAGGGTCTTGAGAATGCCAAGCGACCGTGTTATAAACAGCAGAGGGAAAACTACAGCATTGCATTTGGAATAGCTCTGGCTTTTGCCTCATATGGCTGTGTAAAGTTAATTACGCTGATTAGTCACACAGATGGTTACTGTGCTCGGTATGTTCATTATGAATACAGATTAATATTATGCTTAAATTTGAAGACACGTGAGTTTGGGTGATTGAAAGAGTTACTGTTGAACATTAATATTAACTACTGGCAGGAACCAGAAATTCTCCTTTTAATTATAGTGAAAACATCCACAAGGAATTTGTCACTGCTATTTTCTTAATTACAATGAAGTATTTTTCCATCTGATTACATAAGCTCATTGGACACAAAGCTCCTGCAGTTTCATTGTCTGCTGCCACAGGAATCAAAGAAATGAAACGCGGGAGTATGTCTGCAGAGAGCAGCAGGAGAGAAGGCAGTCTCTTCACTTTGCCTGCTTTCTAATTTATTTGAGCACATCTGGAGTCAAAAGGAGCAAATTCTGCCAGACATTGTTGCCCAAACCACGGTTTCACGTACAGAAACCAGCGCTTGGCACCACACCAACCTCTTCATACTCTCAGGCTTTGCAGGGTCCCCCTCGTCTCCTTCCAGCCTTTCTTTCTGGTAACCTGTTCTTCTCCTTGGTTATGCCCAGGTCCTGGGGAGCACTTGCATTAGCATTTCTAACCTTTACAAGGCTGGAGTTAGCTTTCTGTAAAGGAACACCATCAGCATAAAGGACTCCCCAGGTCTGCTAAAGGAGCGTAGAATGACAGTCACAGCTCTGACTTACCTGTCTTTGCATGTCAGTGACGTTTTGCTCGTACTGGTTGAAGTCGTGCCTCTTGCCATGAGCCTTCGCCTTGTGCCACTCTCGGATGCAGTTCTCCAGCTGAGCGTTTGCTGCTTCTAAGGAGCGGACCTTCTCCAGGTAGGCAGCCAAACGGTCATTCAGGTTTTGCATAGTCTGTTTCTCATTGCCCCCCAGGAAGATGCTCTCCCCATGGTGCTCGCCGAAGCCTCCCCAGGGTGCCCCTCCTCCGGCAGCCAGCCAGAGGGGTCTGGCAGAGGAGAAGGAGGTTTGGGAGCTGCTGGCACCACCATCTGCACTTGAAGGTCTGTAAGAAGTTCCTTGCTGGGCCAAACCACACCCTGCACTACCCCGGAGGGACCCAGAGAAAAGCTGGAACGGGCCTTGGCTGGTACCCATGTTGTGAATCTAACCCAATGTTTGACTGAGGAGCACTGAGCGGCTCCTTAGCCTTCCCTGAGCAGCTTTATGCCTTTTCCTGTGGGAGTTTCCCTTCGATGAATGACTCCAGCAACAAGATTGTGTCATCGCGAAACGTGCTTCCTCTTGGTCAATTCTGAAGCATTTATGAGCCTGCACACACTGTTGTTATTTGGAATCTCAGCCACATACCAGATCGCTCTCCTTTTGCTTGTTTTGTGGTTTTTTTTTTTTCTTTTTCTTTTCATATTGTAATGGTGAGGTGTGGCTAAAATCAGGAGGTGTGGAACAGGATCAGCTCTGCCTCAGAGTTTTTCTAACCCCGTGGTTCATATGTTACATTTTCCTGCTTGGGAGGGAAGAGTATCATCCAGTATGGGATATATGGAGAGCTGGGGCAGGGCTGGCTCTTGAGATCCTTTCTCCTGTGATTCTGTGGCTTTAGAATTACAGTAGTTTGTGAAATCTCTCGAGCTGTCGCTAACGTCCCGAACAGCTCCAGCCCGAGTGAGACGTGAGGCTTTAATGAAGTTATCCCAGCCTCTGTCACCGCACTGAAACTCCACTCCAGAGGAAGGCCTCGTGCTTCCCTTCAGCTGCCCGTTTCCCGTTGAAATACATGAGAATTAGGTACTTAACAATCTTTTTGAGTGATTTGGGGTTCAGTCACGTTTCAGTAGTCTTGTTGAAATGGATAGTAGTGCAGGCATTTATTCATGTTACTAGATTTAATGATAGTGAGATATTTACATGATTAATTACAGAAAATATTTAGAGTATGAGTTTGTCACAACACTCGAAAAATTCAAGTGATATTTAAAGCTACCAGCCCTAAAAACTGACCTGGCAATCATGCAAAAAGAGTCTTTCTGAGAAGTTCTTCCCTCAAGTACAGAACGGCCATGTCTGGCTGCTGCCGAGATTTTCTTATTCCTCGTGCTGTTGAGCAGGGAGTGGGTTTGGTTCCCATGGCACCAGCTGGGGTCACTGGGTTTCCCTTCTCCTTCCGAGTGGTTCGGGACCACAGCTGAGGTCTGGGCTGGGGGAAGCTTTGGGAAGTGGTGGGAAACCAGGTGGGCATGGGCTGGTTTTCCTGAGAGCCGCCGAGGGCTTGGCTCTTGAATGAGACCCTACTTTGCACCGTTAACTCATCTGAGGGAGGGCTCAGAGACTCTGCAGACCTGAGCGCTCTCCTGGAAGGAGCCTGAGGAATCTATTGGGTTTTTTTTTCTTGTTTGTCTCATCCAAAATGTCCCAGCAATAGGGAATTGCTGCTCCTCACTCCTCCCCGGGCGGCCTCCAGCGCTCCTTTGGGAATTGGGCAGGTTTGGAGCTCCTCCTCGTGGCTCAGTGTCAGCTCTGCCCAGCACCTGGAGATTTTGGGTTTGCCAGCTAATTTCCATTCCCTGTGTATTCCTTCTTACTCCTCATGCACTCAACTGTGTAGAAGTTCTGACTGGGGAAACTAATCCCCGAAGAGCTGTTTTTCCAGTAAGTACAAGGTATTGGCTGTCACAAAGTGTCCCCGTAACGGCTCAGTGTCAGTCCTGCTGCTTGGCAAGAAGCGCTTGAAGCACCAGACAAAAAATGAAAGTCTAACTTGAAAAAAAACCTGCCAAGTTATACTAGAACCCATGATATCCCTTCTGTCAGTTCATCTCTCCAGAGATTAATTTGAGACTGAGTTTTCCAGCCTGGCGGTTCAGCAAATAGCGTTGTACGAAGTATTGCACTGGAATAGAAGTACATACATGTGCAAGTAATATTACCTGAAATAAAATGAATTCTTTGTGTCATGTGCAATTACTCGCTCAGATTCTCACCTTGTCCAGCACAGAGACTGCCAGTTTGTGGGACAGAATCACCTCTCTCTTGCTTCCTGAGAGTTTCATGGAATATTGTGCCACTGTGAAAAAGAGAATTGTCTTTTCTCTGGCAAATAATACAGAACAAAGGCGATCTGACCCTGAGGAAGTCTTTGCTCTCAAGCTCAGCCTTTTCAAACCAGGAAAGATGCCCCACACATTTCATCACCACATCTTAGGGATCCCTGGAAAAGACAAAAAAAAAACTCTCATAAAACCCAGACAGGGCTCCTTTGTCAGGCTGGTGCTATGGGACGTGGTTGTGGTGGTGAACCCCTGGGGTGCAGCAGGAAAGCCGTGATCCGTCAGGAAAACCAGGCACCGTCAGCAGGTGGCACCAGGAGCTGGAGGTGGCTGGTCCATGGGCACCTCTCTGGAGCTCCCCAGCAGGCCCAAGGGATGGAGGAGCGCTTGGGCCCAGGATGCTTTATCTGGGATCACACTTGTTTCACAGAGTTGGAACAGAAAGAGCAATCTGAGCTGAATTTACAGGCTGCAGTTTAGGTATAGGCAGGGTATTCTGACACCTCCATTATATGGGTAAATACCCTGTGACTTGTCACTTGTTGGTTCAACTCCTCCATCTGAAATACAAACGGAGCTGCCTGTGGCTGTAAATGTCCCTCTCTTGCTGTCCCAGCGATGTATCTAAGTCATCTGGTTTCTGGGACAGAAAAAGATATCATTTGTACTGTTTGGCCTGTCTTTTCTGGTAGGTTGGGATGGTGCCCTGCTGAAGTTCCAGTGGGAATACAGCAGTACGGGTGATTCTTGCCTGTGGTAACACCTATGATCCTGTGCCTCCTCACACCTAAACTGTGGGGCTGATGCCTGCAGTGAAGGTATTTTATTTTAAATGTCACAAAACAGAAGACAAAAATTAGTGGCTCTAAGGAGGTTGAAAGGAATATAAAATATGTAACTAGAAAATATGTAACTCATTTTTGTAGATAATATTATGTGGATTGAAATACCCAGCAATGTAGCTAACAAAAACTTTTCCAAACCAGTCATGTTAGCAAAGTACAGCATTTCTGTACATGGTTTATATGCTTCTGCAGTTGGGATTTGCTTTATAAGTGTCTCCCTTGGATTACACTGCTGGGCACCAGCAGAGAAGCTCCCTGCAGGGGAAGGCGCATTGCTCGTGCAAGGGGGTAGTGCAAGGGGATAGTACAAGGGGATTGTACATGGAGATAGTACAAGGGGATAGTGCAAGGGGATAGTACAAGGGCATAGTACAAGGGGATTGTACATGGAGATAGTACAAGGGGATAGTGCAGGGGGATAGTGCAAGGGGATAGTACAAGGGGATGGTACAGGGCTGCTGAGGCTCTTCTTTGTGCAAGAAACCACAATAGTCCCAGCGAGCTCTGCTGGAGCAGCTCGTTCCAGCTGGACCTTGCCCAGTGCTTGCTCAAGAGCAAAGGGAATTTGTGTTTTTGTTGAAGGAAGTGCAGGAACATAAATAGGTATATACATGGACACATATTTTTTCTTTTCAGAGATGCATTTTATTTGTGCCTGAATTGGAGTCACGTTGTGCACTTTGAATTCACAACAGAGAGCTTAAGGATTTTGGGGATTATCTTCTAAGTTTTCTACCAATAGTAGCTTCAGATTCCTGAGAGAATCTGATGGCACTTTGTATCTGTCCATTCATCGTCATCTTTATTATTAGTATTAAAGATATTATTGTTATTGTTGCTGTCATCCCCCGAGCATCTCTTGTTGGGGTTACAGGAAGCCCTGTCTTAGGAGGGTGTATGGCAATGCCAAAAGAATTTCAAAAAAACAACGTTAGACGGGATGTATTTGCACAAGCAGAACAGAAACTTTATTATGTAGGTTCTTTCATAAGGAAACTATAAGAGCTACTGACAGAAACCAACCTTGTCGTCTCTGACCAACGAGCATGTAAAAAGGGAGAGCAAGTTTGAGGAAAGACATCAAGCAGTTGCACATTCTTGGAGTATATTCTTGTGATGTGGCGAAAGTAAAAGGGTATTTCTTCCAGCATTAGCCAAGGTGGAGGCTGTGCTGGTTTTCTGCGGTGCCATGTGCAAGAGGGGCTTCAGTATTTCTTCATTAGAATCTCCTGTCCCGACCAGAAGGAGCTCTTCCATCATCTTCTGCACCTATGCGACCTCTTCCGCCGCTTGAAGCTGCTGTTGGAGGAGGAAAGAAAGAAACTCAACCAGGGGAAGATGAAAGCACTAACTCACTGAAGAGCTCTGCGACGGGGCTTTTAGTTTGTTTCCTCACAAGATCTTTTTCACGTATCAAAGGGGGAACTGCCTTTCCATCTCCTCTCCCTCCTGGTCCTCATTCAGTAAATCTTAGGGGTGCACATCACATCTCAGATTTGGATGTAATCTTATATGTTGCGTGAATCAGCAGAAGAATTTAGGAAACTTTGGGAGATTTTGGTATTTTAGCCTCCTATGAGGAGTTGATGCAATCATTGTGGCAAGCTGTTTGTTTCAAAAGTGCACATAAAGCAGAAGAAAGTCTCTTCATCATAAAGAACGAGGTCATTGTGGAGAGAGAGAGTAAGAAATCCTAAGCCAAACCAATAGGTTTATCTAACCCTATTTTGTCAATTCATTTAAGCCCCTTTTTAAAATAAAGCTTTTCTTACCGTCTTTAGGGTTCACTCCTGGCATCCTGTAGAAAAGAAGAAAGATTTGGTTAATGACCATCACTGACCCCTGGCCGCTGAGACCATTGATCTGTTTGGGATCTGCTGTGTGTGACCAGCCCTGATTTCCCACCGCTGCTCTCAGCTGGGTGTTTCTCAGCTGGGCTGGTACAAACCCTGGTGTCGAAGCGCTTTCTGCTTTGAAAGCCGCTCCCACGGACTCAAATATGAACAGCAGTTGGACCAGTGCTTGGTCCTGATGTGTCTCTGTAACACTTCTCCTCAAGAGAGACTGATCTACAAACAACAGAAGGAGCAGATTCCTCCTCAGAAATCAAAAGCAACTCCATGTGTAGATCAGATCTGGGAAATGGGCACTAAAACGTAGATTTTACTAAAGGAAGCACGGAGTTCAGTTCTGTCTGGGAGTACTGGTGTATGATGAGGGATACTTTTACCTCTTTGCACAAGTGTAGAAAACCAAGAGGTAAAGAAATACTGAGAACAGGTTTTTCTAGGTTATTTCAGGCTGAAGGCTTGTTCCAGTGCAGCAAGAGGATTACATGGTGCCAGGTGCCTCCTGTAGTTCATTGTAGGCAAAATGCATTTATATTTTCAAATCATCAGTGCAATTCATCTGGAGATTCAGCCTGAGTTAGAGCAACGCCTGGGATTTTGCCGGGCGTCTGCTTTGCCATTACTCAAGAGGCTGCGTGTGCCGTGACTCTCACCAGTAACCTGGAGTCAGCATTAGCAGCCTCAATTACTGCTTTACAACATGTTAATGCTATTAATCTTATCTAATCATCACAGGAGCATACACACTAACGTACTGAGAGTCCTGGCCTTCCAGCAGCTGCCGGTACGTGGCGATTTCCTGCTCCAGGCGGCTCTTGATGTCCATGAGCATTCTGTACTCCTGGTTCTGACGCTCCATGTCACATCGCAGCTCGCTCAGTTGCTCCTCAACGCTGGTGACAAGGGCCTGAATCTGCGCCAGCTGCGCGCAGTATCGGCCTTCCGTGTCCCGCAGGTTGGCTTCCAGTCCTGCTTTCTGAAAGGAGCAACGTCAGAAGAGGTTAGAACACAGATCTGTCCCACCGGGGGAGAGGCAGGATGGGGAGGGA
Organism: Nycticryphes semicollaris; assembly: GCA_013400055.1. NCBI lineage: Eukaryota > Metazoa > Chordata > Aves > Charadriiformes > Rostratulidae > Nycticryphes > Nycticryphes semicollaris. Next base: position 522,244 of record VXBJ01001867.1, on the reverse strand, counting down.
GGAAGGGCAGGGTGCGTTAGTGGTGGCTCGTGCTCCGTACCATGCTGAGCTGCGACTGGAGCTCGATCTCCAGCCCCTGGACCGTGCGTCTCAGTTCCGTGATCTCCGATTTGCCGGTCTGTATCTCTTGTGTGTGGGTGGCAACTTCACGGTTCAGCTCGTCGGTCTGAAAGAAACCAACAAACAAAACCAACTGTAAAATCACCTCCATGTTGTATGAAAATATTTAACGTTATTTTGGGAAAGGGGGGGCCCATCCCCTCTGCTGGGGCAGTAGCGATGGGGCAGTGTGGCACTTTGGTGTTCCTTGGTGTGACTGTACCTGAGTGAAGAACCAGGTCTCGGCGTCCTTCCTGTTCTTCTCAGCCAGAGCTTCATACTGTTCCCTCATCTCAGAGAGAATTCGGGTCAGGTCGATGCCAGGAGCCGCATCCATTTCCACGTTGACTGTTCCGCTGAGCTGATTGGAATACTCCTTCATTTCCTGCGTGGGCAGAGGCAGGGGACACAAAAAGGATGAGGCATTTTTCTTCTCGCCTATTTTCTGCCATCAGCAACCCGTGCCGTGGCTCCCAGAGCTGTTGTTATCAGCTCTCAGAGGTGCAACACACATAAAAATGTGCTTTTTTGCTCTCACACAGTACACACGTTTACATGGAACTTATATGTGTGATTCTTTTACTCATCTCTTTAACTCACAGTGACCTGTCATGTGCCTATGGATGTCAAACTGAAACTAATAGGTTGGAAGAGTTTGGAATCAGAGAAATGCTTCTCAGGACATTCAATATTACAGTTTTCTTCTTACTAAGCTGTAACATTCTCATTCTCTTCTTGCTGTTTGGATTGCCCCCTCCCCTTGTGCCAGAGGCGTAAATTCCAGAGGAAGGGACTTTCCTCCCTGCAGAGGTACAGACTCTCACCTCCTCGTGGTTCTTCTTCAGATAAGCCAGCTCCTCCTTCAGCGTCTCGATCTGCATCTCCAGGTCAGCTCTGGCCAGGGTCAGCTCGTCCAGGACCCTGCGCAGGCCGTTGATGTCGGACTCCACGCTCTGGCGCAGGAACAACTCGTTCTCATACCTGCCGTTTCAAAAGGAAAGGAGTGCTGGAATGTGAGGTACAAGTCTGTGTTCAGTAGAGCTGTAAAACATTTTAGACTGAATGGAGGAGGAACGGGGGGCTATAAATGAGAACATATACATTGAAAAGAAGCTTAAAGAGAGTAAAGATGGTTGTTTTCCCACACCCAAGAATGGCATATTGGAAGCACACGCATTGCCCTCTGCTTTTATCCTCGACATTTCACTTTGCAGAACCTACTAATGATTATCAGCATCAACAGAAAAGCTGTCCCACAGGACAGACCCTTTGCAGTGACCTCTCAAACCTGGTGTGAAGGAAAGCAGAGATGGCCCAGTTCTTCCCAGGACACTCTGAACTCGTGGGTACATCACTGCGAGACAAATCGGTTGCGCAGGTGTCTCTATCGCCTTTCCAGCAGGGCCTGCTGTACTGCTGCTGAGCAAGCCCCAAATTGCTCTTTGTCCTTCCAAATTTCAGACTCTTTGAGGGAGAACTGCTACGACCCAACAGGGATCTCTTCCCTCCTCTCTGTTCCATTTCAGGGGAAATCCCAACCTATTCCTGTCTTCTTTTCCCCTGTGATTTTGGTTGTAAAAAGAGTTACAAGCATCCCTGAAAAAGCTAAGACACGAGCTGTAGTTTATTATGCAAACAGTTGAGTGATCTGGATACTGTGTTCTGTCAGGTGTATGTTCCAGATTCATCCTTCATCACCCCGATTGTTTGCCAGGGGCTTTTCATCACAACTTATCATGGAAAATACCTATCCTTATTTTTGAAATGTGTCCTTCAGTGACCGAAGAACTTTATTTTCTAGATAAAAAGCAGTACTAAACTGCAGAAAACTGTTCTGAGAAAGAGAAATGAGGAGCGAGGAGACAAATGTGCTCCGGGTAAGCTTACTTCATCCTGAAGTCGTCTGCAGCCAGCCGGGCGTTGTCGATCTCCAGGATGATTCGGGAGTTGTCAATAGTCGCTGAAAGGATCTGGCAGTGAAGAGACACAGAGGAAGGTTCCCGTGAGTCATGGGGAAATATCAGGGTCCTCAGCACACAGCAGGCAGTGGCCAGCGAAGAAGGGAGAAAGGAATTGCCATGTCCCTGGTTAAAGCCGCCTTTGGGCTGCAACAGCCAGTTCCATGGTTTATGCTGCTCTTTTGGTCACCCTGTAGTTCTTAGGGCTTTTAGAGAGAAACACGAAAAGCACTGAACCTTTTCCCACGTGCCATATGCAAAACCAGAGAGCACCTCTGTGCAACCCCAATTAGAAACATAATTAGAAAATACGGTTGTACAACACCTGATCTTATCTGTAGCTGGGAGAATCATTTTTCAGCCTTCGAGGCCTACCTGCCACATTCTTGACTATTGCATTACAGACTAAATAGAGAGCTAATTCTAAACGCATTTTGCCAGGTCTTTTGTGCTATTTTAGTGCAACCATTTTCATTTCAACAAATGTCACATTTTCAGGATAACGGTTTGGGGTTTGAAATGGAGAAAAAGCTGGAACACTCCTAACCACAGTGTATTTGGTGTTATGGAACACCATATTTCTTTTGTAATCATTTTAGAGTGGAACATGCAGTTCCACACTTCTAATGCATTCCTACAACTCCTCTACATTGGAGTGTCATACCTTGTCACGGAGATCTTCAATGATCTTGTAGTAATTACTGTAGTCCCGGGCTGGGCTGGTGGGAGCTTGCTTCTGATACCAGTCTCGGATTTTAACTTCTAAATCCGAATTTGCCTCTTCCAGTGCTCGCACCTTGTCCAGGTACGAAGCCAGACGGTCGTTCAGGTTCTGCATAGTTATCTTTTCATTTCCGGAGAGAAGGCCATCACCACCACCAAAGCCAGCACCAACTTCAAAACCTCCACCAAAGCCAGAGCCTCCACCAAAGCCACAGGCTGCCCCACCATCAAAGCCTCCTCCGTAACCGCTACCAAATCCCGCATACGAGCCACCCCCATACCCGCATCCTGCAGAGGAGCCAAACCTGGCTGAGGAGATGGAGACACCCCTGCCACCAGAGCCTCCATGAATGCTTGAAGCTTGGCAGGTTCCTCCTGTGCGGATGGAGGAGAGGCGAGAGCTGCCGCTTCCACCGCCCCCAAAGCTGCTGCCGTGGGAGGCAGAGCTGCGCATGAAGGTAGTAGTCATAGCTGCAGCACGAGAAGGGGCTAAGGTCAGTTATTCAGCTCGGTGTAGAAGAGGAAAGCGTGTGCCTTCACTGAGGCTGGTGCTTCTTTTATATCCTCAAGACAGGGTGGCAGGAGACAAACCCAACCTGCAGCCCTCCCTCCAAAAATCCTCCTCCCTAGAGGTGAGGCCAATTACGATGACATTCCTCACAAAGGGAGCTGGCTGGGGCTAGCATCTCAGGGGCTGGGGTTTTCTTTTTTAATTAAACAAAAGGGATGATTCAGATGAGTGTTTTTTCTTCAGGCTATAGTTCTGAAACTTGGAGTTTACTTCTCTGACATTTAAGAATGGAAAAACAAAGTGAGTTCAACCGCACCCACTTACCCATTTGCAGCAATCACCAGGGGATTTTAAGAACACCAACTTTTTCTACAAATGAAGTTTAAGTAGAATTCTCCTTTTGTTGCAAAATGTGCAATCATCTGTTCATCTCCTCATTATTTCTTCTCTTTTTTCCACATTTTTTTTCCTGTTTAAACCTTGTAATTGAATTTGGTAGATTCTTATTCCTGTTCTTTCCTTGGAACTAATATATGTAGATGTTGGGGTCTGAATTTTCAGTACAACAAGTGTATCATCGTAGCACTGCATGAGGAGCAGTTAACATCCATCAGCGTCCATGGAGGAGTGGGCACAGTTCATTCACTTGTGAAATACTCAAGTAAAGTAATACAAGATTGAAATAATTCAATTAAAAGGAGAAATGTGGGAGGAGTAAGTTCCCGTTTCTTTTGGAAAATGTAACTTCTAAGTTCCATTTTTAAGATGAAACAGTTGAGATGGCAATTAACGTGCTTAATGCCAATGTGCACTGTGGAATGAAGCAAGCCTTGAAAATAAGACTTGAGGAGCACTAAGAGTCGTCATCTCAAGCCCTCATTTAAAGTGAGAGGCTGAAACACCACTGTTTTTCAGATCTAGTAATTTGGGAGTGAATTTGGAAAGGCAGTGATTCAGTAACACGGCTCTCTCCAGTACAGCATAGTTACAGGAAACCAGATTTGGGAGATTTCTAAGGGGGTATTAACTGGTTGTTTTACCCCGCTGGGCTGAGTCACTGGGATAAGGGGGGTGTGGAGAGTGGGGCGTTTGGAGGGAGACCCCCAGTGCCTGCCCACTGGGGGGATGTTCTGCCGCGGGGAGTCCCGAGGTGGTGGCAATAAGGGGACACTGGGGCACGTCATGGCTCAGGGACACTGAGGGCTGAGAGAGGGGGGAGGGCAGGGACACACTGAACTCGGGAGGAACTTTCTCGGGGCTCCCGCTCAGAACCACCGGCATTATTTTCCAATAGCCCTTTGAAATAAAGATGAAAACTGCTGTGTCTGCTAACAATCTGGTGAGGGGAACGTTGGTTTTAGCACGGTTTTGGACAGTACCTGTCGAGAGAAAGAGATTCCCGAGGGGTGACCGCAGACAGATGGAGGCTCAGACCAGTTGTTGGAATAAACTGAGGGATTTTCTGACATTTACTGGGTACTGGGGAGGAAAGAACCGCTGAGACTCTAGCTGTGATACAGGGCTGAGCAGCCCCTTTGGAGATTGTCCCCTCGCCCTCCAGGGGATTGTCACAGACGGTGTTTCCCAGCTCTGGTAACATGTTTGAAGCCGACCCTGGCCCTGTGCCGTGGTTCAGCTCTGCTCTTGGGCAGATTAATGCTGCACACTGCTTGCCAAATCGGCGTGTCTCCCAGAGCTAGTATCTCAGGAAACAAGTTTAAACACACTCTCCTAAAGATAAAGAAGTTTCCTTAAGACCCCTGTAAAGTCAATGTGCTGAGGTGCTTGCGCTGCCAGCGTCTGTTTCACTCGGAGCGATCCCACAATAAGCAAGATCAAATTCCATTTCAAAAAGAAACCAATTAGCAAAATCACTTCTAGAAAACACCATAAACTGTATCAGGGAACTTTGGGGATTTTTCATCCAGTCTCCTTTCACTCAGGGTTTGTAACATCCCTGGGGGCTCGCTGGTGCCCTGTGTGTTATTCTACACCGTTACCAGATGAACACTGAGAACAACCAGGCAGCAGATAGAAAGCTGCTTCTTTCCTGTAGAATACTTAGCATTTGGAAAAAATAGAAGTAAATCAAGCAGCCAATGCAGATTATCCAGAAAACTGTAGCAGTAGGGATTCTGAGGCTTTTCCAGTTTTCTGGTAACCAGCAACCTCAGATCCTCAGATCCCAGGAGCTTGTGGATGCCCAGTGCGGCCCTTGCCGCCCTGAGGCTCCTCCCTGCCTTCATCTTCACTCTGTGTTCTTCCACATTAAACAACTCCTTCTGGATAGTCCTGACACTGGACTGCAAAGTGTCAAGTAGTGCTTTCAGACCCAGGAAAAGTGCTCAGTGAAACACTGGGAAGTTTGGAGGTTCTCAGCACTGCCCTGGTGCTGCGGAACCTCACCGTTTGTCATGCTGCCCCAGAGCTTTCCTGGAAGACATTCCCTGACATGTCTGTGCTGTGCACACTCTATTATTACTTCTGTTACGGGATTAATGCAGTTGACACACTTCAGCCTCTCCTCTCAGGAGGACAGAGAGTTCCATTCAAGAAGCAGCTTGTTTTTCATCTCAGTCTTTGCTGATAGAACCATCACTCAGACATGACATTCCTTTAGAAAACGTGTCTTTGGAACCAAGCTCTACAATCAGAGTCTCTGAGTGATTTTATATTTAACATTTCACCAGAAATCCTTCACTACACTCCAAATAGGACACAAAATCAATAAATTCTAGGTTAAAATTCAAATTAGGCTATAAACCCAAGAATTCTAGCCATTTGAAGTCTGTGAAGCCCCTAATTTCTTTATCAGCGTTTATGAATTCATTCAATTCCTGTCACTTTAACCTCTTTTAAACTGTTAACCTTTTAAACCACTTTTTTTTTGGTGAACATGTATTGAGTTCAGTCTTTGAAAAGAAAACTTTCTGGTCAAAACACACATTTGCAAAGTTTCCTTGTGACTTCTAGTTTGCATTCTTGGGGCACGAGAACTTCTTGTCAGACTCAGATTTGCAGCTCACTCTCAGGGAATGGGATTTGCTGAGGGTAAAAAACAGACCCGGAGTCGTTTGTGCTTTCGCCCGGAGGGATTCCAAGCCTTGAGTGTTGTAGGGAATAAATCTGGTACAAAGCATTTATTAGAAAATGTGTCAGCGCTCGGGAACAGCCTGTGCTGAAGCATTTAATGCACGAGAGCTTTCCCCTCCTCGCTCTCCCCAAAAGCAGACAGTGTTTAACAGGCGAGGGTCTGAAGACCCCCTTCCATCTCCTTCATGCTGGGGCTTTTCAGGCCACTGCTCCCTTTCCAACCTGAGCTTGTTCCCACCAGAGCTCCTCAGTCCCCCTGTTCTTCCCATCTTCTCCTGTGTCTCTTCACTGATTCTTATTTTCCGTGACTGTTTGTCTGCCCTGTCGTGGTTTTTCCCTGTCACAGTGAAGGCACTGCCCAACGCTGCCGTGCTGGATTCAGCTGGGATTCTGGGTGTCAGTACGTGACAGCTGCCAGTGACAGCTCTCCTGAGTCACCGCCGAACCCAAGGCGAGCACCAGCACCTCGTGAATGGAAGCGGATTGCCCAGCCCTGATCCAGGAGGTCCCACAGCTGAGCTAAAAGTGCTTACATTTAGGATTTCAGAGAGGAGACTGTCCTTCTGATGGCCTGAGAATGAAGGTGACTGAAGGTTCGTTACCTCTGTATGAACTGGGAGAGTGGGTAAAGCAACCTCACGAGTGTTTCTCACTCCTGCTTGTTTCTGTAGGAGTTTATCTCCAAGGCATTTTAACAGCTCCATACTGTACCCTCACAAAACGTCTCCCTGCTCTTGCTTCTTCCCAGAATCATGTAACATCTCGCTGCTTCTGCTTTCCAGAGTGCTCGGCTGGAGTTAGAAATGTGAGTCCCTCCTGGGGGCTGAGGGTGCTCTTGCCCCCACGTTCAGAGCTCCTGCAGCCAGAGGAGGTAGGAGCAGTGAGAGCTGGAGCTCAGGCCACCCCCCAGACACTGCCAGCACTAACCTCTGGAGGAGGCTGGCTGTTTAAAGCCAGACATCAGTAACAATCAGTGAAAAGAAGCACAGATTGCAAGAAGAGGAAGAAGATCATCTTTATTAGAGTAGATACAGCAATTCAGTACAAAAAAGAACTAGAAATAATTGAAAAACGAAGCCAATTTGCAAATCAATCACCACTAAATGGATGCATCTACCTAAACTTTGTGTGGCCAAGAATTTTCGGTGCTTTTAAAATTGTCATTTCCAGGAGTTCAGAGCGATCCCTGTTTTGGTGCCTGTGTGTTATCTGCATTTTCTGACTGCGAAGGTGACATCTGGAGGACTCGCAGCGCTATTTTCCATCTGTCAGCTTCTCTCTTTTGTCTACAACAGCACAGAGAGAAAGAGCAGTGATTAGTGAGTGTAACACACACGAGACCACTCTGCAACGGGCACTGGGCTTAGTTCATCTCTCGTCTCTCACAGTTTTTCTTCTTCATAGCATTGATTTGAATCATACATCACTTTTACAATACAGCTGACCTTTAAAAGCTCAAGGCGTGTTCATGCAGTTCCCCTGAGCTGGCCAAGCTTAAATTCTTTGTATCCTTTCATCTGGGAGGAATGATTAAGCATTTTGTGCTTTACTTAGCCGTTACTGTAGCACAGTCTGAGATTTTTTTCTGATTCTAACAGCTTTTAATGACTGAAATTTGTTAAATTCTAGCCAGAGTCACCATTTGTTGCTCATTAGCAACACAAACCAGTGCAGCTGCCCAGGCTCTCCAGTGGACACAACTCCCATAATGGGTGAGTGTTGCCTTTTAGAAAAGAAGAAAATTCTTTCATTCCTAAAGGTTTCCTGAAAGACAAAGAATTCTTACCGTCGATTCCAGAAAGGGATCCAAACATCCTGTAAAACAAAGAGACAACAGTTGAAAGGAGAGGTACCGCATCAAACACCGCGTGAGACGAGGATGTGGGAGAGCAAACCCTCCACCATGTGCATTGTGTATCCAGTGAGGGAAGAGATGGGTCCCCTCCTCCTCTTGGGAAACGTTCCCATCTGGAAGGTCCCCTTATTGCCTCTCTGCAAACAGCTTGTCTGCCTTCCCTTCTCCTGCACTGAGTCCTACCGGGCACGAGCTATTTAGCTGGTAACAGGAAGTTCATGGGAATTTGGTGTTGATCCTTATATTCTATAAAACATGACTGACTGCACTGGGTTTCCTGAACGGCAGGCAGCTAATGATTAGTGACCACTAACTGCTGGTTGTGTTTGGTCTCTTGCACTGCTTCTCAGTTTGCTTTTTTGGTTAGAAACACTTCTGAGGTTGCTCACGTAACGTACATGGGAATTGTAACATTTCTAGCTCCACTAGGGTCCACCAAAATCCATCTGTTAGGAATCTGAGAACACCCCGGAGTATCTGAAGTGGTGTTCACTGTGGTGCTGTGGGAAATGAGCCCCGTGGGACGGTCAGACTTTCTGGGGCTCAGCAACGAGGTTTTGTGCCGTGAGCAGTTACTCACTGGGACTCCTGGCCCTCCAGGAGCTGTCGGTAAGTGCCGATCTCTTGCTCCAGTCGAGTCTTGATATCCATGAGGGTCTTGTATTCGCTGTTCTGCTGCTCCATGTCAGCTCGCAGCTCGGCCAGCTGTGCCTCGAGGCTGTTGATCAGGCTCTGCATCTGTGACAGCTGGGCACTGAAACGCTCCTCCGTGTCTGCCAGGGTGCGCTCCAGCGCGGCTCTCTGAGAGCAGAGGGGGGAACCACAGGCAGGTCAGTGCCGGCTGCAGGCGGGGAGAGGACTATGTCCCGGTTTCAGGGTGACTTTTACCGTACCGTGTTGAGCTGAGACTGAAGTTCTAACTCCAGCCCTTGCAAGGTGCGTTTCAGGTCAGTGACCTCGGTCTTGCTGCTCTGCAGTTGCTCCGAATTGACGGCTACTTCACGGTTCAGCTCTTCAGTCTGAAACAGGGAAAACTTTACGTGAGAAACGTGGGAGTAGAGATCAAAAGGCTTTCCTACACTTTTCTGTGTGGTTTAATAACTAATTTTTTTTTCTTTCATGGATGTATGTTTTTTTTTGGTTAGTGTTTGTACAGTATCGAGTTTTTCCCACCTTGCTGTGGAACCAGGCCTCAGCATCCTTCCTGTTCTTCTCAGCCATGTGTTCGTACTGGTCTCTCATATCAGCCAGGATCTTGGTCAGGTCGACGCCTGGAGCAGAGTCCAGCTCAACACTGACTTGTCCAGCTACTTGTCCTCCCAGAGCACTCATTTCCTGCGGTGGAGAAAGACAAAAGAGTGTACAATCATAAACTGAAAACATTGTGAACCTTCTGCTCTTTCTTCCAGGGGTAAGGTCTGACTTACGCCCCTTAAATACCTTCAGGGGGTGTCTTTAGTTTCCCAGTCTACAGAAATCTTTCCTTTGCTGTTGGAGAGCTCAGGGCAATGCTGAGGGATCCACGTTCCCACAGGCTGGTTTTCAAATGTCATTTTCAATCATGGTGCTTGGGGTACTTTACCTCCTCGTGGTTCTTCTTCAGATAAGCCAGCTCCTCCTTCAAGCATTCCATCTGCAGTTCCAGGTCTGTCCTGGCCAGGGTCAGCTCATCCAGGACCCTGCGCAGGCCGTTGGTGTCGGCCTCCACGCTCATGCGAAGAGCCTGCTCCGTCTCAAACCTTAAAAAACCCAAATTATTCAGTGTAGCTGACCAAGCCAGCCCACCATGAAACACAGTGTGTGCTGTGCAAGTGTACAGTCTTATAGGATTTATGCTGTAGCAAATGTTGTCCAGCATTAAAGGTTTTTTTCTCCACATATTTGACATGCTGTAACGTTTTCAGTGGCGCAGAAGGTGCTTTCAGCAAATACATAAGGAGCTGAACTGCAGTGGCGGGACCAGACTTGTGTTCAGGCAGAGGTTTTATAGGCATTCTGTTCTTCTGTCACAGCCACTGCCCTTTGGCTCAACAAGGGGTTTTGCCTGCCCCAGAGACCTTTTTGCTTTCCAGAATTACTCACTTGGTTTTGAAGTCATCAGCAGCCAGCCTGGCGTTGTCGATCTGTAAGACGATCTTCGAGTTGTCGATCGTGGCCTCGAGGATCTACGAGCAATGAGAGTTCATGGCTGAGGCTGAAACAAGTATCTTACCATCTTTTCTGGTCTGAAGATTGAAAGAGTTCAAATTCTATCTCATCTGGAGCTACACCAAATAAAAGTGCATTTTGTTTGGTCTCTGTAGGAAAGTATCAGTGATATGTCAGCAAGTGTGGCAGGGTGCTTTTGCCATGACTGGTGGTTATGGACAGGTCCTTTTCCTCTTGTCTGGCACATGAAGGGGCTTTTAGGGAGGAGACCCACAGTGAGAGGAAACTCCGTGCTGTCTCGGAGGGGAGGGCTTTGGGGAGCCAGGGGGAGGAGGCATTTTAGGACTGAGACAAGAAATCTGTTTCCTGGAGAGACGCAAAGGAAGCAAAGTCTGCAGAGCCCTCGTGGCAGAAGTTGTTCTCGTGGGGAAGTGGGTACAAGGGCTGGGGGATTTTAAAGTAATTGATGTGTTTGTGCTTCGTAAACAGTTCGGGTTCATACTGCATTTGTACAGCCCTTGAACACATTCGTATTTCCTAGAATATCCAGAATAGTGTTATTGATTCTTCTCGTGCGTCATGAAAGCCCCTAAAGGGAATTTTGTTTATTTAGAAGTAACGCCTGTTAATTTTTACCTAGAGAGCACGTCTCTTTCACCTGGCACTTTTGAAACATCCACAAAAACAGCTGGGGCAACATTATCTCTCCCCTAAGGAGAGTAAAAGACAGGATAGAAACGAATACTAAAAGGAGAAAATCAAATGGCCTTTACTGGAGCTCAGTGTTTGAAATCAATAGAGGATGGGAATGGGTTGAAGCGAGGGGAAAGGAAACTGCGTGGGAACAGTCATGAACTCCAAGCTGAACTGTGAAATGAAACCTCAAGTTTTCTTTCATTTATTGGCAAAGCTTAATCACCTGCTGCCTCTGTTATCCAGGGTGTGTATCGTCTCAGAGCAATCTGTTATCAGGTACCCATGGGCTATTGGGGCAAATCCTGCATTTATATATGGGATTGATTACTTCATGTCTGCCACTTCCTTTTTGCACAAGCCAAATGTCTCAGCACTCTGCTATCAGTTCCAAGCTCAGCTAAGAGAGATGTGGAAGAGAAGTGACTGTACAGTGGTGGAACCTGGAGCTGGTGTCTTCCCATTTACAAAGTTGTACGTAACCAGTTAGAGCAAACATTAGCAGAGAATTAAGTTCTAAGGCACCTCAGACTGACTCTTTTGGACGTTCTCTTTGCTACCATTTTAAAAAGTAGATCATTCCATACTGATAATGTATGCATCTGCCCTGCCCGACCGTTAGATATTCATCTCATCCTCCCCTCCTTTCCACAAGCCGCAGTGCCTTCTGGGTGCTTGCTCTTTTGGGTGTTTATGGCTCCTTCTTAAGTGCCCATCTGAGTCGATTTTTAATAAGCATTAACACTTACCTTTTCTCGAAGGTCTTCAATAGTCTTGTGATAAGGGCTGTAGTCCCGAGCTGGGCCTGGCCCTTGGTTTTGGTACCAGTCTCGGATTTTTGTTTCAAGGTCAGAGTTTGCCTCTTCCAGCGCTCGCACTTTCTCCAGGTAAGAGGCCAGGCGTTCGTTCAGGCTTTGCATCGTTACCTTCTCATTTCCCGAGAGGAGCCCGTCACCGCCCCCCAAACCACCTCCACAACCACCACTGAACCTGCTGCTAAAGCCGCTTCCATATCCCCCTGCCTGGCCGTACCCCAGGCCAGAAGAGAGGAATCTGGCTGAAGAGACTGACACCCCCCTGCCACCAGAGCCCCCGTGGATGCTCGGAGCCCTCAGGTAGCCCCTACTGAAATGGAGGGAGGAGCCCCCAAACCCCCCTGCCACCGAGGAGGCCGTTTGCCTGAAGCTGTAAGTGGCCATGGTAAGGAATGCCAAGCTAAGCCCTGCTCCCACCCAGTTTGATCCCAGCACAAATGTGCGCTCTGTTCCCCCACCCCAGCTCTTTTATGCCTGTGACAATGGGAGTTGTCTCCAGAATGTGTTATCTGAGACCCATGGAATTTATCAGCCCTAAACCTTCTGCCAACACGGAGATTCCTCTTATTGGTCAGTTCCTTTGAATCGGGCTGTGTTCCTGCCACAAACACCTTCACGCACAGGAGAAGGTATTTTTCCTTCCCTCCCCCTGACCGCTGCCTCTTGAAGCAAAAGGTGGGATGTGGAGGAGGCGTCACCCCGCTCTGTGCCGAGGGCAGCACTCACAAACCCACTTCCAGTTTCCCTGTGTGGAAACTGGAAAACAAAGGGCTGGGAGCGCACGGCCCAGCTGCAGCCAACGCTGTGTCCAGAGTGAAGGCACACGATGACTTTCTTCATGAATCTCAGGAGAGAGTTTTAATAATAGTGACTTAAGTTAGTAATTGGTGGGCTGGTAACAGAGCTTGAAAGGAGCCCAAATGGAGAACAGGATGTGTGGACCTGGATAAAACAAGTTCCCACCCCTCTCTTTTCCTTATTTCCCCTGAGAAAAAGTCTTCTTTTAGAAGTATCATTTTCACCACTGCTCTTTCCTTGCTCCCAGTTCCTTTGGGCCTGTCAGCAGAAGAGAGGGTCTGACAGAGAACGTGCCTTGTCTGAAAGAGTCTGGTTTTCTAAAGGAACAAGAAACCTTTTCAAGGAGCAGGAGCTGCGTTTGTAGCAGAGAGAAGCATTAGACTTCCCCGAGTACCTGGGGGAGTGAAGCAACAAGGGAAACAAGTGCCTGGTTAAACATTTAGTCCTTTTGGTGCTACTGAAGGAGGGAATTAAACACAGGGAACAGTCACTCAGTCGTCTGGTCTCTGAGATTCATGAAAATGGTATTTCTGAAATTCTTAAGTCTTCTGTTATCCAAGATGCATTTTCAAAAGCACTGTTGCTGCAAGCTCCTCCGTGAGGATCCCTCACATACCAGGGGGTACTCACATCTTATTTTTCCATTCTCTTCCTTTTCCTTGCTCCTCATTCCCTCCAAATCCCGGGACTCCCCAGCAGAGCCCCCAGATGGGGGGATGAAACTGCCCTCCCAGTCTTGGCAGCCTTTGGGAGCAACCAGGCCTGGGCAGAAATTCTGCCACCCGCAGGGGTTTCCACTGAGCACAAGGTGCACGCTGTGGTGCTTCAATCAGGAATTCACTGAGTCCCAATAAAGAATTCAAGATAAGCCAAATGAAAGGCGTGCTCTGTGTGAGGGCCTGTCTAGTCTTTCTAGACCCCTAAAAACACATCAGGTAAATTAGAGCATGGGTTAGTGCTGTGCTCGCTCGGTGCAGACAAACTGTGGGGCAGGTACAGGGGAGGGTGAAAGAGCAAAGACAGAAGCTGGGAGCTGGCCGGGTGTCGGGCTGTGTCTGGGTATGGGGCTGGATCAGACAGAGGGGTCACTCCATTACACACCACGCAGGTACGTGCCCTCCCTGCCCAGGATGCAGTAGCTCAGGGGCAGCACCGCTGAGTTCTTGTCTGTCTGTAGAGATGCTGTGCACACACAGACAGCTCCCCAGCTTGCCCAGTAAAACTGCACAGCCATTCAGAGACGGGGAGGATAGAGCTGGCTGCCAGAGACGCTGGTCATTCCTTCCCCAGCCCTGAATGTCCCATTTAACCCCGGGGCAGGAGGAACCTGCCCGGCCGGTTACTGCTCCAGGTGCTGTGACCAGGGGAACCAAGTACAGAGAGTGAGAGGCTGCCTGCAGAGAAAAAGCAAGCTACAGAAGAACAGCTCTTAAAGTCCATAGTTAGAGCATAAAGAACATAAATCAATGTGCTTTTCTTCACTGAACAGAAATGAAAGAAACTTAAAGGAGAACAAATACCCTCTCCTGCTGCAAGGACCATCCTTCCCTCTGAGTACCCCTTCCTCATCTCCTGGATTCCCCTGTCAGGGGGCAGTGCAGTTTTGGGGGGTTTTGCGAAATAAAATGCAGGTTTATGATGCTGTGTACTGTTTTATGATCTGGTTCATGACAACTGGGGTCTGGAAGGCCTCTGCGTTCCCTCTGAGTCCCCTGGAGTAAAAGCAGGAATTGTCTCATATTATACTGTAAAAATATCACTGTGGCACTGCCAGCAGCTGGGTTTGCCCAAAGGATGAGCTGCAGTTCCTTGTGGCAGTTTGGAAGCACCTCAGAAAGTGTCAGGAGAGGAAAAGCTTGGGAGACGCTGTCAAATGAAATAACTATTTACTCTTACATTTACACCACCAAATACATCATAAGCTTCTAGTAGCAAATCAGTCCCTCCTGCAGCATTTTCACTAAAACTGCATTCTGAGTTTCCAGAAGGGTTTGGATTTTCTTTCACCTTTACCTCTCTGTTTTACCTCAATGGCTGCCTGTGTTTGGTTTCGTTGGGTGATAACACGTACTTAAATGCTTGGAAAAGCCTTTAGCGCGGCCAAGTATTTGCTCAAGATAGAACATGCTTTTATCATTCTGCAGAGCTCTTTTCTACTCCCACCACAACAGACCCAAGTTATTGTAGGGACAGCTTTTCCCTGAAGGAAAAGGATACAAGGGATGGTCAGCAAAAGGAATTTCCTTTCCCTGCAGCTTATCTGAGGGTGAGGGAGCCACAGTTGTTCGAGTGAAATCATCCATGAGACGTGGAAAAGCGCCCGAGCTCCTGCCCTGGGACCTCGTTCTGCTTCACCTGTACCTGCTTGGCTTTACTGGTCACCACTGCTGGATAAACTGGTTCAGATTGTTTCACAGTGGTTTTATTCCCCGTGAAGCATTGTTTGTGTGAGCCTGGCACGTACTTCACTCTTTTCACACCCTGCTCTCTCGGCTCCAGGATTGTTACTGCAATTACAGTTAAGTGAACTCTGTAAATATTTTAACTTACATCGTTGGTGTCTGCAATTCCACGGATGCTTCTGTGGACAAATGAGGAATGTCCGTGTATTTTTCTGAACTTACTTTGTAAATCTTCGAGTGTTTGTCCCTTCTGGTAAATCTTTCTTCCTACCTCTGCTTCCATCAGTGAAAATGTGCTGTTTGACTGTTTGACACCACGTTTTCAGTCTTCATCTCTTCCCTTCCTCATCAAACCCTCGGCCACCCCACCCTACTGGTCATGACATATGCCCTTTGAAAATCATATATACCCTTTGCAATCACAACTCGGTGCATTTTCCTCTCCTCTTGAAGGTCACACACAAGAAATGTTAGAAGCTCTTTGAGTCAAGCACAAAAATTTGTGTTTTTTTCTTTAAACTTCCTTGTGGTCAGAGCCCAAGAGGAGCCGATCCGCAGCTGGTATGAAATGCCTGTTGAATGGCTGCCCAGGATACAATTCTTAACTTTCTTGCTTCTCTAGCCCATCATTAATCTTATTTTTTTTTTGATATCCTCCCAAACCTCACATTGCCACACACTCACTGAATGTGCCAAGAGATTCAGAGATAAGGAGGTTTCCGTGCAGAAGAGGCAGGTCCCAGCACACGCAGCCCCAGCCCTTCCCGCCGCGGGGGGAGGTAAGAGCAGCGCTGCTCACCTTCAGCAAACGGCTGGGCTTGCAAAGTAGAAGGAACAGGGTTTAGTGGAGACAAATGCACGTGGATGCCCCCATTTCTGCACTGAAAGGGTTCAGTTTTAAAAGAAATTACAAGTGTAGCTGCAGAATGATCCATTTTTTTTTAAAACCAGGAGCCTAGTTCTTTCATGGCAGAAAAGAAACGATGATTCGATGATCTGAGCCGAACTTGAAAGACACGGGTTCCCGTTCAGCTTCTTTAGTGATATCACAGAGTCACAGAATCTCAGGGATTGGAAGGGACCTTGAGAGCTCATCCAGTCCCATCCCTCTGCCAGAGCAGGGACACCCAGAGCAGGTCCCACAGGAACGTGTCCAGGTGGGGTTTGAATGTCTCCAGAGAAGGAGACTCCACAACCTCTCTGGGCAGCCCCTGCCAGTGTTCCCTCACCATGAAGAAGTTTTTCCTCATATTTCAGTGGAACCCCTTGTCTTCCAACCTGTACCCATTGTCCCCATATCGGGCCATACAATTCAATTTCTCAGCGTCTGTGTGGTATTTGAATAGGTTAGTAGGAGGAAAATAGATGAGAGATGATGAACTCAGACACTGGCAGCAGTGTAATGTAAATACTCAGCAAGTGCTTGAGACTGGATGTGGTGTGTAGTTTTGGAAGTACCTCGGTATTGTCTCTGTCTCCCTAAAACTCTGTTGGTCCAGAACTGTCGTGATAATGCACAGCAGGGAGTAAAGTACCTGAGATCAGAAAATAAATCAGATTTTCTTGTAGCATGGTTAAAAATTATGTGGGTTGAAAGAGTGAGTTCAGACGCCAAGCCCTGGTGAGTGAAAGACAAGTCACTGGAGATATTTTTACACTTCCTTTACCCTGCTCTCTGGCTGGTAAATCTCACCAAGGTGTGATGGGGCTGGAAACTATTATTGAGTCGAACGTCTAACTGCCGAGAGGATGCCTTCCAAAAGTCAGGTTGCTGCAGGCAGCAGCAATAAGCAACTTTGAGGCGCTGCCAACACCCAGGAGCCTAATCCTGTGCCAGGCTCCGGAGGGAGCGGGTGTGCGGGGAAGGTTTGCCAGGTCACTGCGGGATGCAGTGACTCATCTGCAGGAGGAGGCCCAGGCCCTTCAGGGGCCATTTTCCCATAGGCCACATGGAAAATTCCTACTCAGCCTCTCCCCTCCAACCCCCGACCCTGACCCAGCAGGAACAGAGGAGATGGGTTTCACAGCGCAGAGAGATGGGCTACTTTATACTGTTTGTGTCTGTAAAACATTTAGACACCATATTTGTATTTGTGCTTTTTATAGGCTCATATGTTTAGGTGCCTGTGTTTATATATTTGTATTTACATACCTATAGATTCTTATTTCTTTTGCTAATTTTACAAGGATATATTCTGACTGTAGTGATGAGCCACAGCTTCTGGTAAGGGTAGAGGTTTTACCCTGCAAGAATTAACCTTGTGATCTCCATCAAATTAGAAAAGAAGGAGCTCTCTTCATACCCTCCTGATGGATCCTGTACAACTGGGTTTGGGCTTTCCTGGTCCAATGGTTGGTTTCCTACCGGTTTGTACAGGAGAGAAATTCTGAGAGTCTCCAGATCTCTGTCAGGCTCAGTGAGAAAATCAATCTGTGTTGCTCTGGGAGGGACAGCCCTGTAGCCACCGGTGTGAGGTGTTTTGAGAACAGCACGTTCTCATGGCAACTATCAGCTCCGGGAAACACCTTCCACAGCCCTGGCTTTGCCTGCCCGGAATGACTCTGTGCCTTTAGGAAAGGAAAAGGCTATTTCTAATTCCTCTAACAGTTTGCTTCATTTTCAAAATCGTAGTGTATTGGCTAATTTCACAGTGTTTGTGTGTATCAAGTAGGATACCCCCTGGGCAGTCCTGGCCATTCCCTGTGACTGAGAACCATGGTTTCCCACCAGCTTCTGACTCTTGCATATGGCTTTAAATCTCCTTTTCATTAGACACTAAGCTCTGCACCGACTGTTTAGATATTTTGGGCAGCCCAACACCCCCACATCAAGCTGACTGAAGCACTTGCCTCCTCACTCTTTTCTACTGGACCCGCCTGTAAGAGCCGTGCGATACTGGTGACACCATTTCTAACGGCGTTTTCAATGGGGAGGAGTCGTCAGCGTTTGTGTCAAAGCTTTTTTCACCTGTGTGAGATCACTACAAACTCTTTGGTACCGTCATTAATTCTTTGCACGGTCCTGACACGGGGCTGTGAGAAAGAGCTGAGCTCGGAGCAGAGGTGGTGTAAGAAACCCTCGGGTGGTGAGGCTGCGGGGGGCACGCTCCGGCTGCCCTAACCCCTAACCCTAACCCTAACCCTAACCCTAACCCTAACCCCTAACCCCTAACCCATAACCCATAACCCCTAACCCTAATCTTTAACCCTAACCCCTAACCCCTAACCCTAAACCCTAACCCTAACCCTAACACACGTTATTACACTTGAACTGTCAGGTCACACAAACAATACCACCTTACAGCATTGTTTTACAAAGTCACATTATAATCTCAGATGACACTACACCCAACATTCCCATTACCACATTACAACACCATATCACTATGTCACATTACAGTTAGAATCCTGCTCAACACAAGAGTTACATGCACAGGGAGCAACACACTTACAGTGTCAGCCCACACTGACAGTGTAACCCAACAGTTAAGCTATCAAACAACACTTCAGTTACACCTTACGGCATCACCTAACACTGTAAAACTAAACAACTAACTAACACTCTCAGGTCACAGGTAGGATCTCAGGCCACCATGTCAGGTTCCAATGTCAAGTCAGGGGCAGGGGTTAGGGTGTTAGGTTTGGGTGTTGGGCTGGGATATCACGTTAGGGTGTCAGATTAGGGTGTCGGGTTAGGCTACGGTTAGGGTTAGGGGTTAGGGTTAGGGGTAGGGGTAGGGTTAGGGGTAGGGGTAGGGTTAGGGCTTAGGGGTTAGGGGTAGGGTTAGGGGTTAGGGTTTAGGGGTAGGGTTAGGGTGAGTGCAGGAGTTGTGTGCCCATGGAAAGCCTTCCCTGCAGCCAGGCCTCTTCTCTGGAGGTGGTACTTAAAAAGTTAACCAAAGTCAGCTCCTCTGCCCCTGAACTTGTGTCTCCACTGTGTGAGGGAGCGTTTCCCCCTAATGCCTGCCCTGATGTGAAAATGCTTGTGAAATCCAGAAGTTTGTTGGGATTACCCCTCCCAAACGGTGTGTGTTTGGGGAAATGGAACAGAAAGACGTTGCTTGGAGTGCAGGAAGAAAGGACTGGCCTATAGGAATTTTTGTGCTTGCTTAACTTGGCTGCTGTTATTTTTCAGGATTATGGTAGTCTGGGAAATGTGAGAAATACCACAAAAGGAGCTTCTTTTCACCTGATTCGTTACCAGAGCCCAGTGAATCCCAGCTGCTCTTTCTGCAGTACCCACAGCAGTGGGGGGGTCAGAGGGATGTCCCCCTGGCACAAGGCTGGCTGCAGGGGGGGAACTGGCCAGGCTGGAGACAAGGGAGCAGGAGACTTTGGTGGGAGAGAGCTCAAAGCCACAAGTCATGGTAGCATTGGGTGGCTGTCCCTGTCCCTGTCCCTGCAGGCACCCAGCAGTCCTCAGCCAGCACCAAGCCCCACTGAGAATTCATTCCCCCAATTTCTAGTTCTTGTTCTGGATTCTTCTCTCTCCAGCCATTCCCCCCCTCACCTTCATCTGACCTCCTGAAATGGTTAGGTTTTGCAGGTGGAGATGATTAACTTCCAGAATTAAGCAATTCAAACACGCCCAAAGGTTCCAACCCACCGTCCCTTTGGCCGCCGTTGGGAACAGTGACCGCCCGGGGTGTCGGTGTCTCCACAGTCCCCCCTGCAGGCCTGGGTCTTAAATACGGCTCCATTTCATTGAACCTCATTTTTAGAGCAATAATTATTCTCTTACCTTGGTAAATCCAGGCTGTCTGTCTGTCTGTGGCAGCTGCTGTTGCTGCCAAATGAGCTGCAAACAGAGACAGACCAACTTCAAGGCCAATTAAATAAATGCAAGGACAACCCAGGAGGTTGGGACTTAGTCTGAGTTGGCTGATTTCATATGGAATTGCCTCAAAACCTTCAGGAATTATGTAAAAGAACTACTTCCTCGCTTTCTTTTCCCCGTCCTTCCTAATGAATTAATTTCTAATCTTTTAAGTGCCTGTCGATTTGGTTTATTACTCACTCCCGGTATCACAATGTTACTCCTGTGAAAACCGTATCTATTTTATTATCATTGAAGCTGTTCTTCCCCAGCTCTGACCCTTGCATTTAATTTTGAGACTGCCTTGACCAGTTTCTGTCACAAATCCGACTGTATCTTTGCTGAACTTGCCGCTAGAGGATGCTGTGAGAGCCCACACGCTGCATCCACCGTGCTGGGTGCTCAGCCCGGGCAACAGACCTGTGCCCAGGGGAACAGACCTGTGCCCAGGGGACAGACCCGTGCCCAGGGGACAGACCTGTGCTCAGGGGACAGACCCGTGCCCAGGGGACAGACCCATGCATAGGGGACAGACCCATACCTGGGAACAGACCCGTGCCCGGGGACAGACC
>VXBJ01001867.1:475028-501651 GCA_013400055.1 Nycticryphes semicollaris | reverse complement strand
AGACCTGTGCCCAGGGACAGACCCATGCCCGGGGACAGACCCGTGCCTGGGGACACACCTGTGCCTGGGAACAGACCAGTGCCCAGGGGACAGACCCATGTCCAGGGGACAGACCCGTGCCCGGCATATTACGATGGGCAAAGTAAGTGCCACCTAATACTTCCATCCAGCAAAGTCCACAATTGGCTCCTTTCTGGGATGAGAAACACTCTTTCATTTAAGCTCTGGTCCAATACGGGGTTTCATCCCAAGTCCCTTAGATGTGACTAATGCTGAGGTTTCAGCCTTTGTTTTTTGGGGTAGTCAGCACTGGTTGTTGTGAGGAGTAAGAGAGCGGAAGGTGAATGTGAGTCTCTGGGGGCTTGTGGGGGACTTGAGTCCTGCTGTGACTGGAGGGAGAGGTATTTTTGCTCTGACTTTACAAACCTCCTTTGGTCCCTGGGGGGAGTTTCTCTGACTCATCTCTTTTATTTTTTTATTCTGCTGCACTGAGAATTCAGCTTTGGATTGTAACACTTTGATGCCTTTTTAAATAACACACAGGTTATCCAAAGAGATGGTGTCTTACCTGACCTGCATCTGTTTGCAGAAGCAAAGGACAAGTGCAAAGGTAGGTGACAGGATGAAGAATGTTGGTGATGCCTGTGCTGTTCGGGGAACAATAAGGGCTTGTGAGAGCCACCGTGGGGCGGCCTCCAGTCCCCTCCCCGGAATGTGGCAGACCCTGTTCAGCTGCTTTCTCAGCCCACTGCAAATCAAATACCTAAACACACAGACCTGTAAGTTTTGAAAGAGTGAGACTTATCACCAGTTTTTCTTCCTCTGGTCAAGCCCAGATAATGTCAGTGTGTTATGTGGAGCAGTTGCAGTAAGAGAGATTGGACCTTGCCTCCCTCCACCTGCCGTCCTCCCCCCAGCCCTCCAGAGCCACTGGGCCTCCTTGGGAAAGGAGACCACGCTGCCTTATTGTGAACCATCCAGTGAAAGAGCTTCCAGCGTGTCAGGAGGAATAATCCTGACAATTGGACTTCCTGCTCTAAGGGGAACTGCTTTGTAAACACATCCCTCATCTCCGGATCTAATCCTTTGCTTCCACAGACTGAGATTAAGCAGAGCCCTCACCTGAAAGCTGGGAGACAGGGCTGCTGGGGGTGACTGACTTCTCCTCAGTGACCCAACGGGAAATGGGTTTGATTTGGAAAAATTACCATGAAATTTTGGGGTTAATTGTTGAGGTTCAGCTGTTGAGCTGACAAATCAACTACTTGCGCATCCCTTGACACGTTACACTGTGAAAAAGGTTTCACCCATCCTTTTTTTCTTCCCTGTAGGTGTCACTCTTGAGTTTAAGGTGAAAATGCTCATTCATCTGCAGGATTCTATCCAGGCATCAGCTGATCAGTTTTCTTTGGGGCCATATTACGTAATACACCCAATTTTAATTTCTCTGTGGAGGTATATAGCTCACTTTTCCCACCTCACGTTCAGTACAATATTCATGTACCAAAGAGATTGCTGGGGACACAGGTTTCTTTGCATTGCAGAAAAATGAAGCTTTATTAGAGGCAGGAGGATGACAAATTTCACTGCAGAGGTGTCTGTAGGCACGGTGGCTGCAGATGAAGAACAACATAAAAAGGAAGAAGCAGATAATTTTAGGAGAAGGGTAGAAATTAGGCATCTTGGCTTCGTGGATGACGTCTGTGGAGCAACGTCGGGGGACAACGCCGGGTTCCTTAACACACTCTCGACTGCCCTGTGAAAGGAGAGGGGGAACCGTTACTCTGACGGGGCAATCGGGGGTCTCCTGCAGCGCTGAGATTTCAAAGCAGCCATTAATGAAATGTCCAGCTGTGCCAGCAGAGAGGAGCTCAGCCTGGTTCTGTAACTGCGGTTAAGGCACCTCGGAGTGAAGAGATTTGGCTGAGAATGTTTTAATCCCCGTTGCAACTCCAAGTGTGGAAGCCATACCAAAAGGGATAGTGTTAATGGGGAAAAGAGATGAAACACAGAACACGAAAGCCATGGGGACAGGAGACATCAGGAACCTCTT
Source organism: Nycticryphes semicollaris (assembly GCA_013400055.1). Lineage (NCBI taxonomy): Eukaryota > Metazoa > Chordata > Aves > Charadriiformes > Rostratulidae > Nycticryphes > Nycticryphes semicollaris. Next base: position 499,598 of record VXBJ01001867.1, on the reverse strand, counting down.
TGGAAGATGTTTCTTACCTGCCTTGTCACCAGATTGTCCGTGAGAGTAGGAAGTAGAGGAATAAGAGTGTGAGGACATTCCCCCTCCTTGGAGAGATCCTTGAGCCGTTCTGTGCAAGGAAAGGAGTTTTAATGAAGGGAACGATAAAGACATTAATAGAGAGACATCCTGTAACGTAACGTGCAGAGCATGTAACAGCCAGGCTTTTCCTGGACCTTGAAATATTTCTATTTTTCTTTTCATTCCTTTCAGCTATTTTCCTAGGAAGCTGTAGCAGCACAATGGCTTCGAGGCTGCAGAAGCTGCTTCTGCTGGCACAGTCCCACTGCGCTGGCTCCTCTGCTGGCAGAAGGCAGGATATTACAGGTCGGTTTTGCAAAGGGATTCCTTTCCTGGAATTCCCTCTGCGCATTGAATGAAATGACCTCAGTAACTCTATGCCCTGTGTTTCCCTCTGGGTTTGGTGTCCTCAAGAAGGTTATGATGGACACATTTCAACACGGATGCAGTGAAAAAAACGATTGTATTTAGATTTCAGCTACAGACTGACAACATGTTCTACTCTGTCTTCTGAGGGTCCTGAGAGAGAAATGACTGTGACAGATTTCATCCCCTTATTTGCAAAGAGAATACCTACACAAGGTCTTGCTGTCCCTCCTGCAGCAGCGCCCGGTACTGAGCGATCTCCTGCTCCAGGCGGGTCTTGATGCCCAGGAGCATCTTGTACTCCTGGTTCTGACTCTCCATCTCACAGCGGATACTGGCCAGCTCCTCCTCCACGGAGTTCACCTGCTCTTGGATTTGTTGCAGGAGGCAGCCATAGCGAGATTCGGTTTCTGCCAAGGAGTTTTCCAGGGAGGATTTCTGGAGGTAGAAGTGCAGGAGGTCAGGAGCAGAGCTCTGCGCGCTCCTGCCCGTTCCGGGGAGGGAAAGGGACCCACGATCCTGCCCCACGTACCGTGCTGAGCTGCGCCTGCAGTTCGATCTCCAGGTTCTGCGTCTCACGTCTCAGCTCGGTGAGCTGGTGGCTGCTTGTCTGGATGTCCTGGCTGCTGGAAGTGACCTGTCGATTGACTTCTTCAATCTGCAGGAGCCAAACCCCAAAGACACTTTCTGAGTGAGGAAATGCCCTCTGGGAACCGATTTGTGACTAAGACAGCCAGGGAGCCTCCCCCTGTCCCCTTGGAGGACAGCCTGGTCATTGCTCTGCAGATCCCACCGTTCCACCGGCCTTTGCAGACCAGGCCTGGCCAGCAGCCCCTCTGCCCTGCAGTCTCTGCCCAGCAGCTCTTCCCTGCCCATTCCCCAGCCGGGCCAGCGAGGTGCCCGTGAGCAGAGCCCCCTTGAGCCCAAGGCTCTGCGTGCCCCGTCCCAGGGTGTCTGGTTCTTCCCAGAGAAGGAGACTCCGCTTTGTGCCTTGGGACGTACCTTGACTTCGTACCACTGCTCGACCTCTCTGCGGTTCTTCTCAATGATCTGCTCGTATTCATTTCTCAGGTCGTTCAGGATCTTGGTCAGGTCTTCGCCAGGGGCAGCGTTGACCTCCACGCTCACGTCACCACCAGTTTGAGACTGGAGCTGCCTCATTTCCTGCAGAGAGGCAGAAGAGAGGAACAAAGAGCACAGGTCGGTTGGTTGTGTTGGGGACAGTGGGCAAAGCAGTGCCAGGGTTGGAGGGAATGACAGTCCTGTGCCAGAAGGCAGAATTGACTTGAAGCGTTCCTGTGGGATCCCTGAAGAATCAAGGGCTATGTCTTGGCCATGCTATTTCTCATTGGATCCTACCTCCTCGTGGTTTCTCTTGAGAGCAATCAGCTCATCCTTCAAAGACTCCAGCTCAGATTCCAGTGAAGACCGAGTAGAAGTGAGCTCATCCAGGAGATTTCTCAAGCCATTAATATCAGCCTCCACAGTCTGACGGATGACCAGCTCGTTCTCATACCTGTCCCAAAGAAAGAAGCATTCCATATTCATTTCATTACAAGGCATAGGCTTGGTCATAGCACCCTGGAGAGGGATCATCACCTGCATTCATGAATCTCATAAAATTTATGATATGAAAGATACATGATTCACAGAGAGGTACTCACTTCATTCGGAAGTCATCAGCAGTCATCTTGCTGTTATCAATGTCCAGAACCAGTTTGTTATTGTCCACAGTGGCAGAAATGATCTGCAAAAGGAAAGGTTGGAGAAGAGTCTTTTTGTGGTCAAGACACACAAGGAAAGAAGACCCAAACCTTTGGTGGGGCGTTGTTGTGGCTCTTTCCTGCATTAATGCAGGGCCCACGGACAGTTGCTGAACTGCTGTGTCACCAGGACTGGTGTGTGCAAGATTTTTGGCTCGCCCAAACATTTTGAGGAAAGAAGACTTTGATGGGGGAAAGAACAAAGACCATTGATACTGGGAGATCACCAACACCCGTGGGTTTGTACACTTTGGGTGTAGAAGGAAGTGAATTCTCTGCCCCTGATGCTGTCATTGCTCTCATTATTAAAAAAGCTAAGGAAGGCCTTGATCTTTCCATCAGGTCTGTGTAGGAGTGTGGAGAGACTGAGGGAGTTCAGGTCTTGAGTGCAGGTGCTTTGGCTCAGCACCCCTCCAGCTGAGCTGGGTGGGAGCAGCGGGAAGGACTGGAAACCACACACGCCTGGTTTGGAGCCACCTGTAGAAGGTGGGATTTCAGTTTGGTGCACCAGCACTTGTGGGCCTGGTGGAGCACTCCCTGATGCCTCAAGCTGTGCCCCAGAGGACGTCCCTCTGGCTTGTGGGGTGCTACAGGGGTTTGCTCAGCCCCGAGCTGGGACGTGCAGCTCCTCAGGGTTCTACCCATGAACTCTCCACCAGCTCCCTTGCACCCAGAGGGAAGGGGGACATCCTTACAAGTGGGACGAGCGTTAGTTGGGGGGCTCCTACCTGATTTTGGAGTTGTTCGATGGTCTGGTAGTAGGAGGTGTAGTCCTTGGAAACGCTGGGAGCTTGTTTCCTGTACCACTCCCGGATGTGGTGCTCCAGCTGAGCGTTCTCCTCCTCCAGCCTTCGCACCTTGTCCAGGTACGTGGCCAGGCGGTCATTGAGGTTCTGCATGGTGACCTTCTCATTGCCGCTCAGAAGAGTGTCCCCCCCAGCACCAAAGCCTCCTGCAAAACCACCACCAAAGCCTCCTCCCAGGCCACCACCAAAGCCTCCACCGAAGCCCCCACCAAAGCCACCAGCAAGGCTACCAGCAGACATGCCCCCTCCATAGCCAATGCCACAGGCTCCCCCGCCGTAGCTTCCTCCGCCCGTCACCGAGGAGGCATATCGCCGACAGGAGGTGGAGGAACTTCTGCCACTACCGCCACCGCAGCCACCGCCGCCACCTCCACCGCTCCTGTAAGAGGTGGTGGTTGTTCTCTTGATGCTGCAGCTCATGGTTGAAGAAATCAGGAATCCAGCCCCAAAAGCAAAGCCTGGTACAGCAAATGTTGAGTGCAGGCTCCTGTCCTGGCTGGTGGCTCTTTATAGGGTGTTGGGTGGGTGTCACCTGGAAGGCCGTCCAGCTTCCCATGACGTTTGCCAGCCTCGGTGCTCACGCCAAAAGTGATGTGCTAAGGGGAATTTCTTTTGGGGCTTGGGACAGCCCTCCCCATGGGTATTGTCTTTACCTGCTGATTCACACAAAGCCTGCTCTGTAATTTCGGGTGGGTGGCTGTGTGTTAGATTTTGTTGCAGATAATATGTTGCTGGGTAATTAGTGACTGGGGCTCATTTCACTCGTTCCTCTTTGTTCTTAGGAGTCATTTTTTGTCCTGAAAACGGGTGGTGAAAGCGCCACCTGGTTACTCTGGGTTAGTTTTGGAGTCGGAGAAATATGAACTCACGCACCCTGTGTGTGAGCTTCGTTTTACCTGTGGAACTGTCAGTAACTCACGCTTTTGGAAATGGAATCCCTAAGGATGTAGGTCCTTCCCTACAAGGAAAGCTCCCGTGGGTACCGTCTCTCAGAATCCTTAGTGCTGAATCTCGATGGAATAACCCGTGGGGAAGCAACGCTCCTCCTTTCCTCACCAAACACTTGGTAGTAACACTTCCAGGAGATACTGCCATGTCATGCTCAGGGGGTGCACATGGAGTGATGGAATTTCAAAGCTGTGATTTAAGAAATGAAATAAATTCGTGCAATTTGCCAGTAACTTAAAGATGATTTGAAACCGCAAAGGGATGTGGAGAACCTCTAAGGCATCGCTGAGTCTGCCTTGGGAGAAGGGAGCAAAAGGATTCTCCTTTTCAGCCTAGTTTTGCTGGGTGGTAGGAGGCTGAGGTGCTGCTCAGGGAAGGAGCTACCCGTTATGCCCACATGGGAAAGGACATAATTTGGTTTAGAGTGTATTTGGGCTGGAAACCAAGAGGAGCTTTTTATCTGTGGGAGGCAGAAGGGTCTGGAAGGGGCTTCCATTGCAGGAGTTTTGGATGGAAAAGAGAAACTCTTTTGAGATTGACCTTGAGCGATTGGTGTTGGGGCTTTTATCCCCCGCAGCAGGGACTGGGCTGGGAGGAGGCTGTGGATTCCCTCGTCTTCTGTCTTTTGAGTCTCTAACTCTGCAGGTTGTCTCTCCAGCGCTGCCCGTTACGGCATTTCTGTAAGAGAACAGGGTGTGATGGCCCCTTCTTTGGAAATGAAATTTTGCCTTTAAATAACTTTTAGAAAGCAGGAATTTTGAGCCTGGAAGACGAGCAGGAGCTTCAAGTGAGAGTTATGAGAGTTAAACTTTGCGAGGAATTCATCATCCCTCTTTGGGGGTTAAACATTACTAACTCGTTTCGTTGGTGGTTTCTTCGTTTTCGATCTCTCTCTCACACACACAAAGGTTGTGGTTGGGGATGGAGCAACGTTTTCTCTCTCGGCCACAACCATTATGAGACCCATAAAAATTCCTCCTGTGTCTTTTGGCTGATCAGAGAATCACGAAAAGGCACTTACCCTCTTTCTTGATCCCCCTACAGACAGTTTCACAGATATGCTGAAGATAATGTAATACTTTGATCTTTATAATTATGATTGTTCTTTTATTGGTAGCTCTCTAATTAGCTGCACGTCAGAACCAGTTACTTTGCATATGTTATTGAGAATGAATCATCATTAGTGAAAAATACAAATTATTTTCTCACAGGGTGTGATTCCTTAGTCATATTTTCCTCATTAAATTGTTGAAATGCACCTTTATTCTTCCCTATGAGATGTTTATTGCTGATTGGTCTTAATGCCAGAGGTGTTGATTTTGTATCTCCTTCTCGGCAGCGTTGCATCATAACATCTGACCCAACAATTCCCAGCATTTCCCAATGCTGCAGTTTCATACCAGCAACAGACTCCTTTTCTCTGTCCCTGTCCTTCTCCTTTACAGCTGTTCCAGCTGTGCTTCCTGCTGCTCACTGCTCTGGCTGCATCACAGGGAAACTTTAGACTTTCTGATGGGTATTTCCATGTCTCCTGGAGGTTTTGGTCCACCCTCCCATGGACGCAGCTCTGTAGCCTGAGGTGGCTGCTGAGAGTTGATTTGGAGGCACCGATTTGGAGGCAGCCAGAAGAGCCAGGTCTTTTATGGTGCCATTAATGGTTCATGGTCCTTGTGAGGACAGAGAAAGGTGAGTTTCTGTTGTAGGGGGTACGGAGGCTCCTCAGCCACGTGATGAGACTGAGCTTTGAAACCGTATCTTCACCTGGAAGGCTTTTTACTCATAATGCATCTTATGAACCTCTGTAAATCTGGCAAGTTTGTTTGAAGTAAGAGCGTTCTGAAGCCTTTCCAGGTGCTGTTTACTCCCTGGAGAAACTGGGTGCGGGGCCACAATCAGATACTCTGAACTGGCAAAAGAACCAAAAGCAGCTGGTGGGTTTCACAGACGCTATGATGCCATTACTGGGTACATGTCTTTAGTCACACAAGAGGGAGAGGACAACCTCAGAAACAATTAGTGGTAATTAGTTGCTCTTCAACAAATGAGTCAGCTGTGGTCTTGGTAAGAAGAGTGCTACTCCTCTGAGTTTCATCAGGAGCTCCATCTGGGATTCCCCACCCATCGCCCACCACCCTCATCCACTGCCCATCCATCCTTGTCCGTCACCCACCACCCTCATCCATCGCCCATCATTCACCTCTGCGTTTCCTCACTTTCTTCAGAGATGAACCATTTCTGTAGCCCCAGTTTCTGTTCTAATTTTTCTCTTATGTGACTCCCTGGGATGGGCTTTTATACCTTGTACAGGTGTGGACCTAGATCAAATCCCATTAAATGGGAGCTACTTTAATTCTGCACACTCTCTATTTTCAGTAGCCCTTCCTCCCATTGACAAAGGAAAAGTTTCAAAGCAATTCCCAAGAGAAACAAAGCTCTTCCAGTGGAGCAATCCTTTCCTCTGCTTGTTCTCTTTGCCCACTAACACATGCTGTTACCAGCAATGACATTAACTGGTTGAATTCTGAATTCCTCCCTGCCAAAGCCCTTTATTTTCTTTTCTGTGGATCTTTTCAGAACAATAAGCAGCTGTATTTCTCTTTCTAAGAACTGTGGCTGAAGTGAGTGCCAGAGCAGAGGGTGAGACCGAGATACCTGATCAAACAGATAAGGTTTCTGGAGGGTCCCCCAGCCCAAGACGGCGGCGCTGAGGCTGCCGTGCTCTCGCTGTGTCTGTGGCCTGTTCCTCCCCTGTTCCCCGGGACAGCCCTCGCCTCACGTGTGGAAGACTCTTATTTTTGATCATTCTGATACTTCTCTGTGCTTCTGGAATATTAGAAGGAAGCAAAATAACCTTTTAGCACTTATTTATGTGCACTAGTTCAAGTTTTCATAATCCTGCCTCAAAAAAAGGCCTCTTTAACCTGTTTTGGCTGCATTAAGCACAACTGAGACACGAATGAATCCCGGCAGCCTTTGGAAAGTCATGTCTGCATTTGCTTTACGTCACTTTCTATACTCTTAAAACCTAAAATGAGCTTTTATTTTTTGCTTCTGGAGAAGGGTTTTTGTTCATACAGATTTCTGATGCTGGACAGGAAAAGGTCAGTCTGGAAACCCAGTTCTGCAACGTGAATAGAACAAATCTCTTTGTGGATTCTTCCCACAGTTACGATACTGTGATGGCAGAGCAAAGCCACGTGATGGCTGAGAGAGAGAAGATCTAACCTAAATAATACTCCTGTGAGTTGTTTGTGATGAGAAAACCTTTCATTTCGTTACCCAAACAGAACAATTCCTCAGTCTCAGATGAACCAGCAAATGCTAAAGGCCAGATATGGCAGGGGGGGGAAGGGAACCACGGGCTGACTCTTTGATGGACGGTTAGAGATTGAAAGGGGGCTTCACTGTCATCTTCAGAGAGCAAAATATGTATGAAATAGCTCTTCTAATTTACTACTGCCCTCTCATTTCCATTTTTATTGCATATTTTATCTTCTTAAGCAGAAAAATAGAGTACAAGAAATGTTTTCAGTGGATGAAACGTGTCTCATTCCTCGTAAGGCCCAATATCAGCCAGTTGAGTGGACTTTCTTGGTGTTATATCAGTATTTAAATTGAAATTTCTAACATAAAATGTAGGAATGCTTTTGGTGTGTGACACTGAGGGAAAAGGGGAGATTGCCTTGATGGCTGTATTTCTGTCAGGCAGCCGTACGTACCTCCTGGGATAGTCAAGGGTGTAGAAACAGGAGATGTCAGGAATGCTGTAGGCGCTGGAACACCTTCCTGCGGGAACTGCCACTGGGATGCCCTCAGGAAAGCCAGAGATTAGTGGGCTGAGATGAGCCATAGCAGTGCCTTGAGCCTGATTTGGTACGTTAACAGTTAATTAAATAGTCTTCAGAGAGATGCCCATCATTGGTATTTCCTTTCTCCTTCCACTCCCATCATTTGGAGTGTCTTTAGCAAAAGGCAGCAAGGCGAGGGGCCAGTAGAATAGTAGCCACTAGAAAACCTTTAGTAGCCACTAGAAAACAAAGCAGTAAATGGTTTGTAGTTTCACAGGAAGGAGAAGAACGGCCGGAGAATGGATTTCTGTTTTCAGCCTTGTACCTCTTGCTTTTGGGCAGGGAGTTCTGCCCTTGGGTGGCACTGGGGAGAAGTCACCCCTCATACAGCCAGGGTACAGCCGTGCTCAGGAACAGTGAGGTTTCCTTTTGCTCAATGATGCTCTCTCAACACAGTGTGTGTTTTCTTAGTGCAAACCAGATGGTTGTGAGGCTGTGCTGCTGCCAAGGACGGTGGCACAAGCTGTATTTGATCGGTTACGCTTGATAAACACCCGCCCAAAGTCTGTTAAATTAAACCTCTGAGACACATTGGTTTTATTTGCTTTGCAGAAGTAAAGATTTATTAGCGGCAGGGTTATCAGCAGAATTGAAGCCCTGAAACACAGAACCCGTTGCTAAAGAGAAGCTGGATGGGAGAAGCCTTGTGGAACGGGAGCAGGGGCAGGGAACCAGGGGCTGCTGCTTCCAGCTCCTTCCCATTCCATCAGCGGGGCTGCAGGAGCGCTGGGTCCGGTCTCTCGTTCTCTGTGTCCAGCAGCAGCCGGAGGTCACTGCCGGAGGCTCTAGCACACTCTCAACTGTCCTGTGGACAAAGCAAATCGTTGCCTTCAGGGAAACGAGGTCTTTCCAGCTGAAAGGAATTCTCTCACCCAAAGTGCTGCGTCAGGCAGGGAAGCTCAGAGACTCCGCTCCCAGCGATACCCAAGGCACTATCTCAGAGCTCTATTTTTTGATTCCAATGAGCAAAAAAAAATGGACTCTGCCCTGGAATGTTTATAATCTGTGGTTTATATTTAGGTAGTGGGGAGGGCAAGTCTTACTGTATTTTAACTCCTGTTTCCCCCATGACATGAGGTTCTCTCACTCCGGGGCTGCTGGAGCTGGGAATCTTGCCCAGCCCAAATAACAAAACCTTTTTGTGACAATATACGTTGTTCTCACTGGGGCAGATGAACATACCCTTGCAAAGAGCTGTCTTACCTGTCATGTCACCACACTGGGAATGAGAGTAGGAAGTAGAAGAATATGAATGGGAGGATTTTCCACCTCCTTGGAAAGCTGCTTGGGAGGCACTGCAAAAGGAAAGCAAATAATTCACCAAAAACCCACTAAACTCTGAGTATTCAGTAAAAAAGGTTGTTGATGTAGCTCCACGGGCGAGAAGTGTCTGTTAGCAATTCAGTCCACCCAGATTTCTTCTTATTCCCTTGCTAAAATGTGGAATACCTACACAATGTCTTGCTGTCCTTCTTCCAGCAGCGCCCGGTACTGAGCGATCTCCTGCTCCAGGCGGGTCTTGATGCCCAGGAGCATCTTGTACTCCTGGTTCTGACTCTCCATCTCACAGCGGATACTGGCCAGCTCCTCCTCCACGGAGTTCACCTGCTCTTGGATTTGTTGCAGGAGGCAGCCATAGCGAGATTCGGTTTCTGCCAAGGAGTTTTCCAGGGAGGATTTCTGGAGGTGGAAGTGCAGGAGGTCAGGAGCAGAGCTCTGCGCGCTCCTGCCCGTTCCGGGGAGGGAAAGGGACCCACGATCCTGCCCCACGTACCGTGCTGAGCTGCGCCTGCAGTTCGATCTCCAGGTTCTGCGTCTCACGTCTCAGCTCGGTGAGCTGGTGGCTGCTTGTCTGGATGTCCTGGCTGCTGGAAGTGACCTGTCGATTGACTTCTTCAATCTGCAGGAGCCAAACCCCAAAGACACTTTCTGAGTGAGGAAATGCCCTCTGGGAACCGATTTGTGACTAAGACAGCCAGGGAGCCTCCCCCTGTCCCCTTGGAGGACAGCCTGGTCATTGCTCTGCAGATCCCACCGTTCCACCGGCCTTTGCAGACCAGGCCTGGCCAGCAGCCCCTCTGCCCTGCAGTCTCTGCCCAGCAGCTCTTCCCTGCCCATTCCCCAGCCGGGCCAGCGAGGTGCCCGTGAGCAGAGCCCCCTTGAGCCCAAGGCTCTGCGTGCCCCGTCCCAGGGTGTCTGGTTCTTCCCAGAGAAGGAGACTCCGCTTTGTGCCTTGGGACGTACCTTGACTTCGTACCACTGCTCGACCTCTCTGCGGTTCTTCTCAATGATCTGCTCGTATTCATTTCTCAGGTCGTTCAGGATCTTGGTCAGGTCTTCGCCAGGGGCAGCGTTGACCTCCACGCTCACGTCACCACCAGTTTGAGACTGGAGCTGCCTCATTTCCTGCAGAGAGGCAGAAGAGAGGAACAAAGAGCACAGGTCGGTTGGTTGTGTTGGGGACAGTGGGCAAAGCAGTGCCAGGGTTGGAGGGAATGACAGTCCTGTGCCAGAAGGCAGAATTGACTTGAAGCGTTCCTGTGGGATCCCTGAAGAATCAAGGGCTATGTCTTGGCCATGCTATTTCTCATTGGATCCTACCTCCTCGTGGTTTCTCTTGAGAGCAATCAGCTCATCCTTCAAAGACTCCAGCTCAGATTCCAGTGAAGATCTAACCAGAGTCAGGTCATCCAGGAGATTTCTCAAGCCATTAATATCAGCCTCCACAGTCTGACGGATGACCAGCTCGTTCTCATACCTGTCCCAAAGACAAGAGGGATAGAGAAATGAGAAAGTGAGATGATGACAGGCAGTAGCAGACATCTTTCCAAGGTCAGTATTGCAACAGAACCTGAAGACTCAGTAACACCACTCGGGCAGTGCTGCTTTCACTCCTGAGATTATGGGCTGCAGTTGAAAGATGTGCGGTTCACAGAGAGGTACTCACTTCATTCGGAAGTCATCAGCAGTCATCTTGCTGTTATCAATGTCCAGAACCAGTTTGTTATTGTCCACAGTGGCAGAAATGATCTGCAAAAGGGAAGGTTGGAGAAGAGTCTTTCCACGTTCAAGACATCCAGGACAAGAATGAAGAACACCCAAAGCTCTGGGGAGTTGTTGCAGGTCTTGGAATTGCTTCCTGCAGTAAGGTGGGGGCTCTATGAGAGGGCAAGACTCCAAATATACTTTTCAAGGAAACTTGGGCTATCGCAGACCCTCCTCCCAAATCCCTACTCTTTGCTGGTTTGGAGCGGGAAGGACTGGAAACCACACACGCCTGGTTTGGAGCCACCTGTAGAAGGTGGGATTTCAGTTTGGTGCGCCAGCACGTGTGGGTCTGGTGGAGCACTCCCTGATGCCTCAAGCTGTGCCCCAGAGGACGTCCCTCTGGCTTGTGGGGTGCTACAAGGGTTTGCTCAGCCCTGAGCTGGGACGTGCAGCTCCTCAGGGTTTTACCCATGGACTCTCCACCAGCTCCCTTGCACCCAGAGGGAAGGGGGACATCCTTACAAGTGGGACAAGCGTTAGTTGGGGGGCTCCTACCTGATTTTGGAGTTGTTCGATGGTCTGGTAGTAGGAGGTGTAGTCCTTGGAAACGCTGGGAGCTTGTTTCCTGTACCACTCCCGGATGTGGTGCTCCAGCTGAGCGTTCTCCTCCTCCAGCCTTCGCACCTTGTCCAGGTACGTGGCCAGGCGGTCATTGAGGTTCTGCATGGTGACCTTCTCATTGCCGTTAAGGAGGATGTCCCCCCCAGCACTAAAGCCTCCTACAAAGCCACTGAAGCCCCCACCAAAGCCACCAGCAACGCTACCAGCAGACATACCCCCTCCATAGCCAATGCCACAGGCTCCCCCGCTGTAGCTTCCTCCACCCGTCACCGAGGAGGCATATCGCCGACAGGAGGTGGAGGAACTTCTGCCACCACCACAGCCGCCGCCACCTCCACCGCTCCTGTAAGAGGTGGTGGTTGTTCTCTTGATGCTGCAGCTCATGGTTGAAGAAATCAGGAATCCAGCCCCAAAAGCAAAGCCCGTTCAGAGCCTGGTACAGCAAATGTTGAGTGCAGGCTCCTGTCCTGGCTGGTGGCTCTTTATAGGGTGTTGGGTGGGTGTCACCTGGAAGGCCGTCCAGCTTCCCATGACGTTTGCCAGCCTCGGTGCTCACGCCAAAAGTGATGTGCTAAAGGAAATTGAGTCTGAGGCAAGTCTAAGGCATTACTGTTCCGTTCAGGTATGTCTGTGTTGATTCACACGAAGCCTGCTCTTGTAATTTTATGTGGGTGGCTCTTTGTTGGATATTTTGTTGGATAATACAATATCTCACAGCCTCTGTTACTCCGGCTGGTTATCGCTGGGAAGAGGAGTTAATGAAGGCTCCTCCTTGGTTGTCTGTCTCCTTCAGCCTTCTGTCTGGTGAAACAATGATTCGTACAACCTGCAGCCGCCGAGGGACTCTTCAGTCAGTAGTTTATTGGAAATTAGCTCTTTACAAATTTACTTTAACTTCCTGACATCAGCTACTCAGTTTTAAATCTGAATTCCCGTCACCGTTATGGAAGAGAACTTTCCACCGCATTTTTTACTCTGTGTCACTGCTTGTATTGAGGAAGGTCCTGCTGGGATTTCACTTTTTCTGACAGCTCACGATGGTGATTTCAGTTCTTTTCCCTGTTGAAGAAAACCCTGTGACAAGTACCAAAGTAGTATTGTGCAAGAGAAAAGCTATGAAATCTTTTCCTATCAGAGCTATTAGTTTTATTTTCACTGTTTGGAACAGGCTCAGAGGAAACTTAGAAAATGTTTGATGACATATTTTCATAATCCTATTAAAAACAGCCATTTCTCAGAATATGCCCTTGAATTATATAATGCAGTAAAACATAAGTTCGATGAAAACATACAGGACCAAAGATTAGATCAGACAAAAATGAATAACGATCTGAACTCGTTGCAGGGAATTGTGTTTGCCAACCGGGAGAGAATGTATTGCAACACGAAACACAGAGTAATTGTGTATTTTTTTCCACTGCCTGTGCAATACGGGGCGTTGGGAGAGTTGCTTTTTCCATCTTTACTGATCAAGTCTCTGTGAAACTGGGAAGAGCCTTGAACAGCAATTAATTCTCCGGTTCCCGGCTGTGAATTAACTACTGGGGCTGAAACTCCTCCCAAAGAGTCCTTTGACAAGTACAAGGAGATGGTGCGACCCTCTGTGAATGACCACCTCAAAATCAGCTTATTGACACTGAGGGAGGATGAATTCAACCTAGAAGCATTTTAGGAAGAGATTGCATATCACAGAAGAAGAAATAAACTCATGAAAATCAGCAAAAGAGGAGTGAGAAGGGACTGAGCCACCTACACGTGAAGGTACCCATGAGAGGGGGGAGTGGGACAGTTTGAAGCTGATTCCACTCTGCCTGTGTGTGCCCTAGGGATGGAAAAATACAGGGAGATTTCTTATTTGCCTGTATCCTCTATTTTATTGTCCTTACCCACAACAGTGACCTTCCCTGAAAATCCTTCCTTCCCTCAAACTGGGCCTTTCACTAGGAGCTGGCTCCAGTCCGCCTGTTGTAACCCCTTCTGAACCTCATCCCATGGTGTGCAGCACTTAGTGCCTGGAGAGCAGCAAGGTGTTCACAAGAGGGGAAAAGAAATACTCTGTAAAGTTCAATTTGAAGTGTAGAATGACATCTTTGGAGGCAACAGCACAGTACCCTCTGGAGGGCTCTGGTGATTACTGTGGAATAACCCACATAGGATTTTCTGTGGACATCCCATCTCTTTGTAGGTGACACGTGCAGAGTTCAAGTATCTAAAGCAAAGAAACAGAAATCAGCATTACTGGGATCCTGTTCTTCTGGTGGTGTGTCCCTGGGAGGATTTAACAGCTCTGCAAACCCTCCTTCACACAAAGGCAGCCTTTGATCTGGTGGGGCTCAAGTATTTCCATTTCCCCAAACGGTTCCCAGGTGTTGAGCAGCTTTTGCACAACGATGTGACCTCTATTTCTGGCAATTATTTTAGCATCCGTTCTCTCTGCCCACAGCCTTGTGCATTGACCTGCTCTGCCTTCAGTCCATGGTGCAGCCTCCTCTTCCACACAAACCCCCGTTTCCTTGGACTCTTCATTCGCCACTAGAGGCCACCCCCTGAGCACCGGCAGCGAAGCCTGGAGGTTCCCGGAGGTGTGGGGTCTGCAAGTTCCCGGAGGTGTGGGGTCTGCCCTTCACCTGTGGGACACGGCCTCCGGCAAACAGCTCAGAGCAGAACCTGCCTTGGGAGGACCATGGGGAGCCGGCTGTGACGGGCAGACCCTGCTCCTTTCTGTCCCTCTCCAGGTTCCCCCGCTGCCGGCGGTGCTTTCCAGCCGCACAGCCCATCCTGGCTCTGCTCTGGGTTCTCTGGGTGGCAGCAGTTCAGTGGACTAAGAATTTCAAACGAGTCCCAGGAACTCGGATGCCAACTTCTCATTAGAATGAATAAAGCTGTGGTTTACAATCTGCCTTGCTTTGGCAGCCCTCTCTCCTCCAAAATACTGTGCAGGAGTTGCTGAGATTACTCAAACGTGCACCAGAGACTGTTTTGAAAGGCCTGGGACAATACACTTAATTTCCTTTGATCTCTGAATTTGTTACTCCTCAGAAGGCAAAGTTGGTGGTTTTTTCAACTCTGGTGATGGCTTTTGCCCACGGGGTGGGCTGCGACAGAACAAGCTGCTGTTTACCTTCATGAAAAAAAGTTGTTTCAACCAGTGGAGAAAGTTGTGCTGTAATTCCTTTGAAATAATGACTCTAAAAAAAAGCATATTGAAAAGCTGGACAGAAGCAAATGCAACTCCTTTAAAAGCAGCTAATAAAAGAGCCCACTGGCTTTAGCAGCTCTGCTGCAGTGCTGAGGTTCCAGGCTCTGCTCTGGGCTCATACTCGGCTGCTGGTGAGCTGCAGAGTTCAGCTCCCTGTTAAAAAACCAAAAGCACAGCCCAGGATGCTCCAAGAAGATTATGATCTGCCCTGAATGCTCAGGAATTGCGCTTTAACTCTAAATTTCCTTATCAAGGAGTGTCATGTATCATCAGCTTTTCTGCCTGGAGGCGTGCGTTTGACGCGGCTTTGTGTTTTCTTTCTAAGTGTTTGCACCTACAGAATGGGAAGAGAAACTGGACGCGGGGTTCTGGTTGCATGAGACAGAGAGGAAGTTTTATTAGTGACATTTTCCTGATACAGAACAGCCCAAGTAACAACGGGGTTGACTCTGTGAAGCAATAGCTGAGCTGCCGGTGTCTGAAGCCCCGAAGGTCCCGGGCAGAGGAGGTGCAGAGCGTGCGGGGAGGCGGGCGGCCCATCGGGGTGGCTCGGGAGGGCCTTTAGGGACAGATGGCATCAGGGACGTGGAGGAACCACTCAGAGCATCTGTCTGTCTTCGGGAGCAGGGGGGGATGCAGAGCATTTGGGCCAATTTCTGTTCGAGAGGTCTTGGCGCTGTAGGATCCTCAATACATGGTCTTAGTCAAAAGATTTTCTTCCGTACCCTGGTTAGAAATAAAGAAACCATCAAATTCTTCAGTTCTGGCACCGAATCTCTGAGGCACCAGTATTTACCAGACAGAAAAGCAGCCGCTTGTGTGAGAGGGGACCATGGGCATTTGCAAAAGCATAAAGGAAAACTTCAGGGTGGGGGCCAAAGCAGTGGTGTTTGTGAGGTTCTGCACAGACTGGGAGCTGAAAAATACCAGCTGGGGTTGTAGTGAGATGTTTGGCTGATGTCAGGAATGGAAATGGAACGTGTGTTTCTTAAGCTGAGTGGATCCTTTGCACAGAAATAAGAAAGAATGTTTAATAAAGGTAAATCTGACACCTTCCAGAAAATTTCGTGTATCCTCAGTGCTGTTTAACTCTGGAAGAGTATGTTGCTGTAGGGTGTCGTTAGTAGGGGGGGGGACTGAGAGAACAGTGTGACCCCGAAACAATTCTCACCTTGGCTTTCACCACCGGTCCTGCAGGACTGAGACTGGGAAGACGAAGAGTAGGAGTGGGAACTGCTGATGCCTCCTGAGACCCTTCCTCCTCCTCCTCCTCCTCCAACAATACTGCTGCAGCCACCGCTTCCCCCTCCTATTCCTCCGCTTCCCCCTCCTATTCCTCCGCTTCCCCCTCCTATTCCTCCTCCCATTCCTCCTCCCATTCCTCCTCCGCAGCTTCCTCCTCCCATTCCTCCGGAGGACATGCTGCCACCTCCGTATCCACCACTCATGCTGCCGCCTCCTCCTCTTCCTCCTCCAGAAGAGTAGCCACCGCCTCCTATTCTACCACCTCCCATGCCTCCTCCCATTCCTCCGGCTGGGATTCTGCACAGAGAGAGAAAAAAGGAGAAAAAAAAAAAAAGTTAATCTAATGCTTTTTGACCTCCCAAGGAAATCCATCTACAGATACTGCACAGAAGCCTGTGACAGGGTCTGTACTTCTCCTTGTTAGAACAAGATCAGCAAGACAAGTAATGCAGTGCCAAAAATCAACCTCTCCTTCACCTTCAGCTTGAATGCAAGAGTTTTTGCTTTTCCCACATTCTGCTCAGCTATTTCTTGCCAAATTTAGCATTGCTGCCTCGTCAGCATGTGGGGGCACCGTGCTCCCAGAGAGAGAGGCGGAGAAGGAGGCTGGAGCTGTTCCTTCAGGCTCCGCTCACAGGCAGGAGCGGGCTCAGTGCATGAGGGACACCGAAGCAGCTTGAGCTTTCAGAGAATTGTGCACTGTGGCTTTTGTGAAGGTTTGGAAAACTATGGTCATTTTTCTTTTTATGGACTTTTCCTGGGTGACTTCTGGCTATCTGATTTTGGATATCCCTTTCTGGAGCCAGAGTAAAGGAGAGGCTCTGCCCTGGGTTCCCTGTCCAGCCCCAAATCAACAGTTCAGAATTCCTGCATTCATTTTTCCTCACATGATTTACATCCTGAGCAGGTTTGCCAAGAACTGTGTGGTAGCTCAGCCCTGGGAGGGGGGTTGGTCTGGATGGCTGAGGTAGCCTCACGGCCCTACAAAATCAGTTTGGCAAATCTGTTCATTTCCCATCTTTGTGACTAATCTGACACCCCCCTGGGTTCCACACGACGTGGGGCTCTGTTCTCAGTTTACATACACGAGGTCTTGCTGTCCTTCCTCCAGCAGTGCCCGGTACTGAGCGATCTCCTGCTCCAGGCGGGTCTTGATGCCCAGGAGCATCTTGTACTCCTGGTTCTGACTCTCCATCTCACAGCGGATACTGGCCAGCTCCTCCTCCAAGGGGCCGATCATGCTCTGGATCTGCTGCAGCTGCATGTTATAGCGCCGTTCCGTGTCTTCCAAGTTGGATTGCAAAGAGTCAATCTGCAAACGGCGAAGGAAACACGACGTTTATGGGAATGTGACAAATTGCAGATCTTCACACAGCAGGAAAAAAAAAGCACACCTTTGAAGATAAGCAATCCCATTCTCTCCAGATGGAGTAATTTCTGTTTCTTTCATTCTAGTGACACATACAGCCAGTGTCCCAGGTGAAGCAGAAGCAAATTCCTTTCCTTACCATGCTGATCTGCGACTGCAGCTCGATTTCCAGGCTTTGATATTCACGTCTCAGCTCCGAGATCTGTTGGTTGCTGGATTGTATCTCCTGGCCACTCGAGTGGACTTGTTGATTCACTTCTTCCATCTGAAAAATTTACATACGACGTTGAAGCATTTTTGATAAGAAGAAAACATCGTGGGGTGACCATAAAAGCATTGAGAAAGCAATTACTAATTAAAAGGAAGGTGCAGTGTGGGCTGACTGTGTGTGTTGCCCCCGTGCCATCTGCTGACTCACTCTGGATAATTCACTTTGCTGCTGGAGCACAGATTCTACACCCTTTCCACATAACCTTAATGCCAAATAAACTGCTTAAAGTCATTTAAAGTTAACATCCCTTAAATAATATATGACAAGTTGTCTTTCCTTTGCTGGATGGAAATTGGCCCAGTTCTTTGTGAAAGATTCAGTAACCAAACCCCCCCTGTGCTTTACCTTGGTTTCATACCAGCTTTCCACCTCTCTCCGGTTGTTCTCAATGAGCCGTTCGTATTCACTACGCATTTCATTCAATTTTTCCATCAGATTAATGCCAGGAGTAGCATTGACCTCCACATTGACATCTCCACCAGACTGTGTTTGCAGTCCTCTCATTTCCTGGAGAAAAAAAAAGAAACCAAAACCACAAACTCCACCAGGTTTCTCACCAGGAGAAATGTCCTAGTTTCAACTGCAGGGGAAGGGAGGGCCCTGCTGCTCCTCTGCCCTCGTGCCTGGGAAGAGCTCTGCCATTCCCGGTGAAGCACAGCCCAGCAGTGACCCCGGCATTGTCACCTCGGGGCCACAAGGAGCTCCACTCAGCATGCTCTTTGTGAAAATCCTTTTAGGCATTTTTCTCCTCACTGGGAAATATCATTGCAGAAAGTATAAATATTTTCTTTTGGTTCCTCCCAATATTCTATCCAGGGAGCTCGTACTCCTGAAAATCAGAGCCAGATTGTGTCACGCTGGATGAGCAAAGCCAGCGGCCAAAATGCAGTTACTGCTACTGGAAGGAATCCACAGGAAATTCTCTGAGTCCTGAGGTTTCATGAGTTATGCTTTTAAAGTCTGGAGAAACTTACCTCTTCATGGTTCTTCTTCAGATAGACCAGCTCCTCTTTCAGGGACTCAAACTGTGTCTCCAGGTCAGATCTGGCTAGAGTCAGTTGATCCAAAAGTGGACGTAATCCATTAATATCACTTGCCACACTCTGGTGGAGGGTATATTCAGTTTCATATCTAAATGAGAGACAAAAAAGGAAAAAGATAGTAAAGTGCTGCCAGCTCTCTCTGTTTATGGCCTTGTTTATGAACAGTTCCCATCAGTACATTTTTAGTCTTTAATCCCATTTCTCAGTTCTAAAAGGAAAGGACCTAATTCTCTTTCCAATAGGTTTGTTTGATTTGAGTAGAATTTCTCTCTCTGACATTTATATGTTGAGGATTGTATCTGCAAATCTACATGCAAGGATGGAGAAGCTTAGAGTGGGGGCCTTTAAATGGCACCCTTCAGTAACTGGTCTGGAGAAAACCAACAATGAAAGACTAACACAAAATCCTCCTCAGAATGCTTTCCCCAACAACTAGCTGCTCTGTCGCTGGAGCCAAGAGGCTGTAGCATCCACAGAGATTCATTGGAACATGAACTTATGGGGGATATAGAGATGGGGAGGGAAAGACTCACTTCAGTCTGAAGTCATCCACCGTCATTCTGGTGTTGTCAATGTCAAGAAGGATCTTGTTAAGGTCCACGTTTGCACCAACGATCTGAAAGGGAGAGGAAGATGTTCCTTGGTCAGTTGTCTTTTCAGTCCGACACACGGACAGAGGGAAGAAATACTGCACAGAAACACTTTTCAGAATGTCTTGCTGGTAATGCCAAGCCTGACGTTACCTGACATCGTGCTGCAGGAGCAAGAGACACAGAGCAGAGTTTATTGCCTCCAGTTGAAAGCAAGTGCCTTCACTATCCATTTGGGTTTACAAATATCCATTAAAAACATAACACCTTGTTGGAGAGGATAATGAAATAAATGGGAAAACATAACTACTGTTGCCAACTGTATTCATGGAGGAGCTGTGGGACTGTTAAATGGCTGAGCCTAGAATTAGACCCAATGCACGTGTTGGCTCATCCTTCACAAGAAGCTGCACCAGTAGCACCACAGAACCAGGCAATGGTTAGATCTCCTCTTCCAGAGAGTGAGGAACTAACAAGCAGGAGCGTGGTGTTCCAGGGAGCACCGGAGAGGCTCCATGAGGGGTGCACTAGAGATGATGGAATGTGCCAGAATACACCCATCACCCACAGCAGAGAAAACCCCGTACTCACCTTCCTGGCTAAAACAAAGGAGGGACTGTATCGCCCCAAACAGGGCTCTCATGTTGCAGGTGCTGCTCTAATGAGAATCCCTTCAAAGTTAATCAAAGCACATCATACCTGGTTCTGCAGTTCTTCGATCGTTTTGTAGTAGTGGCTGTAGTCCCTGCTAGAAGTGGGACCTTGATTTTTATACCACTCCCTGATCAGTTGTTCCAATTGGCTGTTTTCCTCCTCCAAGCGTCGCACTTTGTCCATGTACGAAGCCAGGCGGTCGTTAAGGTTCTGCATGGTCAGCTTCTCGTTTGTGGAGAGCAAGCCGGCATCTTCTCCGAACCCCATTCCACCAAAGCTACCTCCACTGTAGCCACCACCACCACCAAAGCTGCCACCACCACCAAAGCTGCCACCACCAAAGCCACCGCTGCCTCCGAAGCCACTGAATCCACCTCCGCTATATCCACCGCCACCAAAGCTACCTCCACCGAGACAAGATCCGTAACCACCTCCCATTCCTCCGTAGCCACCTCCACCGGATCCAAATCCTCCTCCCATGCTGCCGCAGCTCATTCCTCCTCCGTAGCTGCCGCCGCTCATTCTCCCACCGTAGCTGCTGCGGCTGATCCTTCCGCAGCTGCCACTGCTAAAGCCCCCTCCGTAGCTGTTCCTGGAAACTCCTCCACCAAAGCTTCTACCAGAAAAGCCTCCGCTTCCTCCAGAAGAGGTGTATTTTCTGCTGGACATTGAGGAGTATCCACCAGACTTACGTATTCCACAGCTGCTGCCCCCTCCACCACCTCCACCTCCACCACCACCACTGCTAATTCTAATGGTGCTGCTCGAAGATTTAGTGCCACAGCTCATAGTGACAGCAGGTGAGAGTCTAACCACAATCCCAAATTTAGGTGCACAGCCTGATAAGATTCAGGACTGCAAATTTTCATCCCCAGCTCTCTCTATTTATACTTTTGACAGTGGGTGTCACCACCAGGGTGTTTCCTTCTCCCAGGGCATTTACCAACCTTGTTGTTTGTGCCAAGAATAATTTGCTGAACAATATTTTTGTGCTGGTATCTCAGGCAATCTGGCCCATTGTTGGGTTTGTGCTCTTTGTTGAAGACCGAACATCTCATTCCTTTTGGGTGGCATTCTTTTCATTTAGCTTTTTCCAGAGGAGGTGCCCCGATGCCCCACGCGGCCTGGACCCACTTTAAGATGACGAAGGCACTTTCTACAGGATCTTGGTGACGCTAACGCTGGGATAATGTGTTCCTGAGGGAACTGTGCTCTCAGTCCTTCCCTAAAATAAAGACCACGGGGCCCAAATCCCTCATCTCAGACCATGCATTTAGTTGTTCAGTTATTAATTTGCTTTCTTTGCTAAGATTTTTGGAGCTGCTGTGGGCAAAGGGTACTGTCCTCTTTTGCTCTTGCCTATTTTGTGCATTTAAGATCTTCTCCACTGCTTATATTCCTCTTCTCGCAGCACAATTGCGCCAGAGATTTATTAACAGGACTGACCAACTTGTGTGTTTCCACTCTCCCACCTGGGTGTCCCTGCCATCGCTCAGAGAACACGGTTATTTCTCCAGGAAACCTATTTCAAGCCACGCAGTGGGATTCTTATTTAAAAATCAAACCCCTTCCTTTGTGAAGAAAGCACTAAATCCAGCACAGTGGGTAGCTAAGTCCTAGAAATCAATCTTTTTCACCAAAGAGCTGTTGATATAAAACAGTAGAAAGTCTAAGGATACTTTAATTGTATTATGAAGTCAACTGGAGCACAATTAGAAGCTCCATTAATGCAGACAATGACCCATAAACTGCTGTGTGGGAAGACCTTTTATGGTATAATATTCAATTGCTCATTCCCTCTATTGTTAGTGTGTCATATGTTACAGGTGGTAATTATATGCGCTGCTCTTAACGCAGAGATCCTTGAGCCTCTGCAATAGTGTCCTGAGAGAAAAGCTGAAAGGCTTTTAGCTCAAATCAGACCTTTGAGACCACAGAAGAAACGTCACCACACTTGGGTCTCGCACTGATTCCCACAAGTTTGCCCAAGATGGACTTGGAAGTGGTTTCCATCCTCACGTGCTGGGTTTGACACTAGAGCAGAGTGTCCGAGGGCAAAACTGCTTTGTTTCGGAAAAGTCTGTAAGAGGAGTGTGAGTTTGGGCAGATGGAGCTGACTGGCTCAGGCTCCAGATCCCATCATCTACAAAAATCTCTCGTTATAATGGTCCATCTTCTCCTGGGTTCACAGGTTCACTCTCTGCTCCTCAGCACCCACTTACCTCTGTCTCACACTGCAGCTTCGGGGAGAAATTCATGTCTTATTCTTCAGTCTGATGGAGACCACGTTCATGCAAACAGCCTGTCCCACCCCCCCTCTTACTGCAAACAGCAGCAAAACCATCAGCCTTTGGGGTCTGGCTGGGGATGGACCCGAGCTCCTGGAGGCTGTTGGGGAGAAAGTGCTGGGTTCTGCAGTGACAGTTCTGCTCTGTGTCACTGACACCTCCCCGGTGCCTTTCCTCCTCTCTGCTCACTGACCCTCTGGGGACTGGGAGGTGTTTCTGAAATGTGGTGGTGTCCCCCTACAGCTGAGGTGCGGGGAACAAAGAAGGGCACCCCGAGGAGCTGTCACTGCTGTCACTGCTGTCCTTGTCTCAGCATCCTCCCAAAGGCCCCTCCTGGGTCACTGCAGAGCAGCAGCTCACCAGGAGTTGGAAGTTGTTTGAATGTTGCTGCTGTTTATGATATATTATATATATCTATATTATAGCAATATATATTGCTGCTACCAGCCTCCACGTGCACCATGCTTTCACAGGCTGTATTCCTGCCTCTTCAAGTCTGGCCTTTTTTATGTTAAATTAAGGATTCTTTAATGTTTTCTGGCTGACTCCATCGTCGTGTCCTTTGTGCTGTGCTTTCGCCAGCGTTGCTTTATTGCTGCTTATGCAACCTCTTTCCAAAGCACTCTGATTTTATCTCGCTGTTTGATACACTCAGTGGATCAAAGATGACGAAAGATTTCAAGCAGGTTGATGATGGGATAATTCCTCCTGGATTCCCAGCTGGAGCAGGGCAGTGTCACCTCAGCAGCGTAAACACCGTTTCTGAGCTTCTGCCTGTTCTGTTATTGGGGGCTGAGAGATGTAATTTACTCTATGCAAAATGCTTCTTCCTTTTAGGGTCATTTTGCCTTGGTCTCTTTGTCCTTTTGGTCAACGGGGGGTCCTTTTTTCACAAATTCCACTACAGTAAGTGACACCAACTGGCTCATTCCAATTTCCGTTGGCGACTCTGATGGTGCTTTTCACAGACGAGCTGGAACAATCTCTGGGTTTGTTAGTGACAATGAGCAAAAAATCCATGGGATTATTAAAACAAGAGTAAAAACATTTGCCAAGAGTCTTTTAGTTTATACGATTTCTGAGAAGCTCCAGTGTTTCCTAATTTATTTACAGGTTGCTTTTTTCTCTATGTACTTGTTCACAGCAGGGACTTGTCCGTACGGGAAGGTTCTTCTGAAAAGGGCATATCTGACTGTGTGCTGGGAGAATACTTTAAAAGCCATGAAAGAAAAGACAGAGTCAAGCCCCTGAGGGGGAGGGGAGGACTTCAGGCAGCCTCAACATTTCATCTGAGCTCCGTATTATTCCCGTGACTTCTATAGAATCACACCAGAGGAGCACAAATAGAAGATTTTGCCTTTAGATCTTTGGTAGCTCTTAAGTCACGTGCTCACACGATGTCTTTAGTGTTGCTCTTCTTGCACTTTTGTTACTACTTTGGTCTTAGTGTGTTTTATAGCCATCCTGCTGGCTCTGAGGATATGGTATATTCTGACCAGCTCACTTTTCCCCTTCTGGTATTTTCTTTCGCGGTCCCTGCGTTCTCAAAAATGTCCTGTGTCTCTTAGGACTGTGGTACCAAGGGGCCTGAAAAAATACAGGTGAACTATGAGTGTTTCAGCCCCTTGGAAATTTGCACACATCGAATTCCCTCCTGGCACACTTTGTTGATTGATTATTAAATATTTTACTCTGCAAATATTTGCAAACCAGAGGAAATCCATTCTGTCCACGGGATTTGGGGTTTTTTTTTTCCCTTTCTGAGCTCATTAAAAGACCCTTCAAAAGTTTTGTTTCTCTGATGCTTCCCCATAATGGGTGGTACGGATGGTGTAAAGTTTATCATTTCTGGAATTACCTAAAAGGAACTGGCAACTACAGGACCTTTTCCCATCTCTTTCCTATTACGTGTGATGCGCAGCTGAACCAGGAGTGGGTCTGGGGCTCCAACTCCTGCCTCCAGACGGGACCAGAACGGGGATGTTTATTCCTCAGCCACCTGCGGAGTCTCGCAGCCTCTGGCACCCAGTGTCAGCTCAGCACACGCCACACTTCAAGCACAGCCGACATTCTTTCCTTCTCCCTGGGGTTGTTTTCCCTTTAATCCAGCCCTGGTGACAGATGCCAAAGTGACAGCCTGGCGTGGGGATGAAGACAGACTCGGGGAGCAGCCTGTGCTGCTGTATGTTAGAGCAGAACTGGGAGATTTTTACACCAGGCTGGGGCTGCTGCATCCCAAACGGACCTGGAGAAAAAAGTAATTGTCACTTCTGTGTCTGTGCACTGAAAAGTGAAAACATTTCCCCTTAACTCAACGTCATTCTGATGCTGTGCCTCAGGCAAGCACTACAGTGAGTTATTATCACAAACCCCCCCAGCACCTGAAGGAAACGACTGCCTGAGCAGCCTGTGTCACCCCCTCAGAGCAGTGAAGAAACCCCACTGGGACATCGGTGTTGGGATGGGGGGGTCTTCAGAGAGATTTGCCAGTTCCATCCTTCCCCCCCCCCC
>VXBJ01001867.1:464387-475023 GCA_013400055.1 Nycticryphes semicollaris | reverse complement strand
ACCCTCCCCCCCCAAACTCTGCGGTGAAACGACACACTGCGCTGGGCTAATCCTGGAGCCCGTGAAGAGACGCCGTCTAGCATTTGGTAATTAATAGGGCTGACAATTAATGCTCAACAAAAGAGAGATCAGCAGAATATATGCATGGGCAATTTTGAAATGACACCTCTGCCTTGGGATGGACCAGTGTGAGCTGCTCTGGGAGCGCTGGAGCCCAACGCGCAGCGGGGTGTGTGTGTGTGTGTGTGTGTGTACATTTATTTTTGCCCGAGGTGGTTCTGAAGGTCTTGTTCCGACACGAACCACAATCTCCTTCTCAGGGCACTAATTGGAACACCAGATAAGCATCCGAATTGCAACAGTTTGTGCTCATAAAATTAAAGCTTATTATGCTGATTAATGCCTGACAAAGGGCTGCAAATAAAACGTGCAACGCTCTCCTCACTGCTCTTAATGTCACCGGAGCCTTATTTAAGCACACCCCGAGCTTTGCCACCTGAGCCTACAATGTTTGTATTTCTTACTCCTGCTTTGGGTTTTTCGAGCTCCGTTCCTCCACAGAAGCTTGTTTTGCACCCTTGGTGTTATTACGAGCCTGCTCTCTTGGTGAGCAAAGGGTAGTGATAACCCAGCTGCAGGTTTTGTATCTACAACGTGGAAAAAGGCAAGAAAACTTAAATTAGCACTTTCTTCCAGGGTATGGTAAGAAACCCTCTAACTTCAGTCACCTTTGTGGCTGTGTTGAGCACCGATGCCACCATTATGGAGGTGGTTTTTTTTAAGCTTACTGGTGGGGTTGTATTTCTTTTGTCACACAACGTGCTGTCTAGCAAACAAACCTTACCATGGAGCCTGTTTGCGTTACAGCCGCAGGCTCATGTCGTGCGAGGAACGTCGTCAGAGGTTAAGAAAAGGGACAAGTTTTAGGTAAGGAAGGAGACAGAGCAGTAAAAATAGTAATAGGGATATTCTTTACTGCAACTGCTTGGAAATTTTTCCTGATTTCTGGGTGTGATGCGTGGGAAACCAGCTGCAGACGCTGTGTCCCCCACACCGGTGTTGGTGCCGTGGGGCTGGTTTCTCCGCACGGAGCTGCCCCACGGCCGTGGGGGCTCCCCCTTCCCCACGCCTCAAACTCTGTGGGTTTCCTTCTGCTTCCAGGAGAGAGTTTCGGTGGCGCTTCTGCACGGTTTGACCCACAGATGCCCCGTAATCACCGTAATTATAGATAACTGGAGGTAAAATTGCTAAAAGTGAGTTATGTTTTTGGAAAGCAGGGTCCAGGGTCCCCAGAGCTGCTGGGATGGTGCAGAGCAGCGAGCTCCAGCACAGACGGCTCCTCCGCCTTTGCCTGTCAGGTCAGGGACACGAGGCCACGCTTATGTGTAAAATAGCCCTTCCTGAAAGTCAGCCAGTTCCTCAGGACTCCATAGAGACACCAGGCAGCAAAAAAAGAGCTCTTCCTAGATTATTTTTTTTTTTCTCTTTTCAAATCCTGATCATGTTGGCCAAGAGCCTGCACAAGGCGATGCAGTGAGTGAGTCACTGCCACAGATCCGCCTGGAACTCGGGCGCTCAGGAGTCCCGTTCCCACGGTTCTCCCACTCAGTCTCTTTCTCAACCTCCTCCAGTGGGTGATGCCTTCCCCAGGGTGAAAAAACAGAACTCGTGATGGTAGAACAGAGAGAGAAAAACTTAAAAGAGCAGTGATACTCCTCTCCAGTGCCCTCTGTTTGTGTTAGTGGATGAGTGGGGAAGTGCAAGGGAGAAAGAGCAGGTGTCGTGTGGGAAACCCTCTGGTTTATCCTCCAGTGAAACTCCCCGACGCGCTCATTCCAGCCGCTCAGGCCATAGGAATTGTACTTACCTGGAGCCCTCACTTTCTTTAGCCCCAGCAGAGGGGAAAAGCACCGTGAGGGATCCAGCAGGGAAACCCTCCGCTCAGTTCACACCCACCCGGGGCATAATGAGGGTTGGAACGTGATGATCTTTAAGGTCCCTTCTAACTCCAACCATTCTAGGATTCTGTGTAATTCCAACAAAGAGGAGAAGTTCCTTCTCTATATTTTAGGGCATTTGCACCGCTGTGAGCAGTCCCTCTGCTGTGCCATCTCCAGGCAGCCCTTAACATTCCTTTGGCAATGATTTCTGTGGGCTCTCTGGGTGTTTTTTTCCCTTTCTTTTTTATTCTCTCTTTCTGAACTCACACCCTAACTCTGAACACTTTGTCAACCTGCTTTGTGAAGTGTATCCCTGTCCATAGCTAGACCTGAGAAACGCCCTGGAGCGGTGATGCTGGTGCAGCCACCCGACAGCGAGGAGGGGATACCATGGGGAGAACTCGCCGGTGAGTTCCTTCTCTCAGACCCTGTGTGTGCACTTTGGCCCAGCTTTAGGAAGGTATTTTACAGCACAGATAGCTACTGCCACAAAGTAGGGATATCCTGGTACTGATTTTTTTTTTCCCTGTTGTTACCCGGTCTGCAGCCAAGCAGGTACCACTCAAAATGTGTTTGCTTTGGGTAATGAATGGTACGTGATTTGAGCTCTGCACTTGGGGCTGGTTTGGCACTGGGAGCTGAAAATTTCCAATTTTACAGTCCATGATTAAAGAATTTCACAAAGCAGTTTAGTGACTTCTTCAGAAGAGGCATTTTAAGAAGCTTTCTAGGGAACAGCCAGTTCCTTAACGTCCCCCTCCTCTTTCCCTGACAGGTCGGGTTTGGTGTTTGTAACCGATTCAAACACATATAATTACCAGAAAGAAATTTAGATCCCAGAAAGAACTTGTTTGGGGTGAGGGTGGTGAGACCCTGGCCCAGGTTGCCCCATCCCTGGAGGGGTTCAAGGCCAGGCTGGAGGGGGCTTGGAACAACCTGGTGTGGTGGGAGGTGTCCCTGCCCAGGGCAGGGGGGTTGGAACTGGATGATCTTGAAGGTCCCTTCCAA
Organism: Nycticryphes semicollaris; assembly: GCA_013400055.1. NCBI lineage: Eukaryota > Metazoa > Chordata > Aves > Charadriiformes > Rostratulidae > Nycticryphes > Nycticryphes semicollaris. The sequence continues at coordinate 472,075 of VXBJ01001867.1, read as the reverse complement.
CTCTGACCATTCTATGGTTCTCTGTCCACTAAAGGAAATTTCTCCCAGACACAGCTTTCTGGTTGCATCAGAGAGAAGCAGAGATTTATTAGCATTTATTTTGTTTGAGGGGATCTTTTTTTTTTTCTTTTTCTTTTTTTTTTTTTTTCCCCACAAGAACACCAATCACGGTAGAGATTAACTCAGGTCACAGTGATTAGGCACAGAAATCCAGGTGGAAGAAGCAGGTAGGACACCCAGAGAGATCTGATGGTCCCCTGGAGTGAACAGCAGTGAGTAACTGAAGCGGTGTTTGCTCTTGCTCCCGGCAGAGACGTGATGGGACACGCTCGGTGCAGCCGTGCTTGGTCCGAAGGTCCGTGGGGAAGGTCCCGCTGTGGGAGATGCTGGGTTTGCCCATCACTCCTCCGACTTTCTAAGGCTCCCTGTTGAAAGAGGAAGGGAAGCAAGAATTTCTATGAAAAATTGTTGTCTCATTCAGCATTTTCCATCTTTTTGTTACCTGAGAACTACAGACTGTGCGGTTCTCATAGGCTTTTCTCCCAGCGCTCTGGAAAGGCCAGGACAGTGTCAGGCTTCATGTAAGTCAAATACAGATAAACTCAGAATCTGCATTTATGTGTGATGGGGCATTTACAGCAAATTCCTAACAGTTCAGGCAGGATGGCACCTAATATATTTTATTCTTGCCTACCAAGCACTAGTCTGCTTAGCCCGGTTCCAGGGCAGCCAGGATGTTTGATCAAAGCAGTCAATTTTTACAGAGGAGTTTGCAAAGCCCATCATTTTTCAAAACTAGGTCTCACCTACACCAAGTCTCGCCCAAAAATCTCACTCGTTACCCAAAAGCCTTCTGAATCCACTGCCTTTGTTCTCAGCAGCAAGAGAGTCTCTGGACAGTGTTATGACTCTCTGTATCAACACCTTCAGGGCTTGTGGTCTGTGGCCAAAACCTTCACCCCAGCTCTGGGTCTGTGGTGGGAAACAGCCTGTTGGTGGGACAGACTGTGCTTCTCAGTAAGATTAATATCCCTGCTACTTCCTTCCTAAGAAGGAATAAATGGAAGCTTCAAAGCAGGGTCATTTTCCGTATTTTCTTAAAAAAAAAATCACAACTTCCTGGTCATTTTCAACATTTTCAGACGTTTGCACCCAAGGCCTTACCCCGTCTCATCGTCTTTATGGCTTCGGTCACCTCCTCCATTGTGGCTCCTCTCTCCAGTGTTTTATTCCCTTCCAGGCAGAGCTTCATGTTTTCAGCATCTCCTAGAACCCCAGCCGTGAGATCAGACACGGAAAATGCCTTTGGGTCACTTCCCCATCCCCTGCTGTTTCAGGATTTTGCAGCCAACACCCTTTATATTTTAAATGTCACGAGTGTTCCAACTATTTTATCTTCTTTAGCCATTTTGCCCCCTTAATACCTCTTACATTTCTAACATTTGGCTTCATTCTGGAACTACTGACTTCTCTGGTTCCCCGTTGGCTTTGGATTGAGCATTATTTTTTCCCTTTTCCCCGTCATTTCTTCCTTCTGCACACCCTCTGATACAACCCCTCACAACACCCCCTCGTTCGAGTCACTTGTGAAAGTACCACCCTGTTGGTGCCTTAAGAACAAACGTCAGAGGGGACTTAAAACAGGATTGGGAAAAAAATAGCAAAAATATCTGCAGATTTCCAAATAAGGAAAGAAATAGTCATGTCCTTTCCTGCTCTTCAGAGAAGAAAGTTAAGGGAAGGACGTACTCTCTTATTCCATTTTTTACCTTGGCTTCCACAAGGCGATCTAGAGTGGGACTGGGAAGATGAAGAGCGGGAGAAGTAGGGTTTGTCCCCTGCTTCTCCACCACTGCCACCTCCTCCACCTGAGGTTTTACCGCAGGATCCACCTCCTGCTCCTCTTCCGCTCCCTCTTCCCCCGTAGGACCCTCCAGTTTTTCCTCCGCAGCTTCCTCTTCCAGAAGACCAGGTACTTCCTCCATGACCTCCTCCTCCTCCTCCTGAGGATCCTCCACCAGCTCCTCCCTGAGAGGTGCTGTAAGGAGGAAAGGGGGTGTCTGTGTGAGATTTACAGGAACACGGGCAGTGTCCAGGCCACTTTCTGACTCCCTGGAACGACTGAGAATGTACTACAGTGTGAACCACGGTCTGGAAAACTGATTTTAACTATGCTAATTAAGGGCCAGTTAATGAATCTGCACAGAAGAAGAAAAGGAAAGATAATGAATGGGTTTAGATGTCTTTCAAAATAAGTACCTTGAGTATTTATAAAAGACAATTATTTCCTTTTCTGGTACAACTGTACTGTCTGATTGTGTTTAGGAGAAGAAATGTCATATTATAGTTTCCAGTACTTTCCTAACTGGTTTTGTCCAGCTCATGCTAAGTGTAGGATAACACAGCTGTGTACACTGCCAGCTAAGAGTTACATCCCGTATGAATTCTTGTGATTGTAGTCAACATGTTGACGATGAATCGGTTGCACCAGTTGCTAATACAAATATTGCTACTTCCACCTGCATGTTAATGAATCTGGATGTAGGTACCTGATATCATGGTGTCCCTCCTGCAGCAGTGCCCGGTACTGAGCGATCTCCTGCTCCAGGCGGGTCTTGATGCCCAGGAGCATCTTGTACTCCTGGTTCTGACTCTCCATCTCACAGCGGATACTGGCCAGCTCCTCCTCCAAGGGGCCGATCAGACCCTGGATCTGCTGCAGCTGCATGTTATAGCGCCGTTCCGTGTCTTCCAAGTTGGATTGCAAAGACTGCAACTGAGAATGAAAGACGTAATACGGTGTTTAGGGGAATGTGGAGGGATTAGATCGTTCCTACATCCCAGATGAGAAAAATGTTTGATGGTGTCAGATGTGCCAAGTGTCTCCATGAAATGGAGCATGAGCTCTAGCTCATCTCCTGCCGTTCCAGCTCCCGTCTTCTTTGCCTACCTATCTGCATACCTACCATGCTGATCTGCGACTGCAGCTCGATTTCCAGGCTCTGATAGTCACGCCTCAGCACAGAGATCTGTTTGTTGCTGGATTCCACTTCCTGGCCACTCGAGTGGACTTGTTGACTCACTTCCTCCATCTGAAAAATTCACATAAAGGATTGGAGTTTTTGAGTTCTCCTGACACTGACATCGGGGTAGTTTATCGTGGAAGCATCTGGCAACACAACTTGAGGCAGGACACCTGTAGTTTGGGGGTGTTCAAATTTGCTCCTATGGCTCTGCCAGTGAGGCTCCAGCCCACTCGTGATTTACTTTATTTTAATCAAAGGGATTTGACCATTCCATCCTAAAAGCCCTGGATGTTGTTGTTCCAACACAATTCATCTAGGGGACATTCTTACCCGAGTTGGGGTTGTTCAAACTGTAACCCTTTACCTTGCTTTCGTACCACCTCTCAACCTCTTCACGGTTTTTCTTGATAATATTTTCATATTCGTGTCTCATATCATTCAGCTTTTTCAGCAGATCCTCTCCGGGAGCAGCGTTCACCTCCACGTTCACATCACCGTTGGACTGGGTTTGCAGAGATTTCATTTCCTGCGGGGAAAACCCCAGGGACAAGGCAATTAAACAAAAACGGGGAAATTACTTTGTGAAAGAGTTCTGTGGGCAGTTCACTGGCTCTGACATCATAAACCACCCTGGATCCCTTCAATAACAAATAGACGGGCACTGGGGCTTTTTTGTGTTGCCATTATTTGGCCTTGGCTCCCCAGTCCTCCCAGCGGTGCCCGTCCTGGGCCCTGGTGGAGCTGCCCCTCGTGGGGAGAAGTGGGGGAGGCTGCTCGGTGCAGAGGATGGCACCCGCGAGACCTGCCCACCGTAAATGTTCCTCTGCAGTTTGCCTTTCAAGCAGCTGGTTCTTACCTCCTCGTGGTTCTTCTTGAGGTCAATCATCTCCTCCTTTAGAGACTCAAACTGCATCTCCAGGTCAGACCTGTTCAGAGTCAGATTGTCCAACAAGGGTCGCAGGCTGTTAATGTCGGCCTCCACGTTCTGCCGGAGACCACGTTCCGTCTCGTACCTGCGCCAAGGAGAGATCAGAGAGAGGTCAGCCCCGCTCTGGGCTTTCACTCCTTCTCCTCTTGACTTCCTTGCTGGCAGGGCTCATGTACCCCAGTATCTCAGTGCCTCCTGCTGCAGCACAAAGCGTCTCTCAGCCAGCAGAAGTATCAAACCAGCGGCCACCACTTCAAGTTCAATGTTAATATTAAAACTTAAAAAGTATTCTGTGCTCTTTTCCGTTGTCTCTTCTTACTCTAGTCTTTGTGCAGGTTTCATCTACCTGTTTGATCTGACTCTCAGAGAGAGAAAATCACAATTTTTCTTTCCTTAAAAATAAAGCTTTTTTAAAGCTTTGACTCTACAGCCATTGGGATTATTCCCATTGAAGGTCATTGTATAAATAATGAAGAATTTTTAAGTCTTACAAATGTTTTCAGTTGTGCTGCCGTGGAACCAGGAGGGTCCCTAATGCACATTTATGACACTAAATTGAGGAAAGCAGGAGATAGGAAATGAGTGCCTGAAAAGAGGAATAGATAATTACTTTATCCTGAAGTCTTCTGCAGTCATCCTCGTGTTGTCCAGGTCCAGGAGTACCCTGTTGGTTTCCACAGCCGCAGTCACCAGCTACAAGAGAAGACGATACGCTGAGGAATGTTTTTCCTGGGAATCTCTCAGGTTTGCACAAGGGACAGAAAAGTCTGTCAGGGCTTCAGCTTCTCTAACAAAAAACGTCCTACCTGATTCTGAAGTTCTTCAATTTTGCCATAGTAGTGACTGTAGTCCTTTGGACCGGTAGGACCTTGCTTCTGGTACCACTCCCTGATGAGTTGTTCCAGCTGAGCATTTTCCCTCTCCAGGTTTCTGACCGTGTTCATGTAAGAAGCCAGACGTTCGTTGAGGCTCTGCATGGTCAGCTTCTCGTCGTTGGAGAGAATTCCCACACTCCCTGCTTGAAAGCTGCCACTGCCAAAGCTGCCACCACTGAAACCACCACCACCACCTCCACCAAAGCTTCCTCTATAACCCCCACCAAACCCACCCCCACCTGAGCCAAAGCCTACTCCGCTGCTGCCACAGCCCATTCCCCCTCCATAATACCCCCCGCTCATCCCTGCTCCACAGCTGCTGCCGCTCATTCCTCCTCCGTAACTGCTGCGCCTCATCATCCTTCCGTAGCCACCACCGCTGCCTCCCCCTCCATGGCAGCTCCTGGAACTTCCTCCACCACAACTGCCCCCAGCCATGCTGCCACCACCACTTGTCCTGGAAATGATCCTTCTTGAGGAGGCAGAGGAATGCTGACTGCCCCCTCCACTGCCACCGCTGCTCCCTCGCAGGCAGCTCTTGGAGGTCTGTTTGGAGCCACAGCTCATCCTGGCGGCAGCGACCGATTCAGGTTAAAACTCAAAGCTGGTCCTACAGTTGTTGTGGAATCATAGCTCCAACTTCCACCCTGCCTGCGCTGCATTTATACCCGAGACAGTGGGTGTCACCGCCAAGGGAGCACCTTCTCTCCATGGGCACGTGCGAGCCCTAGGTTTTACGCCAAGGGTAATTTGCCAAAGGGAGATGTTTGACGGTATCAGGAAGCTTAACCCATACTCCAAGCGTTCACGACCGTTTGTTTATTAATACAAAACATGTAATTTCTGTTGGGTGGCTCTGAATTAGGTAGATGGAGCCATCTAGTCCACTGACTTACAGTCATCTGCATTAAACTCAGCCCACTCACCTCATCCTGTTCCCATCTCCCAGCACAACAATAAACTCTCACGACACGGGGCAGTAACGAATGGCACCGTCTCTAGTCCAAGGCAGCCATTCCTCACGCTCTTTGCCCTTTCAGATATTTCTCAAGGAATCCCAACTGGGTTTTTTTAAGCTTAAGGGATTTTTTTCATAGGTTCTGCTTTGTTGTCTTACGCTGTATGCTCCTTATTTTTAGTCCTTTATTGCTTCACGTCTTTTGAAATCCTCTCCCAGGATGGATTTTGTAGGCACACTGAACCGCTCTGACATCCTCCTAATTTCTCATAAAAACCCAGCAAATATTGGCAAATCTACAATTACGTTTTATAAATAACAATTCAATTATGAAAAATTGTATGACAACAACTGGAAAATATCTCTGTGTAAGAAAGACTGGAAAGGAAAGGAGGTGTGACAGGTTCTTGCAGGGAATAACTCTTCACGTGCTCTGACCAGACAGTGCAGAGACCCTGGCCCTGGGGGGTCCCTCTGGAGGTGTCTGTGAATATGGGGGTAACGCTCTCACTCCTGGGGGGGCTTGAGAACGTCGGTCAGGATGCAAATACAAACCCACCTATTCACAGGAGGAAGGTTAAGTTCCAGATTTGGGATATTGGGTGGATAAGCTGTACATCAAACCAGCGTTTTCCACCCCTGGTGCAGCGTGACCAAAAGTAGGAAATATTTGCTATTTTTGCCCTGCTTTCTTTTCAGATTGTGGCTTTTTCATGTGCACAGCCCTTCAGCTGAGCAGCCGTTCTTCTCAGCTCCTACAGCAACCTCAGCCTCAAACATTCCCCGTTTCTCTCCTGCCCCCTTTTCCCAGGCACAGGGGCTGCAGATGGGGGTTCAGTGCTGTCGGGGTGCGTAGGCTGAGCTGGTCCTGTCATACCCGGCTTCCGGCACTGATCCCCCTCTTATTCCTGTCTCTTGTTGATTGTTGCTAATTTAGAGGTTTGTTTGTTATGGCTCATAGCAAGTGTTTGTGGAAACATCTTTTTATAAACACCCCCTCCCAGCACACCCTCCCACGCCGCAGGACACGCCTGAAGTTTCTGCTGCTGCTGCCCTTCATCCCTGAAACATCCCAGGACACAGGCCCCTCTCAGCCTTCCAGAAACTGAAACGGTTTCACTTCAAAACACAGTGGAGTCTTAAGTTGTAATTTTGGCTTGATCCAGTGAGAAATCTTTTTCTCTTGAAGCACGGGGAATTCTCTTCTGTACTGGGAGCTGCTTTGGCTCGTGGAACCAGCCCTTTACCTGTTGGCTCCCAGTGGCTGACACCCGTGTTTTAGGGACAGGGATACGTTCCTGTCTTGTTCTGTGTGATTCTGTTTGGGGTTTGGGGTGGTGGGTTGTTTTTTTTCTGGAAAGGTGTCTATTACATCTTTTGTGTGAGTCAGTCCTTTGGGGGGGGGGTGCTAAGCTTCATGTCTCCTGTTGACAAAAGAACACGTTGGGATGGTTTGAGTGTCAGTGGGGGAGCTGGGCTGGTGTGTAACTTACTCCACACCGTAGTGTTTAAGACGTGAAAGGAACATTTACCACCATTTCCCCCTTAGAATTCCTGCAGGCAATAGACCTCAAGAGTGAGGATTAGCTCCTTGAAGCTGCAAGGTGATATTTAAAACATGGGGCTTCTTTTGAAACAGATGATGTTGTTTTTTGGTGGGTTTTGGGGTTTTTTTTTTGGGAGTGTAGAGTCACAGTGTACAGTCAGGGTGGACATTCAGAGGGTACCCTCAGAACCCAGCATCTGATGGTGCTCAGGAAAACCCACCCGTGTGTGATTGACACGCTTCAGGTCACAGAGAGGAGGGGGTGGAGGAGGAGGAGGAAGATGCCCTGGAGGCAGATGACACCATAGTTGTTTGCAATGGGGGCCTCTTCCCTTTTCCTGTGATGAAACTGTTA
>VXBJ01001867.1:416323-464359 GCA_013400055.1 Nycticryphes semicollaris | reverse complement strand
CAAAGCGTGGGGATGGCGGGGGGGGAGGGGGGGGATGGACTATTTAAGCCTGAGGCTCACCCAGTGCGGGCATGAACGCACCCACTGCGTGTGGATGGCAGAATTACCCTGTGCTCCACAGTAACACACACTGATGGTGGAAGCCTGGGAGAGGATGGAGCCTTTTCCCTTTGTGGGGGTGGCAGCGGCATGGGGTGAGGCTGGAATGGCCCCTATGGAGGGCGATGGCACGGGGACACGGGGACAGGGTGTGGGCCGAGCACACACCAGCTCCCCTGGCACCTCCTTCTCTCAGCTCTGCATTGGCAACCTCCAAACACACCTCCTGCTGTGTTTGGGAGAAAAGGCACATTTTGGGGGTGTGAGCGGGCCGTGACCAGCCCTTCTCTGTGCCTCAGTGGTGGGGAACCCTCACCCACCCCTTCCTACAGCTGGTCACCTCTGCTGGGGAAAATTCACTCTGGTTGTGCTGGTACACAGAGAGAAAAGCTGTGAAGACCTATCCGGGGAGTGTGACTCATTCTCATAATTATATGTTATAAATTAGCTTCCATTATATAATCATCAAGCAATTTCATTAATAACAGATAATCCCATAGAACACTATTTCTCCACAGGAGAAACCCAGTCCCTGCTGCAGTGTGACAGCTCGGCCTGCACCGAGGACCTGACGCAGGGGGGGGACACACACTGCCTCCTCCCCATGGAAATTTAAATAATGGGGTGGGTTTTTCTTTTTCCTGACCAAAAATCTCGGCGTTTGAAAACCAATCAATCTGAAAAAGTTTGGTTCAGGTTACTTGAAACATGTTAGGGCTCAGTGCTCTTTAGTTCTTTAGCATTAGCTGAGAGTTCTAAACAAAAAAGTCGTTCCCAGGTAAGGATTCCCGGCTCTTTGCTCCGGAGTGAGGAAACACTGCGCTTCCCAACCCTTGTTTTCCCACTAACTCCCCTGGTTGTGCCTGGCAGCAGTTCCATCCACAAGGGTCTGGTGTGGAAAGTGGTGCCTTCCAGTGAAAAGCTCCGTTGGCTCTCAGTGCCTTTGTGTAATTAGAAATAGTTGTGTCAAAAAACCCGTGTCCCATCCTGCTCCTGGTGACGGGGCTTTGGTTTGTCCCCCAGCAGTTTGTACAACACACGGGAATCCCCGGAGTCCAGGGGGAGCATCTTCAAATGTCGATAGCCTTACTCAGGGGAGCAGTACACTTTCTTTACTCCTTCCTACGTATATTTATGGCCTCATCTCATAAAATAAAGCAGCGCCCTTGTAGGGCTTGGTGAAATTCAGTGCAAACCAACCTGCATACCATCACCCCCCGCGTGCCAAAACACACTTAGGCTTTTTTTTTTTTAAGTGAAGGTCTTCAAAATACCTGTTTTGAAGCGAGGGAGTAAGTCCCCACCTCTCCTGCACTCCTCTGCAAGAAAGGGTGGAAGTTTTGGCATCTGCCCACACCCTGTGGTGTGTGGTCACGGGGGATATCCCTGGAATGTGTCCTCCCCGCTGCCTCCGACGGTGCCAACACACATTCACCCACTGGGCAGTGCTGGGGGACCCGCTGCCCGCCGGGTGAGGGTGGTCAGTGGGCTCCAATCCAACAAACATCTTCCCCTTCAGCCTAAAAAAAAAATCACTCCTTGCACACCTGATACCTGATCTGTTACTCACTCCTTATTGCAGAGCCCGGTGCTGATGAAACATTAAAGGGCACCTTCAAAAGATCCACCACCCAATGGAACGACGGTGATTAACGACAGAAACGGTAATTAGGTGAGTCAGAGCCCTAAGAGCCTTTGGTTGGGAACTTTGTCATTGGGGGTTGAAACAGCCCCTTGCAGACCTGCTGCTGGGGTCTCAGCTGATGCTATTTCACTGGCAGGGTCATTGTAAGGTGGTTACAACCCCTGGGTGACCCTGTGCCCTGATGACAAAGCATTCCAGTGCCCTTTGGAAACGATAAAACAGGTATTGGCACGTTGGTGCGATGGAGTTTCAGTCTGGTATCTCTTCTGTGCACGTACACACGGGGGAAGGTAGCTGAAGGGTCTCTGAAGAGGTGGGGGGAGGCCTGTGTCACCTCCTGCCGCGGTCCCAACGCCAGAATCAGGTGATGCCAACCACACCTGAATTGGGTCATGCCAACCTTCCCCACGACTGGGATCACTGAAGTGAAGGTGAGGGAGCTGGAGCGAGCTGATGGGGCTGATGGCTCGTTCCCGTGTTTTTCAGGATCTGCCCAGCACATGCACAGACCTCTCTTTAGCTGGGGATTTCTGCTGGAAGATTCCCCAAATAAGGAGAACCGGGTTGGCCACCACCTCTGCCCGGGGCACCCTGCCACCCTGTGGGTGAGAGGCGGGTGCCCTCTAGAGAGCAGGCTCCAGAGGTGGCCCAGGGCTGTGCTGTCCTCTCCCCCTGCAGCTCCTGCTGTCCCTGCCACAGAAACACCAAATGTGTCTGGGTGGCTCGGTGTGGTGGGCACTGGGATGGACACCAGTAGGAGGGGATGCTTCCCACCCCGCTGCAGTGCCATAATCCCGTCTTCCTACGTGCCAGGGACTGGCCAGGACTGAAGGTACTATGTATTACGGAGCAGTACATTTTTGTATGATATTATTTTAATCACATATGGTTGTACTTTTCTTGTATCATCCCAACAGCAGCTTCCATTCATGCCCAGGCAGCGCCAGCCAAACCATCCTGCAGCTCCGTTAGTCCCCTTAGCGAAACAGAGGGGGAAGCAGAGTAACTGGTTCCCACTCTGAGCAGGGTAACTGGTTCCAGTCCCTCGGACTGCGATTACACACTGTTCCCCCCACCTTGGGCAGGGGGAGCAGGAGCAGCCCCGGCGCTGGGGAGCAGGAGACTGCCCCCCCCTCCATCCCCTTTCCCCGTCCCCTTCCCAGTTTCCTTCGGATCTACCAGTTACGAACCGCTGACACCTTATGGAGAGAACTGGGAAGTACTGGGGTGTCTGGATCTGCCCGTGTTTATCGGGCACCTTCTCCAGTGCCATGTTCCTTGGCACAAGGGGGGTTTATATTTAATGATAATTTATTATGGGGGGGTTCAAGGCCAGGTTGGAGGGGGCTTGGAGCAACCTGGTCTGGTGGGAACTGTCCTTGCCCNGCACGTACACACGGGGGAAGGTAGCTGAAGGGTCTCTGAAGAGGTGGGGGGAGGCCTGTGTCACCTCCTGCCGCGGTCCCAACGCCAGAATCAGGTGATGCCAACCACACCTGAATTGGGTCATGCCAACCTTCCCCACGACTGGGATCACTGAAGTGAAGGTGAGGGAGCTGGAGCGAGCTGATGGGGCTGATGGCTCGTTCCCGTGTTTTTCAGGATCTGCCCAGCACATGCACAGACCTCTCTTTAGCTGGGGATTTCTGCTGGAAGATTCCCCAAATAAGGAGAACCGGGTTGGCCACCACCTCTGCCCGGGGCACCCTGCCACCCTGTGGGTGAGAGGCGGGTGCCCTCTAGAGAGCAGGCTCCAGAGGTGGCCCAGGGCTGTGCTGTCCTCTCCCCCTGCAGCTCCTGCTGTCCCTGCCACAGAAACACCAAATGTGTCTGGGTGGCTCGGTGTGGTGGGCACTGGGATGGACACCAGTAGGAGGGGATGCTTCCCACCCCGCTGCAGTGCCATAATCCCGTCTTCCTACGTGCCAGGGACTGGCCAGGACTGAAGGTACTATGTATTACGGAGCAGTACATTTTTGTATGATATTATTTTAATCACATATGGTTGTACTTTTCTTGTATCATCCCAACAGCAGCTTCCATTCATGCCCAGGCAGCGCCAGCCAAACCATCCTGCAGCTCCGTTAGTCCCCTTAGCGAAACAGAGGGGGAAGCAGAGTAACTGGTTCCCACTCTGAGCAGGGTAACTGGTTCCAGTCCCTCGGACTGCGATTACACACTGTTCCCCCCACCTTGGGCAGGGGGAGCAGGAGCAGCCCCGGCGCTGGGGAGCAGGAGACTGCCCCCCCCTCCATCCCCTTTCCCCGTCCCCTTCCCAGTTTCCTTCGGATCTACCAGTTACGAACCGCTGACACCTTATGGAGAGAACTGGGAAGTACTGGGGTGTCTGGATCTGCCCGTGTTTATCGGGCACCTTCTCCAGTGCCATGTTCCTTGGCACAAGGGGGGTTTATATTTAATGATAATTTATTATGGGGGGGTTCAAGGCCAGGTTGGAGGGGGCTTGGAGCAACCTGGTCTGGTGGGAAGTGTCCTTGCCCAGGGCAGGGGGTTGGAACTTGGTGATCTTTAAGGTCCCTTCCAACTGTGACCATTCTGTGATTCTATGATTCCACAGCTCCTTTTAAGTTTTTATCTGAAATCAAACACTGTTCTAATGAAAAATTTGCTCCGGGCTTGGCCCAAGCTGGGTTTGACAAGTGGGTTTGCTCTTTGCTCTCAGGAAACACATGTTCAATTTCTCTTAACTCTGGAATCCAAACCAAACCAAACCAAACCAAACCAAAACACCACCCAGACCCCACACAAACCAGTATAATAACTATTTTTTTTTTCCCAAGCGTTTCAGGATGCTCTTCCCTTCTGCGGTGGGAGGAGGGAGGTGGCAGCGCCCTTGGCAGTTAGAAAAGTGAAAACGCAGGCGCTAAATTCACAGGATTTCGGTTTCGATGAGAAACCCTCTCTCAGGGTGGCGGTGGGAGGGTTGGGGGGTACCGATTCCTGCCGCTGAGCGAAAGCCTCGGGGGGAGCCGGGGGCGGCGGCGCTGCGGGGCCGGGGGTTCCCCGGGGGTTCGGGCAATGGGGACGAAGAGTCCGGGGGAGGCGTGTGCTGCTGGCGTTACCCTAAACCTGGTGTCACCCGTCCCTGTCCGCACCCCTCTGCGGGTCTTGTACCTTCTTAAAGCACATCCCAGGCGCTGGGGGAGCCCCAGAGCCCAGCAGCGCCCGCAGCCGCTCCCCGCTCCGCCGCCCCCGCACCGCGCTGCTCCGCGCAGCTCCGCCGGCAGGGATCAGCCGAGTCTTTCCCGGCTCCGCAGCCAGGGATCGGCCGAGTCTTTCCCGGCTCTGCTTCCGAGCCAAGGTTCCGTTCTCCCTTCAGAAAGTGACTTCTCATGAAGTGACCCCGAGCAGAGCCAGAAATGCTGTTCCTCCAGGTGTGTGGTGTGTTCAGGACTGGGGTTTGGGGAAATGCACTTGCTTTTATACCTCAGATATTTTAAAATTTCTCAGCCAAGGACTCCAAAATACTTTACATGGGTTTAGGTGTGAGAAATGTTGGTGCTGTGTTATATAGACTCTATAAAGGACTTTCAGGCCATTTGCTTTTTCCCACCCTGTGGGTGTCTCCGCGCAGCTACAGGTGTCCAGCCAGCCCTTTGCTGCCTCAGGAGAAGATTCCTGATAGAGCTGGAATGCTGTCATCTCAGCACCCACTCTCTGCCCGGTTTACAGCCACCCAAGAGCAGAGACACTTGGGCCACACGTTGCGCTGCCCAGGGAGGTGTCTGACACAGAAGGATTTGCTCTGCAGGGCCAGGCTCGCTTGGACACACTTATTTATGGTAGTGAAGTCCAGAAGAGAGGGAGAAGATGCCTCCCTCTCCCCAGGTGACTGCAAGGCAGATCTGTTGAGACGTGTAGGACTGACCCTGTCCTCCCCAGCAGCCAAGGTATCACGCAGTTTAATGCCTGATGCAGCTGGAGAGCAGCTGGAGATGTGCACTGGGGACAGTGCTGATGACTGTATGGATGTACACCACCCTGAGCTTGCTGTTTCCTGGAAATTTCTGTCTCTGATCTCTCTGGTCTCCTTTCACTGACGACCTCCAGCCCCACTTACATCCTCCTTTGTTGTTCTGCAATGGATTTCAGCAAAAGAAACACAAGCATCTGCCTGAACCGACTGATCCTGCAGGTCACGGAGGGGTGTCATGGAACAAGCAGCGTGAGCTCTGGGCTCTGACAGGGAGGAGGTGGGCAAGACCTGCAGGGTCAGCGAGGCCGTTCTCTGGCTCTCACTAGCAAAACAGCTTTGTTCCCAGTGGAGTGTACGATCCTGACCAGTTTAGCTGCCCCTTGTGCATGGGTTCCCAGCTGGCCCTGGCTGAGGATGCACCTGGACCAGCACCTGGGTTTCTAAAGGAACACAGTTTCCAGACACGGGTTTCTTGATTGCATTAGGCAGAAGCAAAGTTTTATTAGAGAAGTTTTTTCACCAGCAGGTACATTAGTGGCCCTGACTAACTCCAGTAACTTCTAGAGATGGCAGCGTTAGAGAAGAGAAGCAGCAGAACAGAGCAGAAGGTGGCCCCCGACAGGCCCCTTGAGATACATGGCAAAGCATCACTGAGTTACATCTACTTTCTGTGCACAGCGGCGTGCAGTGAACATCCCGAGTTCTTCTTCAGTCTGTGGGTTTCTCTGTGTGTCACCTTCTAGTCCATCCCTCCTTAATCACAAATTCTCCGGCAGGTCACTGGAGAAAAAAACCCATAGCAGCATTATTTGATTGAAACAGGGAGAAAACCCTTTGGACAACATCAGTTTGGTCTATGTAGTGTCCTTATTTCAAGCATACACTCTGTTAAACAAGAGCAGTTGGCAGGCAACCCAGGAAACCCCAGAAATCCCCTAAATAATTGTGTTTTAATGGGAATTTACACTTGTAATCTTACAGGTTTGCTCTTACCTTGTATGTCTCCGGTCTTGCAGGGTGGGACTTGGGGCTGGCAGTGGGAAGCTGTGGTGGTGGTGTAAGTGTGGCTTGTCCTAATGACTCCTCCTCCTACACCAGTTCCTACTCCGATTCCTCCTCCATGACTAGTGGGATGAATTTGGTGAAAGAAATAGGGAACTTTAGAACTTTACATGGCACTAAGGAGGGCACAAAGTCTCAAACTCGGCCTTTTATAGGGGTTTGGGTATTTTACATCGGATTCTTTTGGCATCATCAGAGTTTCTCTGTGTTTGTGCCCCCCCCTTGGCATGGACACGCATTGAAGAGTGTCACAATTTATTCTTATTATGACAGTTCTCTGTCATAAGTGTGGAAAAGAGATTGCTGCTAATACTGCCATGGTACTGGGGGTCAGGGTGTTGTAACAGCTCGGGTTTCTCTGCTTTGCAGATCCCAGAGAGCGACACTGAGTTCAGTTTTGAATGTTCACAGGGAAGTTGCTCATGAGACAACTTTTTCACCCCGGAAGAAGCGTTAGGGTGGACTAAAGGGTAGGTGGGATTCCCGATCCCTAATACAGGCCCCAAATACTTTCATTTATTCTCAAGAGGGTTACAGGTCTACGTACATAAGGTCCTGCTGTCCTCCTTCCAACAAGCACCGGTAGGTCTGGATCTCCTGCTCCAAACGGCACTTGACGTCCAATAAGGTTTTGTACTCTTGGTTCTGGCACTCTATTTCTGCTCTGATTTCCGCCAGTTGCTGCTCCACACACGTGATCTGGTTCTGTAGCTCACCCAGGAGCGTGTTGTACTGACACTCGGTCTCAGCCAGAGAGGATTCCAAATTATTTCTCTGATAAAGAGGACGACCAAAGAAACAACAGTCATTTGAGCGTCACCCTGGAGTTGGCTATTTCCAAGGCAAGAAATGACGGAGCTCTTCGCCACCGTCACGCTGACTGGTGGGTCTGGCTCTCAACGCTGAGGGTGACTGGTGGGTCTGGCTCTCATGCTGAGGGACCCAGCAGCACCCACCCAGAGCTTGGCCGCAGCTCCCACCCACCTGGCTGAGCTGGGCCTGCAGATCGATTTCCAGCGCTTGCAATTGGCGTCTCAGTTCCGTGACTTGGTTGTTGCACGTCTCTACCTCCTGACCGCTCGTAATAACTTCCCGATTCACCTCCTCAATCTGAAAATCATCAAACCAGAAAAAAAAAAAAAAAACCAAAACAATTAAAAAAAACCCCAAAAAAGCTACTTCAGAGAATTTCTGTGTAAATGAGACTGGCTTTTGCAGAGACAGAAGGCAGGGAGCAGCCAGCACAGAGCGTGAGTGGGGCGAGTTCTCTGCGCTGGGCGTTAACCCCCGCCTTCAGCTGGTTGCTTTTTCTACAGATCACATTAACCTTGTGGCTATTAAGTCTCTTTAATCCAAACGTGGAGTATCTCAGCTCTAACCACACACCGCAGGGCCTCGCGGCAAGCGTGGCTGTTCCAGATGGGACACAACAAACTGGTCAGACAGGCTGCTGTGGAGCAGAGGCTATAATGAGTGCTGGGCTCAGGCTCCACTGTCAAGGAAAAACTGCTTATTGCCTCCATCTCTGTTTTCTGAGACGCTCCTGTGCCCTGAAACCCCCCATGTCAGTTTGTTTCGCAGCAGGAGCCGCGGCCCTTACCTTGCACTCGTACCAATCCTCAACTTCCTTGCGGTTGCGTGCTATCAGTGTTTCATACTGACATCTCAAATCCTCCAAGATTTGCCTGAGATCAGGTCCAGGGCAGGCATTGACCTCCACACTCACGTCTCCAGTCGATTGTTTTCTCAGGCAATTCATTTCCTGGAAATTAAAGCCCGTTTCAGACACGCACCGGCGCGGAGGAGCAGAGCCGGGTGCCCGAGCACCGCGCTGCCTCCCAGCTGCCCATGGAAAGCCCTGGAGGATGGTGCAAGTGTTTTCTCCAACAAATCTCTTGGGTAATTTCTTTCGTCATCCTCTGGAGTCAGCAGCAACGTTCACCCCCCCTGGCACTGCCGGAGCCAGCGTGGCCCCGGGAGCAGCAGCTGCCTGTGCCAGAGCTGTCGCGTCACCCAGGAGGAGATGGCTCTGAACCCCAGCGGTGCTGGGTGGGAAAGCTGTGGCCTGAAAGTGCTTGATCTTTTACTTTTAAATTTAGGGCACATTCGTGTAGGCAAAAATTTCGTGTCAGGGCTGTGGTGCCGCTGGGGAAAGGCAGGACCCTACCTCCTCGTGGTTCTTCTTCAGGCAGCAGAGCTCCTCCCGCAGCGACTCCAGCTGAGCCTCCAGGTCAGACCTGCAGAGCGTCAGCTGGTCCAGGACTTGGCGTAAGCCGTTAATGTCAGCCTCCACGCTCTGGCGCAGGGCCAGCTCCGTCTCGTACCTGAGGGCGAGAAGGACCCCAAGAGAGAGCAGTCAGTGTCTGACACCACCACAGTCTCTTGGTTTTTTTCCCCTTTGACCATCCATCTTCCTTCCTCACAGTATTTTCCTAAGGAGCCTCACGTGGCGCTGAGAAAAGCAGTCTGAGGTTGGCTGCCTCCAATCTGCCCTCGCTCTGCCTTCTCTGGAGCTTTTTCACCGGCAAGAGAGAGCAGTCAGTGTCTGACACCACCACAGTCTCTTGGTTTTTTCCCCTTTGACCATCCATCTTCCTTCCTCACAGTATTTTCCTAAGGAGCCTCACGTGGCGCTGAGAAAAGCAGTCTGAGGTTGGCTGCCTCCAATCTGCCCTCGCTCTGCCTTCTCTGGAGCTTTTTCACCGGGCAGAGGTGTCACTCACCGCATTTCTGTGCTCCACCAGGGGAAGGCAAAGGCTTCCCCATGGACAGACACCAGGTACCAGAGTGAGGTGCTGAGGCCAGCCCTCGCTGCTCCCTGCCTGCACATCCCTTCTGCTTTCTCCACCCAAAACCATCTCATTGCTCCAAACTGTCCATCCTGGAACTTCCAGGATTAAGGCATCTCTGGAGGAAGTGGATGACAGAGATTTTTGGAAAGACTCACACAGGCTCAATTCCTGCAGCCATCTCCTTTCCCCCCTGCTTGCTCCGAGCTGGAATTTGTCCCAGCTGGATGCACTGTACATTAGATATCTCTGTTATGTGAAAACATTTCATCCTCATCTTATCTTTTTCCTGATAACTCTACGTTTGATACCACTCACCCAGCTGCATTTCTGTTTTGCTGATCCCAATCTGCGCTGGTCTGTGATGGAAATGCACCAACTAAACCACTAAGGACCACTCCCTCCGATGTCGGTCTCCAGCCCGCACCAACAAACACTCTTGCCAAACTCTTTACCCAAGAATACTAATTAAGGGAGGGCTGGTGACCAAGAGCAAAATGCATTTCATCACATCATCCTGCCCTAATGTGGTTTTGGAGTGAGACTTGTCTGAAGTCTCTGTAATTAGTGCACCCAGACGCCACAGTGAGATGTAAAAGAGCCGGGGAGAGGGAAGGGGGGGGGGTCACCCCCACACTCACTTCACGCGGAAGTCGTCGGCAGCCATCCTGCTGTTATCGATGTCCAGAATGATCTTGTTGTTGTCGATGGTTGCGCAGACGATCTGGGAAAGAGCAGACCATGAGGGATGTCTCCCTTTTCTCTGCGGTTCCACTCTAGATACTGTACTCTAGGGGTGTACCCGCTTTGTAACCCTTCATGATTTCTTTTCTCTGAGAGCAGAGCAGTTGCAGGAGGTACCTTTGCCTCCCTGAGTCACAGTCACAAAAGGCAAGAAGTCGGGAGTTAAAGAGTTGGGAGATGGGACTTCCCAGTTTCAGGGTCTGAAGGCAAGTTCTAAAGCTGCTTCACAGAGAAGTGAACATAAAGAACCGTCCTTGAGACATGAACCCTGAGCTGACATTCAGCCTGGCGCGTTCGTGGCTTCAAGGTGGCTTTAAGCCTTAAGATCAACCATAACTTTCACTGGGGACATATTAGTACCAGGCTCTTTGTGCCACTGCAGCAATCATTTTTAAACACTCAACTTTTCTCACCTAGAATTTGTGATTCTCCATTTGGTACTGCATTTGATGTGTTTGTTTTGCTCTTGTTCTGCAGTTCTCTTGGCTTTGCTCTTCCTGCTGGGCTGAGACCACTGCATTTCCTCAGAGCACACTTGGTAATAGCGTATTTATGATTGTATGGACAAAACACAGTGTAACAGATCATCCTTTTCCTTTGTAAGAGTGTTATCCCACCTGTATCACCGTGTAACACTTTAATAGGCACCCACTCTCAGCAGCGTCACGGGGGAACTTGCCAGAATTTGTGTTTGCAAAGAGGTTTAACCAAAGTTACCTCTAACAATTGCAGTGGGTTCTAAATACAGGTTCAGAAATAAGCTTCAAATAGAGGAAAAACAACTGAAAAGGGGGATTACCTGATTTTGAAGGTCTTCGATTTCCTTGTAGTAGCAGCTGTAGTCCCGGGGCTCGCAGGAGAGGCCCTGTGTCGCGTACCACTCCCTGATCCTGCACTCCAGCTCTGCGTTTTCCTTCTCCAAGCACTTCACCTTGTCCAGGTAGGAAGCCAGGCGGTCGTTGAGATTTTGCATGGTGACCTTCTCATCGCAGGATGAAAGCAAACAGTCGCCACCAAGACCACCAACGACCACACCGCCTCCAAGGCCAAACCCAAGGCCATTGCCATAGCAGTTGCCACCTCCATAGCTCCCACCAGCCAAGCTACCCACACTCAGTCCCCCTCCATAATTCACTCCACCGCAGTAACTCCTTCCAGAAAAACCTCTGCCACTGCCTATCCCATAGGAAGAAATCCGTGCTCCACCACCACCACCAATGATACAGCTGCCACCACTGCTCCTGCCTTTGCTAGACACAGTAATAGTCTCCTTAATGTTGCAACTCATGGCGACAGCAGCTGGAAATGCAAGCAGAAGCCCAAAGCAAGATGCACAGCTTGATATTAAATCAGACTGCGAGCTGTCCGTGGCGGCGAAACCCTATTTATACTTTCCACAGTGGGTGTCACCTCTGCTTCTTCCCATAAGGCTGGCTACTCCAGCCATTGGTGCCAAGAATAATTTCTCAAAGGGAAGTCTCCTTTCAAGAATCCTGGTAGACAAGGAAGATACTTTACATGTCTCTTGCTAATTTCAAAAATACATTAGCAATAATGTTTTATGAATCATCAGCTTTTTGTTTATGATGCAAACTTTACAACATTAAGCCAGGAAAAACACTGTCCTAAATTACATACCAGGAAGAAATCATTAAAGGTTATTGCATCAAAGAGCTCTTTATCTCTCATTAATTTATTTTCATTTTATTTTGAGTCGAATAAGCAGTTTTCATGCAAGGTGCTGATGTTGGAAAACGTAAGATGAAAAAGAAAGAATAAATGGGAAGTTTGACTCTCGAATGATGTGTGAGGAATGATGTAAGAACTTTGTGGAAAGATCAGAGACGCAGAGATTAACCTTTCAGTCTCTGCGTTGGCAAAATGACAGCCCCCAGAGCACTCTGCTGCCAGGGGAGTGAGACCGCGGAGAGATCTCCTAATGGACACGCATGAGAGGTTCTTCCTTCATGCCCACGGCTCTCCAGTAACACACAAAGGGTTTGTTTCTCCATGGGGAGAGGGGAAAATAAGGTAAAAGTACTGGAAATACGTCCTGTTGTTCCGTGGAAGGTATTCCTGCAGTTTTCAGCGTTAGGGACGATGGTTGTGGCTGGGGAAGGGTGGGTGCCTGGAAACGGTGAATGGGAGTGGAAACATGGATGGGCAGTTTCTCTGCCAGTATGTGCTGCATCCTAATGAGAGGTTCAGGACTGCGGAACGGGGACATATAAAGGCAGAATTGCTGGCAAAGTGCTGCCCAGTGCAGCTCCACACTGCCTGGGAGAAGGTGGGTTAGGTACAAACTAGAGGTTCTTCTCTATCAGTAATGTCTCCAAACCTTAACTAGGCAAAGACATTGAAAGGTAAGAATCCTTTCACTTTCCTGACATCAGAATTCAGACTAAGCTCATTTTCTTGAGATGTTTTGCTGAGGCTCAAGAGCGATGGCCTTCTCCCTGGGACAACCTGTTTCTGCTGGCCGTTGAGCAAGAGACAGGCGTTCCGAACCCAGCCGTTCACTCTACGAAGTTCTCCAAGCCCGGTTCCCGGAGAACAAGTCAAACACTTGCTCAAACATCACTCCCTGTCAGGACTGTGAATTGAAATAGCTATTATTATGGCAAGTAAATAATCCCTTTTAGTGAAGGATGGAATTATCCCAGTGTTCATGGATTTACCCATCATTTTATTGCTCCTCTCCTCCTTACTTCTGTTGAAAAGGTGCCTCCCTTATCTCTGCATCCCTGGATCCAGTACAGTGAAAGGCAGCTGGGTTCCTGGGATATCTCCACGGGCTGGAGACAGAGGTGTGGAGAGACTTGCTCACACTGATGTACTCAAAGACAAAGAGGGCACCTCTGGCAGAGTCTGCGGTGGAACCTGGGTCTGCTGTGTCAAACTGCAGCGCCTGGTGCCAGCCTGCCCTTCTGCCCAAGCTGTGCTCCACTCAGTCCCCAAATACAAAGGAGCAAAGCTCAGAAGAGGCAAAAACTCTAATAAAGTTATTGTGTGGAGGAAGGAATAGCTGGATTTCATTATTAGGACTGGAGAATGTAATTGGAGTCAGGGTGTGGTGGTAAGAATGAACCGAAACTGATGTAATATTGCCTCGCTCGAAGCTTTGCCCGTCCTGCCCGTGATTCCTCAGGAGTTTCCCAAGAGCTGTCTGCAGCGAGCACCGCTTCTGAGGGAGCACACGTTCCTTCCCCTGCTCCACGGGTATCGCTCAGCACATCAGAGTAACGCAGGCAGAAACACCGAGTGACTTACTCCTTTGTGGGAGTGGAGGGATGTCTACATGCCTGTTGCGGTAATTACTGCCGAGGGGATGGCTCCTGCTCTTCTGAGACACTTGTTCCCCCTCCCCGTGGGCCTGGGGCTTTAGCCATCAGCCCCCCCACCCCAATCTCTGCTGCGGGCACCTTTGCCCAGGACCCTTCCATGGCACACACTTGCCCTCTTTCTTGCTATTTTTCTTTCTTGCCTTGAGGAAATGGGTGCTCAGATAAAATGAAATAATTGTTCTGAAGACCTTAAAAATAAATCAAGCTTTTTGGGGGTTTGATTGGGGTTTTTTATTACTTTTTTTTTGTATTCCTGCTCTCTTCATTTAGTTATTTGAACTTATAAATTTCCTGGGTCTGTCTCATTAGCACAAAGAAATATGGAAATCTCATGGAAATGTAGTTTCCAGCCCAAGGTTTGCAGCTCCATAATTTGCAGCTCCTTAATATATGGGTTGTTTCCAGGGTGTTTTCTGCTGGGGAACTGTTTATCCCAAGCTGCCTTCTCAGGAGCTGCTTTCCAGACCCATCCCAACTTGTAGGTCCACAAACAACATCACAGTGTCTCGGGAGCTGAGTCTGTTCCCCCCCACTCCTCCTCCTCCCCGGGGGCTTTCCAAAGGCATATTCACAAAGTCTGGATCATTAGAGTCTTTCTGGCCATGTCATTAGGTCTCTTTCACCTCTCAGGAATTTAGGCCAGCTCCTCTGTGAAAGGACCTGCTGAGAAGGGTGGGAAGGCTTTGATAGGGATCCGGGAACCCTGTGGAGCAGCTAGATGTCAGCAGCAGTTCGTGAGAGACCAACCCAGCCCTGGTGGGAATCAGCCGGGGCTCCCAAAGGAATGTGGCAAGCTTTGCTCTACTCTGGGTAGCCTGGAGCTTCCACAAGCCTGAAAACTGGAAGAGCGTCACGTTTTGAGCAGTGAGAGTGTGAGGGCTCGAAGCCTGGGAAGCCCGAAGGCTGGAAAGGGCAGCAGTGGGTTCTCTTGCTTCTTGCACTGAACAAGGCAGGAGAAGGCAGTGGGAAATGAGAAAGGAAAGATTTGCTTTCTGACTCTGTCAGCCAGAGCCCTGAGAACAACTGGGTTATACACAGAGGAGTCCAGCCGATGGAAATCTGCCATTCTAACCGTGATAAACATCTCTGTTTGATCTCAGCCTTACACGGCTGCTGAGAGATTTCTGCATCGTGTCTGGGGCTTTCTGTAGGGCTGGAACTGATCCTTAAAGAAGACTTGATTTAGTCTTGGTTTAAAAACATGTGTCTACTCTTAGGAGTCATTACTGCAGTTGTTCCAGTGCTTCATTTTCTTATTGCTCTCCGGCCCCTGAATACGATCGGGTTTAGTGGCTGATAGATGAAATAAAGGAAATTCCACTGAGACATCTCCTCTCCGTGGTCTTCCACCACCTGCTCCCTCATACACTAATGCCTGAGCTTCTTCAGACGCTTGTTACCTACGGCCCTGGGAGACGCTGCTTTCCCGGAAGGTTTCAGGTTGTGTTAAGTCTGTTTCTGGAGCGACAGAGAAATCAGTGTCTATAGAAAAGAACTGACACTACAAAAGCGTGCAGGCTGTGCTCTGTAGATGGTCCTGAAATGTGTTGATCTTTCTACCCTTTCTCCTCCTGCCCAAAGGCTGGCTGTTCCCCAGCCTCCCGTTTCTGCCACAAAAGGCATAACCAGACGTTTTGCTTTGCCAGGTCACCTCCTAAAGGAAGATGTGACTCTCTCTGTAGCAGCCCTGGCAGCGTAGCAGCGCTGAGGGTTCAGCTCTGACCCCGCAGGGTGGAGTGGACACGTAAAACCAGTCACCGCTTGGCTTTCTGGGCAAACGGGCGACTTAATGCTCAAAACACCCTCCCAGCTCATAACGACTTTTAAGTGAAAATTCCCCAAGCCCAGAATGACTCTGCAAAGCTCACTGTGGCCCGTTCCCAGGGGACCTGGTTGAAACTCATGGAAACAGCAGGATGACCAGTAAATGACTCAGTCACCACATGAAAATGTGAGATAAGAAGGAAGCCTTCTGCCTGCAGCCCTTTTCCCAACGGGAAGATTCCTATAAAATGCAAGGGATAGGCAGGAATATGAGCCATGTCAGCAGGAATTGAGTCATTGTGGAGACCAAGATTTGCTCTTCAAGCTTAACCACAGTGCCCAGGCTGGAGGATGAGGTGCGAGAGGGCACAGCCCAGGTGTGTCAGCACTCGAGTGGGGCCGAGACGATCTGTCCCCAGATGTTCCATCACTCACCTTCAAGATTTTTCTGTGTTTTAGCACAATGTTCTGTGGGAGGCACAAACACACCTGGCTGTGTACATCATGGGGGGTTGTCACGGAACGGGCAACACGTGCCATGGGCTTTGACAGGGGCAAGACCTACAGGGTCAGCAAGGCCATTCTCGGGCTCCCCCTGGCAAACAGCTTTGCTCCCAGTGCACTACAATCCCGACCAGTTTAGCTGCCCCTTGTGCACGGACCGGCACAGGCTTTTCTAAAGGAACTACTCGGTTTCCAGACACAGGTTTCTTGAATTGCATCAGGCAGAAGCAAAGTTTTATTAGAGACAATTTTTCACCAGCAGGTACAATAGTGACCCTCCTGCCGGCCAACCCCAGCAGCAGTCACGCTGGTTGGGCACACGCAGCAGCACAGACTGGAAAAAGCAAGTAGCAAAATAAAGCAGAATGTGGCCCAACGCTCTGCTCATCCCATGGCTTAGCGTTGCTGAGTAACACAAAAGAGGAGCGTGCTCCCTGCCCTCGGCAGAGGCATACAGCAAATATTCTCTCTCTTCATCCGTGGCTCTGCTTCAGGCTCCTCTTGTTGGGTATTCTCCTTTCTCTGCTTAATCACAAATCCTTCTGCAAGGCACTGGGGGGTGGGATCAAAGGAGACGTTACTTTGTTGGTAGCAAAACCAGATTCTTTCCCGTACTCTCATTCCCATCTGCGTGATCGTTTCCCAATTCAATTCAAGTTTCAGATAAATCCTGTCCCTTCCTGGCAAGGTCTGATGGTCTCCTCCCAGTCCAGCAGATGGGATTTGTGGCTGTTTGAGCTTGGTTTGCCCTTTTACATAAAACCACCAAACACTGGAAGCTGCAGCCGTTGCACCGGCAGCGACTGGATGGGGAATCGCTGCCAGAGCAACATCCCCGCTCACACTCATCCTCCTGCACCAACTGTCACCATATTTCTTTCTTTCTTTTTCTGTTGGGCTGGAAGTTTCCTCCTGAAACAGTACTGGGAGTTTTCTGCCAGTATTCCCACAATTCTTGCTTTTTCTTTTTTCTTTTTCCCCTGATTTCTGGGCACTCTGCTTTCTCTTACTCTTTCCTTTGTCCCACATTTCATGTCAGTCCTTTCCCCATGTTCTCCTTGGCTTCCCTGCTTGCTGGCTTCCCCGGGAGCACCCAAAACCACTCCTCTGTGGCCTCCCATCCTGTGTTTCCCAGCAGCCTCCCAATAAAAGTTCCCAATGGTACCAGTAAACTGAGTGGGAAAGGTCTTTGTTGCTGCCTGTCCGTGTTGCACTAGAGCAGACTGTGGAAATCGAGTGCTGGAGTCTTACCTTGGATCTCCGCAGCTGCGCAGGACGGCATCTGGGAAGACGAAGTGTAAGTGTGGCTTGTTCTAATGATACCTCCTCCTCCTATTCCACTTGTTCTTGCAACTCCTCCTAGACCCGACGACTGACCGATTCCTCCTTGTTGACTAAGGGGACAGGAAGATAATGTTTTAGTGACGGAAGTGACAGATGATCTAGAACTACTCGGTTCGTTGTCTCAATCTGGTTTCATTCGTTGCAAAAAGAGTCAGAATATTGCAGTGACCTTTCTCCTTGGTGGCAATGAGGAAGGGAAGCAGATCGTCACCGCGGATTATGAGGCAGCTCAAACAGGACAGTGAGGGTGAGGGAGCTGTGCAGGGCCTTCGCCTATTGCTCATTTTGCTTTTATGTTAAAATACCCAGGACTCGGGTATTTTATCGCATCGTTGGCTGCGTCCCAAGCCTACTTACATGAGGTCCTGCTGGCCACCCTCCAGCAGGCAGCGGTACGTGTGGATCTCCTGCTCCAGGCGGCACTTGACGTCCAGCAGGATCTTGTACTCCTGGTTCTGGCACTCCATCTCCGCCCGCAGGTCACCCAGCTGCTGCTCCACACAGGTGATCTGCGTCTGCAACTCGGCGAGGTGGTTGTTGTAGCGACACTCTGTCTCGGCCAGCGAGGATTCCAGGTTGTCCCTCTGAGGAGGGACACGCGGCAGGATGCCAATACAGGCGTGAGAAACAACCCGTTTAAGCTCCGGATCCTCACACACCCGGAGCACAACCGCGAGCGAGCGGAGCTTGGCCGCAGCTCCCACCCACCTGGCTGAGCTGGGCCTGCAGATCGATTTCCAGCGCTTGCAATTGGCGTCTCAGTTCCGTGACTTGGTTGTTGCACGTCTCTACCTCCTGACCGCTCGTAATAACTTCCCGATTCACCTCCTCAATCTGAAAAATCCAGAATAAAGATGTTCAGGGAGTGTTCCGTGTTAAGTCAGATTAAGGAAAAGGCAGAGAAGCTTGCAGAAACCATGAAATGAGAAAGGTTGGGGTGCCCTCTCTCATGCTGATGGAGTGTAAACCGTGCTCCTCATTCCTCTTGCTCCTCTCACAGAATCACAGAATCTCAGGGATTGGAAGGGACCTTGAAGGACCATCTACTCCAATCCCCCTGCCAGAGCAGGGACACCCAGAGCAGGTCCCACAGGAACGTGTCCAGGCGGGGTTTGAATGTCTCCAGAGAAGGAGACTCCACAAACTCTCTGGGCAGCCTCTGCCAGGGCTCTGCCACCCTCAGAGTGAAGAAGCCTTTCCTCATATTTAAGTGGAACCTCCTCTGTTCCAGCTTGCACCCATTGCCCCTTGTCCTGTCATTGGATGTTCTAATGGTCCAGTTCCTCTCACTGCTCACTGCTTTGTAAAGAGCTCCAGCCTCAAGTCTCAGTAAGACACAGCAATTCCTGTTCCCCCGTGAAAGGACACAGAGGGGCCATATCCCCTGTGCTGCTTGGTCAGTTTAGAGCAATGTTGCAGTTGGTTGTGTGGGTTTCATGTGTAATAAATCACTGTGGAGCTGTGGTGTCAGCCAGGGGAAGTCAGAACTGCATGAGTTCACCCACCTTGCACTCGTACCAATCCTCAACTTCTTTGCGGTTGCGTTCAATCAGCGTTTCATACTGGCACCTCATCTCCTCCAGGATCTTCCTCAGGTCTGGGCCAGGGCAGGCGTTGACCTCCACGCTCACATCTCCAGTCGATTGCTTCCTCAGGCAGTTCATTTCCTGGAAAACACCACCCAGATCATGTCATTTTTTTTAAAAAAAAAAGAAGGAAAACACCACAGGAGCTAAATTCTCAGGTAGGGAGGAGCAGAGTCCCTCTCTGCTGGGTTCACAGCCCAGGGTTCACATGAACTGTTTCACCAGCCACTTGCCAGCACCCCGGGGGTGAGGACTGTGGAAGAAGATGGATTAAGGCTTTTGAGACAAGAAGGGCAGGACGAGGACCCTACCTCCTCGTGGTTCTTCTTCAGGCAGCAGAGCTCCTCCCGCAGCGACTCCAGCTGAGCCTCCAGGTCAGACCTGCAGAGCGTCAGCTGGTCCAGGACTTGGCGTAAGCCGTTAATGTCAGCCTCCACGCTCTGGCGCAGGGCCAGCTCCGTCTCGTACCTGAGGGCGAGAAGGACCCCAAGAGAGAGCAGTCAGTGTCTGACACCACCACAGTCTCTTGGTTTTTTTCCCCTTTGACCATCCATCTTCCTTCCTCACAGTATTTTCCTAAGGAGCCTCACGTGGCGCTGAGAAAAGCAGTCTGCGGTTGGCTGCCTCCAATCTGCCCTCGCTCTGCCTTCTCTGGAGCTTTTTCACCGGGCAGAGGTGTCACTCTCCGCATTTCTGTGCTCCACCAGGGAAAGGCAAAGGCTTCCCCTTGGACAGACACCAGGTACCAGAGTGAGGTGCTGAGGCCAGCCCTCGCTGCTCCCTGCCTGCACATCCCTTCTGCTTTCTCCACCCAAAACCATCTCATTGCTCCAAACTGTCCATCCTGGAACTTCCAGGATTAAGGCATCTCTGGAGGCAGTGGATGACAGAGATTTTTGGAAAGCCTCCAGCCCGTCCTGACCTACGGACCCCAGGAGACCCCTCCGGGAGCTCCTTCTCCCCAGCTCTGCGGGTGGGAGCGTGGTGACAGGGAAGGGGACTCACTTCACTCGGAAGTCATCGGCTGTCATCCTGCTGTTGTCGATGTTCAGAATGATCTTGTTGTTGTCTATGGTTGCACAGACGATCTGGAAAAAAGAACATGCACCGCTGAGCTCTCTTCCCTGTACCCTCAGGCTCAAATGTACCCTCTGCCCGGGGCTGCCAGACCCAGACTCTTTATATATATATATTTTTTTCAATATTAGCCAGCAGGCGGGGGGGAGCGGAGGTGTGCAGCAGTCATGGGGGTTCAGGGAAACAGCAAAGGCTAAAACACATGGATCAGATACACTCAGGGAAGTATAATTAGTGTTGACCAGCAGCGGCCACAACCCACCCACCTTTTTACACCTAAATCTTACTTTTATGGATAAGAGATTTAAAAGCTTTGTTTCCAGACTTAATTATAAGCCGGTCTCGCTCCATCTGTTTCCTGGATTCTTTTCACTTTGCTCTTCTTTGTGTATTAACATCCCAGGATTTTTGCCAACCACACTTTACAAAGAAATGCTTTTCATTTTAAATTGCACACTCAAGGTGTGTTATGGCAATGCTCTCTTTGTTCTTACTTTTAATTAGGTGCCCTGTATTTTCCAATTCCGTATGAAAGAGTAAACTTGTTAAAAGGTAAGAACTTGCAGCTGGAATTCTGCAAGGCTGGTGACAGAGTAAAATACATCCAGGCAAATTAACGTGATCCACTATTTATTTCTCTTTCAGTTGCCTTTTTAGCCTATATTTATTTAAACACCTTGGCACAAATCTAATTCAGAAAGACCCCTGAGCCAATCCAGATGTATTCCAGAAACATAATGTTTTCCCCTTCAAATACACCTGATGAGTAAAAGGGATGGAAACTGTCCAAAGACTCAAGGTTTTACCTTCCAGCTCTCAGGCTTTCTGCAGGCAGGTCTCTTAATGGCTGTTTATGGAAAACACCTGACACCAATGAAATTTCTCCTGGAAACTGCATTAAGTTGGGACCCAGGACCGTGGGAGAAGCTTACAGGGGAGAGAGCAGCTGGGAAAGGACGTTACCTGGTTTTGAAGATCTTCTATTTCTTTGTAATAGCAGCTGTAGTCCCGGGGCTCACAGAAGGGGCCCTGCTTGGCGTACCACTCCCTGATCCTGCACTCCAGGTCAGCGTTTTCTTGTTCCAGGCACCTCACCTTGTCCAGGTAAGAAGCCAGGCGGTCGTTAAGGTTCTGCATGGTGACCTTTTCGTCACCAGAAAGAAGGATGCCATCACCAGCAAAACCACCTCCAACTACCCCTCCACCAAGACCAATACCAAGGCCACCTCCGATGCCACCGCCAAAGCGAGCACTGCCACCGCTGAATCCGATGCCTGAACATCCTCCGAGGACAGCGGCTCCTAAGCCACCTCCATAGTTTCCACCAACCAAACTGCCAGTGCTCAGTCCTCCTCCGTAATTCACACCACCACAGTAGCTCCTACCAGAAAACCCCCGGCTACCACCTATCCCGCACGTGGTGTATCTTCCAGAGGAGACGGAGGAGATGCGTGCTCCTCCACCGCCACCACCGCCACCAATGACACAGCTGCCACCGCTGGTCCTGCCCCTGAGAGAGCCAGTTGTCTGCTTAATACTACAACTCATGGTGAGGACAGCTGCAGATCCAACCCAAAGCCCAAAGCGAGATGCACAGCTTGATACAGAATCAGACTGCGGGGTGGCTGCTGCCGCAGGTCTCTATTTATACCTTCCAAAGGGGGTGTCACCTACAGGGTGTTTCTTCTTCCCACGGGGCTGGCTAGTCTGGCTGTTTATGCCAAGAATAAATAGCCCATGGGCAGTTTCCCTCTAGAAATCCCAGTTCACAAGGAAGATACTTTACATGTCAGCAGCTTATTCCAAAAAGTAAAATAATGTTTTGTGAGTCATCAGCTTTTTGTGTGATGCAAACTTTACAACAAGTCCAGAAAAAAAATTTGCCCTAGATTATGTACAAAGGAGAAACATTGGTATTTATAACATCAAAGTGCCTTTTATCTTATATTAATTTGTATTTATTTTATTCTTAGTCCGGTAAACATTTTTCTGTCACATGCTCTGGTGGAATCCACAGAACAAAAATGGGAAATTAATGTAGATTCTCACTTCTGAAAAGCATGAACAATAGTGCCCATAGTGGTGAAAAGACCGGGGTGTTGGTGTCCGTCACCCGGCTCAGTGACCGACCGTTGGGCTCATACGTGCTTTACTGTGAGATTTCTTAAACCCCTGGGGTAAGTCCCCAGTGGGTTTAATTCTCCATCTGTGGTTTTTCGTTCTCTGGTCACACACAAACGTGAGATGCCGACGTGCTTGGTCTGTGGAGATGGGGCAGCTCAGAGCTGGGAGTCCCTGTGTACCCCCGTGTCTCCATCTTACACGGGCTGGGTGGAAGCTGGAGTGTAGGAAGTACCTCCTTCGAGTCACTTTTCAATTACTCTAATTGCTGTCCGTGTTGCCTCAATTTGTGGTGATCTCAGATAAAGAAAGAGCTGACAGGAAAGGGAGTATCCACGGGCGATATATCCAGTTCCCCGGCTGGACTGAGATGAGATCTCGCAGGTCTTTGCCGTTGACGAGATTGTGCTGAGCACAAAATGAGGAGGAGAAAAGCTTTCCCCATTTCTCAGCCGAGTTTCTCGGAGCAGCAGCAGGCTCTGGCCCAGCCTCGCTGGTCGTGGGAGAGCCATCTCCAAAGCCAGGCCAGCAGTAGCCAGAGGAGCGCTCGGAGAACTGGCTCCACCAGCGCGTGTCCCTTTCTCCGGCAGACGGCCGTCACGGGAGGATATTCTGCTCTCCAGGGGACAGAGGCTTCTCTTCCCTACAGGGTGGAATTCCCAACCAGCTCTTACTCACAAGTGACCTTTGACTCAAGTGTGTCCCTATTTACGGGAGCGGTTGTGATAAATCCTCTATGGCGGTGAGTGTGGCACCCAAGAGGGAACCCTGGGGAGCAGCCTCCCCCTGGGGCAGAGGAAACCCGTGCTCAGGGCTCAGCCACTTCTCATGTTGTGGTGGGAGGGTGGACTGTGTGTGCAGTGAGGTGGCTTCTGTCACCATGGCCAGACAGTGTCCCCAAGCGTATATAGGTGTGCTCGTCTTCTCGCCAGCATAGGTTAGGCCTCTCTGCTCTCCAGTGAGATAATTTATTTCTTTACTCAGATCAGAAATGATAAAAAGACGCCTACCCGAGGCTGGCAGCATCTGAATATTCATCAGTTGGATGGTTCAGAGAAGTAACTTGCTCCAGGACAGAGCTGGAGTCTGTTGGAGCTCAGATTCCTAGCTGGGACTGCCGTGCC
This sequence comes from Nycticryphes semicollaris, assembly GCA_013400055.1. NCBI lineage: Eukaryota > Metazoa > Chordata > Aves > Charadriiformes > Rostratulidae > Nycticryphes > Nycticryphes semicollaris. The sequence continues at coordinate 441,219 of VXBJ01001867.1, read as the reverse complement.
TGAAATACAAGTCCATCCTCCCTCCAGAAGCACATCCCCGCGCTCCCCACACAGCCTAGACACACCATGGAGAAAAGCAGGAGCAAAAAGGAGGGTAGGGAGTGAATCTGCCTTTCATCTGTCATTTTGAGGAATATAATTGAAGGCAGGGTGTGGCTGTAAGAGCCAACAGAAATTAATATAATGTCTGGATTGCTTGGAGCTTTGCTTCTGCTGTGTGGGGTTTCAGGAGAAGTTGCCTAATAGCGACCTGGAGAGAGCAGTGTCCTGGGTTGGNTCCCTTCCCTTCCCTTCCCTGAGCCAAGGATTCAGAAGGAACACTGCAGACAGTGACGTTTCTCTATGGGTGGGCAAGGAGCACCCACCCCCCCTTCTTGCTGAATTTCCTCGTGGGAAGGGGGGGGTAGGTCCTTGCTCTACAAAAGACTGCAAATGCATCCAACAACCAGTCCCTGACTGATCAGCCTGTCTTTTAAAACCAGTTTGATTTTTCCCTCACTGGGTTGTTGTGGGCAGCGTGAGGCCGTGGTGGTCCCACTCCGGACATTGCCCTGCTCCTTCCCACCTACTCCAGGCTCCACAACCTGCACCCAGACTGGCCCCCGGGTGGGCAAGCTGTGTGTTTGTTTGCTGGCCATGTGGCTCTCTGCTTTCTCCCACTGTGAGCCGCCCCCTTGTTCGGAAACATCCACCAGCCCTGGCTTTTTTCCCCACCAAACTCATTCCGTTGCCCCCGCCGTCGCTGCTGCGTGTGTGCCTGCAGCCCACGGCGGTGTGTAGGGAAGGTCTGTGCAAGCCTGGGACACAGAAACCCCCCGAAAGGATTTACAACCTAAATGTGACAGAGGAGGAAAGAAATGGTTTGGTTGCAAAGGCAGCAACGTCAGGCTGTAGCCAGCGGTGGTCCCAGCACCGTTGCCGCTGCGAACGCTGTTGGCTCTTGGAAAAGAGGAGAGACCCCAGAGTGGAGGGATCAGTGTAAACGCTGACAACGGGGCGATGGGCAGCGCAGGAGGAGGTGGAAGATGCCCCGTGTCCAAGGGCTGTTGCGGGCGGCGGAGGCCGGTCCCGTGGGATGGCCCTTGCACGGGAGAACCCCAGCCCGGCTGGTCACGCTCCGCTGGCGCTGCTTATCGCAGCTGATAGTGTTCCCTTGTGTCAACTACAAGGAGGGTGTGCCTCATCCGACAGGACTTTGCTTTCATAAGGGTTGCTTCAGTGGTGTTTGTGCAACCACACCGGAGCATGATTTTATCTTGTCACTTGTAATTACCATTAATAATTTGCATAATAGCCACTAGGCATCACTTATGAAGCGCTTCTTTGATGTGATACTGAGCCGGCTCCAGACCTCATGCTCCCATCTTTTAAATGCAGACCATGACTTTTTTTCTGGGTAGTGACTCATGGGTTTATACCACCGTGTTTAGCAGAATTCCTGTAAGGCAAGAGAAATAATTATCACACTGGGTTTGGTAACAACACGATCCCAGGTTTTAAATACGCCTGAGAGACCGAGGTGATTACTCTGTTTCAGTTCTTTCTTGCTGACTGTTCACATCTTCAAACTACCTCTGAGCATTTGCTAGTGAGGAAGCAGGAGTTCGGCGGAACGTGGAGGTTTCTCACAATCTGCCCTGAGTGGTTTTGACAAGGGTTTTTAATTTCCTCCCAGCGCCTCCGGATGATGCCAGTGCAACCAGACTTCCCAGCGCCGGCATCTCTGGGAGCACAGCAAAGAGGAGCACAGGAGAATGTGTGTTAGGACAGATGGGAACGGGGACGGGTGAGGGACCTGCAGCCCTGTCCCTCCTGCAGGCACAGCCCAGGGAGGGAAAGGGGAACACTGCTTTTATCCAGAACCTGACCAGTGCAACTGGAGCACTGGGGGGGCTCCCAGCGCTCAAAGACCACCCGGTGGTACCATGGACATGGGCAGCCAAAGTCTCTTAATTTCTCTTAATTTCAATACACTTTCGATATGTGGTTCATGGTGACAATTTGAATGGTGCTATTTGTGTTCTGAGCTGAGAAATCTCCTGCTGATCGTAGTGGTGGTTTCCTCATCTAGATCATTCTTTATAAATGTTGCACAAGCCCTTAAAGAGAAATACAAGCCCCAGAGATCGTTACTGTGGGTGTGAGTGAGACTGTACCTGTCTGTGTGCTTTATAAAACAGACTTTTTTACAGAGAAATTATAGTTTATACCTCACACCAGAATCTGGCCTGCTATTAACAACGCTTAGTGCCTGTAATCGGGTGTAATTGCTTGTGCTGCACGGTCCTGAGCTCCTGGGCGATTTCCAGCATTGGCAATTTGCACAACTAGTTGTTTTCTTTCTGTTTCTTCACTGATGCCTTAAACCCCGGGTACGTTCTCTCCTCGGGGAGTTTTTCTGGCGGTGGTGTAATTCCCATGTCTCTATGAGACCGTACCTGCTCCAGCAGTCACAGCACTTTGCTGGTTGGGATGCTGAGAGCTCCTGGCACCCGAGTGCTGATAACCCTCCTCTTCTCCCCAGGGCTCCCATCCCTGCTCTTTTCATCTTTAGGTTCCTCTCCCGGTCTCGTACCTTCAGCCCGAGTCTCTGTCTGTCTCTGAGATCTCTGTAATTTGCACATTAGAAGAGAAAAGGAAGGAGCTCTGAGAAGCTGCGCTCCCTGTGCTGGTGTGAGCGGCTGCGTACGGGGAAGGTGATGGAAGTTTGCTGGGGGGGGGTGATGTCCCAGGTCACAGCTGGTCCTGTTGTCCCATACACTGTGGCCTCTGCATTTCATTGATCTTCTGTCTCTTCCTACGCTCTTTCCAGTCATCGTGTCCCATCGCTTTCCAGACCATAAACTCCTTGGGCAAGGAGCACCTTCCCGTGGCTGCGCAGCATCCAGTGCTGTGACCCTGGAGGTGCTGGGGCACCACTGAGGCAGGGTGAATACTACTGAAACGCACAGTGCGAGTAGCGTTGCAGGAATGGGAGATCATAGAACCACAGAATCATTCAGGTTGGAAAAGACCCTTGGGATCATCGAGTCCAACCACCAGCCCCGCTCTACAAAGGTCTCCCCTACACCAGATCCCCCAACACCACATCTCAACCACTCTGAAACACATTCAGGGATGGGGACTCAACCCCCTCCCTGGGCAGCCCATTCCAGGGTCTGACCACTCTTGCTGGGAAGAATCCTTTCCTAATGTCCAGCCTAAACCTACCCTGGTGCAACTTGAAGCCATTCCCTCTCCTTCTATGGCTAATTCCCTGTGAGAAGAGACCAGCCCCAACCTCTCTACAATGTCCTTTCAAGGAGTTTCAGAGGGTGATGAGGTCTCCCCTCAGCCCCCTCTTCCTCCAACTAAACAATCCCTGCTCCTTCAATCAGGTACAGAACTTAGTAGAGAAAGTATTTAACACAGCCTTGTTCAGAAGCTCATTAGAGTAATTACTGCCACGGAGCTCACTGGTGTCTGTCACTCGGGCAGAGGCTGGAGAGAGCCGTGCCCAGGGACAGCCCCAGTCCCTGGACCCACTGGTGCTGGTGCAGCCCTGGACAAAGCATGAGGCTTGGGGTTGGAGTCTTGGAGCTCCAGAGGTGACACAGGAGCAGAGCAGGCCTCCTGCAGGGCAAAGGCTCAGAGCAACAAACAAAACTGGCTGCAAAAAGTCCCATCTTTGCTGTGATTTTTGCCAGGAACGTGGTCAGGCTTTGGCTTGTCCCACGTTGTCCTTCCAGAAACTTCAGAGCCGTTTCTTGCTTTAGAAATGGGCACTGATCCAGACTCATGGTACCCCCTGAAATCTTCACGTTAGAAGCCCCACGTTAGAGCTCTGTGTAAGGTTACTTGTCAAACCCTGGCCAATATTTCATTACAGAAAAAATGCACCCTGGGGAGCAAAGACCAGGAGCACCTTTCACAGCCTGACACGGGTCTGGTCCCGCTGCCGGCGCAAAGGGCCAGGCAGGATCTGGAGCCTTTCACAAAATGACAGAATCATCGTGGTTGGAAAGGACCCCTCAGGTCATCGAGTCCAACCACAGACACACACAAAAAACCCCTACAACCTTGGCTTGCACAAGCAGTGAAACACAGTTGTGTTCCTCGGTGTGTCTGTAATTCCTTTCTCTCTGGGAAGAAAATACCAGCATCTGGTTTTTTTTTTTTCCCCTGGCTGTTTATTGTATCTGACTTTTAAAGAAATTCTCTCCCACATATTAATTTCTCTCACCCTTTTATCTTCCCACGTGTTGCCAGCTGGTTCTTCCTGTTTGCCTTTTTAAGAAAAACCATTTAGAGGTTCTTTATTTAACATTTTCCCTGGGAATTGTTTTCTTCCAGCAGAAGGGTGTGTCCAGTCCAGCAGAGCTTTGATTTCCGAAGTACTGCTTCAATATTATTTGGGAAAACGTGTTGTTCTTGCTTTTATCCTATTACTGTGCATTCATAATAACTCAAAGGTGTTATATATTACATTATATTATATTATATTATATTATATTACATTATACAATATTATATCATATTATATTAGCATACACCTACTTTAATGAAAACTTGATTTTCACTCAGAAGTCTCTTTCAGTAGACGACAGTTGCTCAGGCTGCCATGAAGCTCCTTCCCTGCACTTTCCATCCTCCCTGAGCATTTCCTTCCTCCTCACCCTCTACTTCACGTCTCAGCTTATGCCTCCTCCTCTGGCAGCAAACGTCCCTTCCCACAGCGTCACCGGTCCCTTCCCTCCGTCCTCTCCATCACCCCCCTGCAGGCCCTGACACCAGCAGGAGCAGGGCGGCGGGTGGACACATTGCTTATTTTTCTTTTTCCCTGCTGAGGATTGCGTTGAGGGTACAGACAGAAGGTGAATTTCAAACCAAAGGCGTATGACAAACACAACTATCTGCCTAACTATTATTGTTTTTTTAAATACTTGCATACTAATTTACTTGTAGAATTTATTTCTCGGGTTCAAGGCTGTGTCAGGAGCAGCAAAGTTTTATTAGGGACAAGATTTGGGGGTTGTCAGACAAGTGCCTGCAGAACAGCTCAGCCCAGGTGAAGCCCGGTGGTGGGATCCCAGCAGCATCAGAGGACGGGGAGAGCCAGCAGCAGCTGGGGGCGGGGGGGACACGACCGAGGGGCAGCCCTTCTGCAAAGCCCCCTCCCACTGGGGCCGTAAGCAGGACTGAGAACTGTCGTGTTATTTTTGCCTTGTTTTTTCCAAATGGTTTGTGCTTCGGGAGGCCTCCTCAGTGGGGGTGCAGCGGGGCTGGCGGGGAGATCTCGTCTCTGCGGTGACCTGCTGAGGGGGAGGCCGGGAGCATTAGTTGTTTCGGGTTTTATCTGCGTACTGTGCCTTTCTCTCATGTCCCCTTGCTCTTGTCCTGACCTTTCTTTTCCCTCTCCTCCCTGCTCACGGTGAGGGCACGAGTTGTTGAAAGACTCATGACTGATTCCTCCTGCCAGTTCCTTTGAAAGTCTTATTTAAACACATTTACTACTAGTACCCCCCCAGACTCAAATGCATTTTCTGTGCATAAGTNNNNCCAGGGAGCAGGCTCAGGGCAGGCATGGCGGACACAGGCTGGCCTTCATCCCACCACTTCTTCCAGCAGATGTTGGGACTCCTCTTCCCACCTGGCCTCTGTGGAAGGAGACAGAGCTGGTCACCAGAGCCCCAACATCCCCACCCTGGAGATCTGCCCCAGGACCCGGAGCTGCTCTGCCTTGGTTTAGCCGCGTCTCTTCCCTCACTATGGGTCGTTTCCCCTTCCAACCTGGAGGGTTAATTAAGGGCAACAATTAGCACGTCCTCCCTCCTGCCTGGCTGTTGACATCTAATGCTTGACCATCTTGAAGCCCTCAGGATTAGCTCCCAGACGGGCTCTGACAGTGTCATTTCAGGCCCTGCGACTGGCGTTTTGGAACAAGAACTGATTTTTCATGTAACTTAATTGAGGACTGGAGGGTCCAGGAGACCCCACCTCAGGGCACCGCCGTTTAAACTCCCCTTTTTCCGAGACTAATGGAGTGGGTGGGTGCTCAAGCCGGTTCTCTGTGTGCACAGCCCTTTATGAGGTTCACAGCCTGCCTCGCTCTTTCAAAATCTCAGGCAATGGGAGGCAGGGAAGGGCCAACTGCTTTGCATACAAATTAAATTTCCCAAAACTTCAATTAAAATTGTTTCCGCGAAACTGAAAATATGTTTAGATAATTCATCTGTTTCAGTTCGTTTACCTGCCAGTCCCTTACTCCTGTCTCGCTGCTGCGAAGCCGATAAAACTCAAGTTACAGGGACGGTGTGTGTCAGAGACCTTGCCCAGCTCACAAGTGAGGGGCTGTGATGCTGCTCGCCCAGGGGGCTGGGACAGCGCCGGGGGCCACCCCTGGCTGCCTTCACTAGCCCAACAGGGGGCACAGCCTCTGGCTTGCACTCTGGACATTTATCAGAGCCAAATCCTTAAGGTGGTTTGCTAATAGCCCCGTCTGGTAACAGGTCAGCACTGATTCCTCACCACAACGCTGCTTTTACCCCTCGTGTCATGACCTTTCATGTCCCCGTAAGTGAGAACAGGAGGGTTTGAGCGCGCCCGGTGCCCCGCTTACATGATGTCGTGCTGGCCACCCTCCAGCAGGCAGTGGTAGGTCTGGATCTCCTGCTCCAGGCGGCATTTGACATCCAGGAGGGTCTTGTATTCCTGGTTCTGGCATTCCATCTCTGCCCGTATTTCAGCCAGGCGCTGCTCCACGCAGGAGATCTGGCTCTGCAGCTCCGCCAGGTATTTGTTGTAGCGACATTCAGTTTCCGCCAGCGAGGATTCCAGGTTTTCTTTCTGGGAACAGAGAAACACGAAGGTGCCTGGGCTGCAAGCTCAGCCCTTGGGTTACAGACTCTGGTCCTGCAGCTTTCTAACCAGAGTGGGGGGGGGTGAAGTCTGAGATGTGGATCGTGGTGACATCACCTACCATGGTGAGCTGGGCTTGCACGTTGATCTCCAAGGCCTGCAGCTGACGTCTCAGCTCGGTGACCTGTTTGTTGCTTGACTCGATCTCCTGGCTGCTGGTGATGACCTCCAGGTTCACCTCCTCCACCTGCGAGGTATGAAAAGACCACCCCTTTCCTCATCCCCCTCCTCACTGCGCAGAGGCTTCACCACCCCACGTGTGTGCACTGCACCGCGCCAGTGTATTCCCAAAGCTAAAGTCCCCCCTCCCTCCCCCAGTTTGTTCTGTTGGGACCCTGTGACATCGTGCAGTGGCCCCTCTGCCACGAACAGAACACTGAAAGTGGGCAGTACGATACAGGTGCTGAGCACATCCATGACAGAACTGCTCATAATAAAATCCCTGTAAGCCTCTTAATCTCTCCTTTTTCCCTTTTCCCCTGAGAGGCAGAGCAGGGGACAGCTCTGGGGGTGTGCAGTACCTTGCAGGCGTACCACTGCTCAGTCTCTTTGCGGTTGCGCTCCATCAGCGTTTCATACTGGCACCTCATCTCCTCCAGGATCTTCCTCAGGTCTGGGCCAGGGCAAGCATTGACCTCCACACTCACATCTCCAGTCGCCTGTTTCCTCAGACAGCTCATTTCCTGCGGAGAACACGTGCACCGGGTCAGTCTTATCCACACTCGGGGAGACTTTCCCTCTTCTTTCTTCTTAATTCTCCTAAGGGTAAGGGGCAAACTGACCTCCTCGTGGTTGGTCTTGAGACAGCACATCTCCTCGGTCAGAGCCTCGCACTGGAGCTGCAGGTCTGTCTTGCAGCTGGCCAACTGGTCCAGGACGGGGCGCAGGTTGCAGATGTCCGCGTCCACGTTCTGCCGGAGACCACATTCAGTCTCGTACCTTAAGCCACAGGCAACAGAGCAAGGTCAGCGTGTCAGCAAGCCATGGGAGCCCTCGAGTTAGTGAGGAAAAACATTAGGATCGAGTTCTTCTTTTGCTTGGGGCGTGGGATGCTCTGACCATGGTCAATGGCAGCACGACAAGCAGAGGGTTAGGGTTTCCCCATCACCACCGTTCGCATGGGGACCCCTCCAGTCCTGGGGTTCCCGTGTCCAGACCCTACTCACTTCACTCTGAAGTCATCAGCAGTCATCCTGTTGTTATCGATGTTGAGAAGGATTTTGTTTGTCTCCATGGCTGCACACAGGATCTGGGAAAGAAAACGCAGGAGAGAGAGTCCAGCTGGTGGCTTCTTCTGGCTACAGAAGAAGGAGGAAACATCCACCTGGGGTAACGCAGCCCACTTACTTTATAACCATTCCATACATTGGGGTTATTAATCAGTGAGGTGATATCACACCGGGGAAACCCGTGTGCCAGCTTGGTGGAGCTGAAACTCCAGTTCTCTGCAAACCCAGTGCCCTCCTCCCTCAAACCATCCATTTCGTATAAACTGTTCCTTCATCTGCCCCTCCAGAGACTTATTGCTTCTGCCGTTTGACGCTGCTCTGTCCACACGTGAAAGCAAAGCCCAAAGAAATACCAGAATTCTCTCGAAAAGCAGTGATTTTACCTGGTTTTGCAGGTCCTCGATTTCCTTGTGAAAGCAGCTGTAGTCCCGTGGCTCGCAGCTGGGCCCTACCTTGGCGTACCATTCCCTGATCTTGCACTCCAGGTCGGCATTGTCCCCCTCCAGGAGCCGCACCTTCTCCAGGTAGGAGGCCAGGCGGTCGTTGAGGTTCTGCATCGTGGCCTTTTCGTTGTTAGCAAACAAGATCCCATCACCGCAGCCAGCGCTGGCCCGGGTGAAGCCGCCACCAATGCCCCGACCGCAGATGCCTCCACCGCTGAATCCGAGGGTGGAACAAGCCCTCTGGGCAGCTCCAAAGCTTCCACCGGTGGCACTGCCTCCACCCAGCTGCTTCCCAAGGAATCCCTCGCTTAAACTGCCACCGGAGAAGTTGCCGACCCCACCACCCAGGTCATAGGCAGCGTGTCTCCCCGAGGAGGCGGAGGAGACCTTCCTGCCGCTGCCAGCTGCGGAGCTGCCCTGGGAGCAGGCGGTGACGACCTGCCTGACGGCACAGCTCATGGTGAGGGCACCAGGATCCAGCGGGGAGCCCAGGGCGAGCGGCACCGATGGCTGCAGGATCCAGTTGTGATCCCTCTGTCCCCACGGTCCTCTATTTATACCGTTCCTCCTGGATGTTGCCACCGGAGAAGGGCTGTTCATTCTTCCCCCTTGTGACCTGGCTAGCGCTGGTTGTTTTTTTGGCAGCCGGAAATATTTCCCCAAAGGCATTTGTCTCCAGAAATCCCACAACAGACGGGTGCTTTGGTTAACAGAAGCGTGTTTCAGAACTACATCAAAAATGTTACTTCCTGAATCATCAGGTCTGACCTGTGATGACAGCTCACCAGCAGTGACACCAAAAACGACGATACCCGAGAGTGCCCGGGGAATGAAACATCAAGCAATTATCCATCCCTGACGTGGGCGAGTCTACCCGGAAAGTGAAAGCTGTGGGAAAGCCATCCTATCTGACCCAGCCTGTTTGTCACCCCCCTTTCCCACCAGAACTGGGGGTGCTCTCCTCTTCCCACCACCCCCACCCCAACCGGCTCCTGCAGACCCCGGGACCGGAGCCAGGAGAGCATCCTGCCCCGCAGCCTCTGCGTGGGCACCGCAGCGAGGGGACAACCTGCCGAGTTGGGCTCATCGGCCCTCGAAATGCACAGAAAAATATCAAACCAGTGATTATTTGTTACTTCTCTTTCTCCTGCGGGTGCCCAAACATCCCCTTTCAGAGGGTAGATCCCTTGGTATTTGTTTTGCTGCTTTCCAGGGTAGACAAAATGTTCAAATATTCATCCAAAATAAAAGAGAAATGGGTATTTCCTGGGTACCAAATGTTGCAGTTCACTGTGAAAGGCCACGTGGGGGGTTTCATAAGATTTCTAAACCAGTAAGGTGGAAAATTTCAGAAAGAGCCTGATCCTGACCCAGTTCCAACCAGCACCATGGAAATTGTCCAAATATAATGTAGGGAAAATGTGTTAAGCTTAGAAAAGACACTAGGAAAAAAAATCATTTTAATGAAGGCATTAACCCTAGTTTTTAGTCTTGGAATGCTGAGTTGAGGAAGAAGGGAAATAATTAAACTGTTTTGTCACCTGAATCTTTCGCTTTATTAATAACATTAATACAGCTGTGCTAATATTGGCTGAGTTTCCTCCGTGTGTTCAGCCCTGGGCTTGGCATCCAGGTCACCTGGACACAGCACATAAAGGATGCGTCGGGTGCAGCCTGTTTCAGAAATACTGCTTATTACATTTGGGCACGTTCATTAGCTCTTGATTTTATCTTGGCACGGCGGATCCAGAACACCTTAAATGTGGTGTGGGTTCCGTGTGTGCCCATCCTGCGTTTACATCCCTAATTAGCAGGAGAAGCCTGTGCCAGGCGTGCCTCGGTGGTGGCCACATCCCGAGTACCTGTGCCAAGGGTGCCAGGCAACGTCTCAGCCGCGGTGGTGGCCAGGTCCCGGCTGTGACACGGCCGGGACCAGGCTCCTTGGCACGGAGCCGGCGGCAGCAGCTTCTCTCACTGCTGGGGCAGCATGAATCAGGAGCAGAACTGGGCAGAATCGGTCGTTATTCCATAGAAGAACTGTAAAGTTACTGCAAAGCTAACATTTCATTCCGTACTTCGTTTTTCAATAAGAAAAGCATTAATGAGTGGAGGGTTTTTTTGTCGATTATTGAAAATTGAGCAGAGATGTGCATGTTTCTTCCTTACTTTCTGAGCTTCCCACCTTGCCGTAGGTCTCTGTGGCCAATGGGGATTAGAATTTCTACAGCTTTTGTAAAGGAGAATAATAATTTCACTCTTGATTTTACTGGCTTTGTGGGTTCTTCATGGTAGCTCTTTTTCCTTTCCAGAATTTGTAATTTTTATTAAAACTGTCTCTTGCTTTTACAGCAGAGCACACCTCAGGACCTGCCAGCAGCTACACTCCTCGTTTTATTAAAAGCCCTTTTCGTGGTTTTATTTTTTATGAGCAGATCTGCTAATGACGGTATCTACATGGGTAATGGCAGGCTCTTTGCAGAATTAACTTTTCCTGACTCCCAGACTGGAGTCTGCAGCCGGGGCTTTACTCAGCGCGGCCGCCACGGGCTGCGCCTCCAAGGAGCCGTCCTGGCCCGACCTGGGAGCCCCTTGGAGGCATCGCCAGGCCCTGGGGGGGGCTTGGGGGAGCAGAGGAACGATGCCCCTGTGAGGAGCTCCCGGCTCAGAAACAGCCGTGCCGGCCTGACAAGGCAAAATTATCACTTCAAGTAACTCATGAGCAGAAAAGCCTCCCCTGGGCAAAGGCGCTGCTCCCATATAATCAGCTTTGCAAAACATAGGAAAAGAGGAATTACACTTCAGCTTTACATTTGCATCTCGTGCTGTGCTGCAGCAGGATGGTGGCAGGGGATGGGCACTGTGGCGTCGTTCTCGAGGACTGATCTGCCGCGTGGAATGATCGGGTTCAAAAGAGCAATGAAAATGAGAAAGATTAGATTTCCCCGGAGGGATGTGCTTTGGTAATCCCAGGGTATTTTAAGGCTTAAGACTGTTTCTTCAGCTAATGCCTATGAAGTACAGAAAGCCTAATGTGCCCCCAAGAGGGAGATCCAGCTTTTCACGTTATTACAAATATTCCCTGAGTCACCGGCTGTTTTCATGCCTTGGTGACTCAGCCACGGTGAGTCCCTGCCAGAGCCCAGGCTGCCACCCCCTGCATGTCCCAGCTCAGGTCTGGCTTTGTGGCAGCCACCAGGGAGAGCCTGGGCAGAGACGTGAGAGCTCTGGCACCCAAAGAGCAGCCACTGGGGCTGGGGACATCCCTGTGCCCGTGAGGGGCTGGCCCTGCCTTGGAGAGCCGTGTCGGGAGGTCCTGGTACGGCAGCAAGAGCTGCAGCAGCCCCAGCTCCTGCTAAATTTCAGAGTCTCCCCGATGGAAAATTCTTCTTTTCTGTATTTTCTTGTCACTCTATCAATGTCCTTGTCATTCTACTGTCCTCCTGCCTGTTATGGGCCGTACCAAAGCTGCTCTCCCTCCCTGGTGACACCAGGGTTCCCATCCCGGCTTTGCAAGTCCCTCTGGGCCAATCGCTCGGCTTTTCTGAGTCTCAATTTCATGCTTTGTGGGATGGAAACAATAATAATAACAACAACAGTAATTCTGCTCCTCAGGGCGTTGTAAGAGCAGGTGCCTGATGGGACCATGGAGCTTTAAAGATGAGAAACATGATGCTCATTTTAAGTACTATTCATTGCAAGTTTTCTTGCCATTTTGTGTTGTTTGACACCGGCAAATCCTACGTGTTTCTCTCTGTGCCTCAGCCGATGAAACACCTTCCAAGGATGTTCTGGGCTTTCCTTTTTTGTTTTGTTGTCCATCCAGGTTTCACCATTATTCACTGAGGACTTGCTCCTCTAACTCCTTGTTGAATCCTAACAAGATTTTTCTCAATGTGCTTTCATCTTGCAGGGAATTATCTCCAAAGCCAGGTGTGTGTCCACCTCTTGGATGTGGGGATTTGTCCGTGTTTCACGGATCCAAACTGTGCGTAGTGAAGGGTAATAATAAAGAATAAATTGCCTTGTAGTTACATGGTATTTTCCTTCTTCAGAGCTCTGTAATGTAACACAGCTTGGCCTTGTCTGCTGTTAGTGATGAGAGGGTTATTGCAGAGCTTCACTGAAGCAGAGCAGAACTGAAGCCTTTTTCATGGATGCAAATATATGTTAACGAATATGGAAAACTCCTGATAAGATCCTGCCAGCGGAACTGAATAAACCGATTACAAACCCAGGTTTTCCACCAGCCCTCCCAGTTCTCCTCAGGTGTTCACTGCAGGCCGTTCCCACCGGCAGATGTAAATGGATCTCTCAGCACTGGGTGACAGGTATCAAAAAACCCTAAATATTCTGCTGGTAATTCTCTCCCTTGTGACCTTTTGGCTGCAGAAGCAGCCATGCCTGACTGTGCCACAGCAGGGCCAGATATTCTTGGACTGACATCGTCTTTTGGCCTCCTACTTATATTTAATCCATAATGTTTGTGGGTTTCAGAAAGCTATTCATACACTTGGGGTGTTCTGCAGAGGGCTCACGTGTTAAAAAGCTGCCACTTACAACTGAAGTACAACAACTCTCTTCTCCTGGAAGGAAGAAAAAAGCACATTTGGGGTTTATTCAGGATTTCCAGCCTGCAGCCCTGGCCATTGCCATGAGGTCTAAGGATGCTAAAGTACGTCATCTCTTGATCTAGTTGTTATTTTTGAGATTTCCTGTTTCTGCAAGGAAGGTCTGCTGTTCCAGCAGAGAGAAGCGTGGTGCAGTCAGTGAACTCTGCGCTCTGTGTCCCATTTCCTCCCCCCTTTCTTTAATTGCTGAACAGCAGTAGGGACTGATAACATCTCTTCACACTCCCTTTTCTGGAAAGACCTTGGCAGGTTCCCCACTTCTTCGATCACCTTCCCTCTCCTTGGCTTGTCTTGTCATGCCCAGCATGAAGTCACCAACTCTTTCCAAGCGCCAATCCAAGCCTCTGTCAGTGTCCCATCGGGACTGAGGTGCTGTTGTGGAGGCTGGTGGAGAAGGTATCACCAATAATAACCCAACAGACAGTGCTTAACATCAGCCACAAAAGCCCCTTGGACACGATTATGAGCAAAGGGAACCTGATTTACTGCAAACTGTTACCTTTTCCTTCTGTCTAAGGCCCAAATCTTTTTTCTCCAGGTGGGAGACCAACGTGAGGCCGTGGTCCCAGACAGAGCTAGAAAGTTGGATCTAAGTGATTCCATCAGGCTTTTGGGTCTAAGACCATTTCAGTGTCCTGTCTAGCCCACAAGACATGTCTGGGGGCCGTGCGACCAGCGCAGCATCCTCTGGCTCCGGGGTGGCTCCCAGGAGGAGAGTGGGCAAAGGCAAACCTGGTCCCTGGCCACCCTTGTGTCACCTCCTCCGGAGTGACAGCCGCCAGCAGGCGTTGTTGACATACCATAAGTAGCTGCCGTGTTTTTGGGAAGGATTTCAGCAGTGATCCACCAGATGCCATAGTGATAAAAGGTTATTGCTACTCATCCCTCTGCGGGTTAAGCAGAAGCTGGTCAGGGCAGCCCCGGGCAGCACGGAAAGACCTGTATAAAGTTTTCATACAACGTGCCCAATGGTGTGAACTAGAGACAGTCGGGTAAGGGAGAACACATGGATAGATAAGATTTGCCAACACCAGGTGTTGTGCTCGTGTCTCGGGGTGGTACCCGTGACAGTGGTGGTCTTGCTGAAGCCATTGAAGTTCAACTTGCAGGAGAAAGTGAGAGTTAGAGGACTGAGCTTTACTTTTGTTGGCTTTAATTATCAGTCGTGTGGCACGTTGACCTCAGACACCGCCCTTCCGCCACTGCCTGCATCTCACATCAAATATCAAAACTTATCTGGGTTATGGCTCAGTCAGTCCCGTGTATTTACAAGCGATGAGTTCAGTAGAAAAAGCTGTCTCAAATTGGTTTTGCTCCAGGTGGAACCCATACCCCTCTGTTCCCCTCCTCTCACCAGCTTCTTGTGGTTTCTCAGGACTTTCCCTGGCACGAACACACAACCCCTGAGGCTTTGAGAGATCACGTATCAGTGACAGACAAGTCTGCAGTTGCATGAACGAGAAGGGGAAAAAAAAGCTTTATTAAATGTGAAATTAGGGGGAAGAAGGCGAGGAGGAGCAGGTGAGTGAAGCCGACGTCTCCGAGACACAGCCCCATCGCATCCCGCCTCGGGCAGTGGTTCCGCTCGACGCTCTCTGGAGCCTGGGCTCGAGGGTCCACAGAGCTGGTTGCCCTTCTAACGAGTGGTGAGGGCAACCTGCTCCCGGGAGGAGACCACCTTCCCATCCTGCACCTCCTCCACGATGGTGCGGACCTGACGGGAGGATGTCATGACTGCAAAGGGAAAGCGGAGGACGATTATTCAGGAGGCAGGGAGGAGAGGAATTTCTTAAGGTGTTATCAGGTGTCGCATGTTCTTAAGGAAATTCCAAAAGGTACTGAAAAATGCTGTTTTAAACAGCCCAATCTTGGCTGGGAAGAGCATAGAGCCAGGCCCATGGGAAAGCTCAAGGTGGCAAAAGGAAAACTCCCTAAACATCCCTTGATTTTTCAGGTGTGTGTGGAGCCAGAAGACCGGCTACTCAAGCAAATCTGGGCAAATCAGTCCTGTGCTAAAGGAGGGCAAGGTGTTTCCCTTCCTGGCAGCTCTTTCCTGGGCCTGGCGGCTGCAAGATGCCCATGAGCTCTGGACCCCGAGGCAGCCAGCGAGGGGGCACAGCACCCGGGCAGGGAGTCCACCCTCTGCTCTAGAAGCGGGTCTCAAAACTCTTTGTTATAAATGTCTGTAGCACGATGGGCACTTACCGTCCCTGCCTGAGTGTGAGGACATCGCGGAGGAGTACTGGGACGAGATGCTACAAGGGAAGGAGAAAAACAAAGAGAAGTCAGAGACAAAAGCCTTTTTTAGTTGTAACGCGGCCTCCATATTCAGGCAGAAGTGTCTCACAGCAATTGCTAAAACCATTGCTCCCCCCAGTGTCTCCTGGAGGGCAGAGGGACCAGAGCCCCTTCTAGCAGTGAAAGGTGCCTGTGACAGCATCTCCTTGCAGGTGGACACCAGTGGCAGAGCCATGGGGCACCCCTGGCTGGAATTACCATCAGGATGAACCCCAAAAGCTGCTATTGGACCGAACCCCAAGGCAGTGTATTTTGTGCCAATGACACGACTCCTCCCAAGATACTCTCCTGGGCAAAGCCCCTCTACGTACTGGGCGTCCTCTCCCTCCAGCAGCCGGCGGTACGTGGAGATCTCCTGCTCCAGGCGGCACTTGACGTCCAGGAGGACCCTGTACTCGTGGTTCTGGCGCTCCATGTCGCAGCGCAGCTCGGCCAACTGCTCCTCCACGCTGGTGATCATCACCTGCAGCTGGGCCAGCTGGGTGCCGTAGCGGGCTTCCGTGTCGGCCAAGGTGCCCTCCAGGGCCGCTTTCTGTGGGCAGAGGAGAGGGACGGGTTCAGGGAGGGGCAGAGGGAGGTGGGAACGGGAGCAACCCCCACCCCACAGGGAGCCAGCCCCTCGTACCGTGCTGAGCTGGGACTGCAGGTCGATCTCCAGGCTCTGGATGGTGCGCCGTAGCTCCGTGATCTCCGACTTGCCGCTCTGAAGCTGCTCCGTGTTGATGGCCACCTCCCGGTTCAGCTCTTCCGTCTGCGAGGAGCCAGAACCCGTGTCAGATGCCATCCCAGTCCCGGCAGGCCCGGCCGGGGGTCCCTCGTGCCCCGTGGTGCTGCCGGCCCTGGGCTCACCTTGCTGAAGAACCACTGCTCGGCGTCCCGGCGGTTCTTCTCCGCCAGGCTCTCGTACTGCTCCCTCATCTCCGCCAGGATCTTGGTGAGGTCAATGCCAGGAGCTGCGTCCATCTCCACGCTGATCTCTCCACCCACCTGCCCGCGCAGGGCGTTTATTTCCTGAATCAAAAGAGAATCATTATGTGCGTCAGAGTAAAATCTGTGTATTCCTGTCATGACAAATTTCTTATTTGCCCCCTGCACACAAAGCCCACAGACCTTCTCCTGGAGTTTCTGTCTGAAGGGATTCTTTCCCTCCCCATTTTCCCACTCAAGTGTCTCCTGAAAGCCCTCATTGCAAAGATGCTCCTACATGTGTGACCCAACCCCTTCCCATTGTGGACAAGGTACATTTTGTAGGGCCCAGCCTGAGCCTGGCTCCGTGCTCACCTCCTCGTGGTTCTTCTTCAGATAAGCCAGCTCCTCCTTCAGGTTCTCGATCTGCATCTCCAGGTCAGCTCTGGCCAGGGTCAGCTCGTCCAGGACCCTGCGCAGGCCGTTGATGTCGGCCTCCACGCTCAGGCGCAGAGCCTGCTCCGTCTCAAACCTGGGGACACACACACACATTTGCCCCATGGAGCCCAGCTGATACAGGTTTCTTATTATTATTTTCTTTCCCACTTTGGCATTTTTCTGCCAAGCATCGTGTATTAAATATACATGCAGAGCTCCCCACGGCTCAGGAATGCCCCCAAGCAGTGCTGTCTCCAGGAGGAGACAAAATGTCACCCCTCCTGTCACCTGGTGGAACGACTTCAGTTGCAGAAAGCAAAGCGAAGCCTTAAAACCGCCCGGCTTTTCCCTCCCTTCACAGGAGAACTCTGGAAGGTGTTGGACTCACTTGGTTCTGAAGTCATCAGCTGCCAGCCGGGCATTGTCGATCTGCAGCACGATGTTGGCATTTTCCACAGTTGCAGCAAGAATCTGGGGGGGATAAAAGACAGTAAAAGAGTGAAAAAATAATTCCAAACCCCCTTTGCTGCTGCCCGAGTCCCCGTTTGGAAGAAGGGCTGGAGCAGCACCAGATCTCCTGGGCTGGGCTTCCCTGTGGACCAGTTGGGTCACGCACACATGGCACAGGCTGATGTCCCTGCTGGGGTGGCACCTCCAGGGGCTCCCACCGCGCTCAGAGTCCTGGCAGTGCCCTTGGATTTTTCTGCTGAGGCCAAACAGCCCGGCTGGGATGGAAAAAAAGGGTTGAGGCAGGAGTGCCCTGTGCCTGAATCATTTTGCTTTCGTAATTACACCTGAGGTGCAAATATTTGTTCTGGCATTTTGAAAATGATTGGCCGTTTAATGAGCAGTAATTTCTGTAGCCACAAGCTAATGAAAAGCTCTCACTGATGCTTCAGGGGATATCCAAGCAATAATCCTGGATTAGTGGTGTGGTAATTTCCCAGCTGGGGGGCAGGAGCAGGGGAGGGGGGGGAAGGTCTGCCTCCCTCTGGGTCCCGAGCAGGGGGTTCTGTGAGACCCAGCACTTCATTGCTCAGATCTGGAGACAACTTCTGCTCCAGACCACAGCGCACCTCGCAAGCTGGGATTCCAAGAGAAGCTTCATGTATCCAGGCAAGGAGAAGCCCAAGAGAAGGGTTAAAGAACTGAAGAATTCCAGGTATGTGATTTCCCCCAGGGGCTGACTGGAGCCTGTCAGCAGCTGCCCCAACTCCCTGGAATTTGGAAGTTGCTCTCACAGACCAGGTCCTGTCATCACCCACCACCCACACCCGTCCCATCCAGGGGAGCCTGTGCCTGTGCTGACGAAGGATGCTGTCACCCTGCTCTCACAGGCGTAGGCAGCGCTGAAGGACCCGGCCATCAGCTCCTGATGAGTAATGTGGGCAGAGGGAGGACAGTGAAGGCCGGGGAGGAGAGAAAGGACAGATTTTGGTGCTTTTGTTCAAGAACCTTTGCCTAAAATCAGCCAGGGAGCTGCTAAGGGTAATGAAACAAGTTCGTCCATGATTTCTCCTACTGCATTTTAGAGCAGGGCACACACCTGACCTCAGCACCACCACCCAGTCTGCTCTGACTCCTGGATTTTCATCTGTGTCGGTGTTTGCACCTCCTAAAGAAGCAGCGTCCCACAGGGAAGCCTCTTGCTTTTTTAACCCCTGCCTTGAGCCTCCTATCAGACTAGAGAAGATCTGATTTGTAGGATATTAATGAGAACAACTTAGCATCTGCATTTGCATATCATTCAGTAGCAAACAGTGCCGAAGAGATAACGTGTCCCTGCCTGCAGAGAACTTAACAGGGGCCCTGGCAGAGGGAGCACATTCCTGGGTCATCCCTAGGATGGAGGACGGGCAGGAAACACCTGGGGTGGCAGCACCCACAGCCCCGGGGAACTGAACCCATGGCCTGACCCCTCCTTCCCTGCCCAGCTTTCTCCCTGCAGAGGAATGGTCACTGAACACCCATCTTTGTGGAGGACATCATCAAGAGACTGCCATTCATAAATTATAACTAGTATTTCCAAGTGTGATCTTTGCGTTTTCCCATCTCAGACCAATTACATATCATTTGTTAATACTCTTCAGCTTTTAGGAACGGTGCCATCTTTTCACATCTTTTAACAGAGATGTCTGGGTCATCACAGCATCCTACCTTGCTCCTGAGCTCCTCGATAGTCCTGTAGTAGGGGCTGTAGTCACGATCTGGACCAGGTCCCTGCTTCTTGTACCATTCCCTGATCTTCACCTCCAGGTCGGTGTTGGCCTCCTCCAGGGCACGCACTTTGTCCAGGTAGGCAGCCAGGCGGTCGTTGAGGTTCTGCATCGTCTCCTTTTCCCCAGCCGGCAGGATGCCATCGCCCCCTCCAAAGCCACCTCCAAAGCCAGCCCCAGCCCCATAGCCAGCCCCGTAACTGCTCCCAAAGCCCCCTCCTACGCTGCTGCAGTAGTTGCCCCCGTAGCCACTTCCGAGCCCCGAGACAATGCGGGAGGAGACGGAGTAGCTGCCAGAGCCCCCGTGGACGCTGGGGGCCCTGTACCCTGCTCCCCCAATGCGCACGGAGGAGAGCCTGCTGGAGCCCCCCCCCAGGCTCCCTAAGCCCTTGAGGGAGGTGGAGGAGGAGAATTGCCGGACAGTGGTGCTCATGGCGAGGGCTGGTGGAGGCTGGAGGGCTGAGAGACACGGGCTCGGCAGCACAGACAGCGAGTGCTGGCTTCCCCCCGCCCCGGAGCCCTTTATAGCCCGAGCAGGAGGCGTTGCCGGTGCTTTTTTTTTTTCCCTTCTCTTTCCCCCTTGCATTCCCGATGATTTTCATCACTCCTAAAATCTGAGCCAACTTCCAGAACCATCATTTTTGCCTTTGTTCCTGTTCGCGCTTTTTGTCATATTCCCCAAGAAAACTTTTTATCTCACAAAGGGCGTCTTTATGCTTCTTCCGTTTCCAAGCAAATAGCCAGGTGTGATTCAGAGTAGGAGGCTCCTTGCTCAGGGCTACATTTTAATGCTGCTTTGTACTCTTAGCTCAGAAACAGTGCTCTCAGTGCAGTAAATCAGCATCTCTTCGGCTCTCTCTGTCCCCGGCCACCGCACTGGGGCTGTGCACACCTGCAGGGACATCCACCCTGTCATCCACAGTCCCGGGAGTACGATGGTGCTCCAAGGAACTTGGCTGCCAGTCCTGGAAATACGAGTCCTCTCTTTTATCCAGAGAGAGAGGGATGGTCTGTGATGAAAAAGCCATGAAAAGGGAGTTCATGCTTCAGGGCTCACTTAATTCACTTCACTCCAGAGACCACCCAAGAGGGGAGGAACAGAGAAAGGCAGTAAGCACTGGGGGGGGGTGTTTTGTGGTGTTCTTTGTGAACCAGAGCTTCACAAACCACTCAGAAAGGGCAGGGCATGACTTAAAACTTACACGATGCTCCAGGAAAAAATGTGGAACAGCATAAAGTAGATGAAGGGTGAGATGAGAGAGAAAAGTTCCTGGTCTCCAGAAGAACAAGAGCACAAAGTTGACAGCAACATATTTTAGCAGCTGGTGCTAATGATGTTTTCTCTGATGATGAACACCTCCATCAGCTGTGACCAGGGAGGACAACTTCAGTGTGAGTTTGGAGCTTACAGCTCCCGTGAAAACAGAGCTTTGGGAGAGACAGCAGCTACCTCTGAGGAGCAAGGAGGCTCCAAACCTGAGGACACCAGGCACGGGCGAGCTCCGCTGCCGGGTCTCTGAGCTGACCTGCGTCACGGGCAGAAACCACAGATCTGAGTGTCACCAGCGAATAATGCAGGGTGTGGAGGAGGAGATATTTCTCATGTGTGTGCACGGTGAATCGTTTGTCTTCGCAGACAGGCCCCAACAACCCCTTCCCAACAGCCAAGTTCTTCCTTAGATCATTTGCCAAAGGAGGGGGGAAAGAGTATGGAAATAAGGAACAAAGGCAGATTTCTAAGTAGCTTTAAAGGGCCTGGCTCCCTCCCCTCTATCTGCAGAAAGCTGGAAACGACACAGGGGCGGGATGTGTCCTTGGAATAGCAGAGCTGGCTGCTGTGGAGAAGCAGAGCTCGCACACGACTGGGGGGAACTGGAGAACTGGAGCCTCCACGCTGTTTGCTGGGGCCAGAGAACGGTTCTGTCTCTCGGCAGCAGCATCTTCTTGTCATGTGAGAGCCAGGATTCGGGGCGCGGGGGCCAGCGTGGGGTGGCAAAGGTGCAGCAGCGCGGGGGTGGCCGGGACGTGCTTTCTCCCCATCTCCATTCCCTCACTTTCACCTGTGTTGCAGCCTAGACCAGCAGGCAACACACCTGGGTGACACAAGTGGGCAGAACTCAGGGGGCTGTCCCTGCTGAGGGCAGTGGTGACGCAGAGGAAGGGGAGAAAACCAATACAGAGCCCCCCTGCAATTCCAAACCCCCGGCCTCATCTGAGCAAAGCCGTTTGTACCCATCAGCTTCCCCAGAACCCACGTGACACGGACAACAACCCACCCTTCCTTTGCATGAAATTGCCTTTTCTTTCATCCTTTGTTTCCTCTTTAACCGCCGTGTCATAAAAATACACGTTGCTCAAAATATCTGTGACATTGTGATAATACCACGGGGCAGCAATTAAAACCATGAAGCGTTAATTAAGACTTAAAGCAGCGTATTAGAAGTTCGAAGGTGTTACTTTCATGACCGCCCGTTGAACGCAACCACAAATGGCCGCGTACGGTTTGTGTCGCGCCGTCTTTGAAATGAACGGCTGGTGATTAATAAATCAGACTCTGCCTCCTTTTCCCCGGGCACACGCACGCCCTGAGCCCGTGTTTTATGCGTTTCCCAAGCCAGATGCCAGTTCTGGGGCACGGCAGAAATCTGGTGGTGGCACGTTGGTGTGTAAACATGCAATTCTGTCCTCCTTCGGGAGGAAAACAGAGATCTGGCTCCCAACACAGCAGCCCCAGCCCCGGAACGAAACCGCTTCTGTGTTTATTTTAGTGCACTTACAAAGTTTGGTAGCAGATCAGGAAAAAATTGCATAGGAGAGTTCCCCAACGTGTGCTGAAAAGCCACACCTTAATGCCTCTTTCTAAGAGGGTCTCTAACGTCAGGTTAACTCGGTGTGCTCTGAGAAGCTGAACTGTCTTTTCTGGAATAAAAACTCCCACTTTCTGAAACCGGCCTCCAGCCGCCGCTGCCCGTCAGCATCAGCCGCCGCCGGCAGCTCCCTCCGTCAGCGGGTTCCCTAAGGTCGGTGCTGGTCATGAATGCGTAGGGCAGGAGGGAATCAAGTCCTGTTTTCCACACCTCCCTCACAATTCGCAGGAACAGGAGTAATTAAAACCAGCGGGGGGGTGTGGGTGTGTTGTTAACCAAGTATTATTTGTTGTTTCTGGAGCAACACGGGTGTGCCCAGGCTTTTCCGGGAGAAACACATAAAGCCGGGATGAATTCCAGCGGGGCACCTTCGGCATCCCCATGCCGGGTGTCGCAGGGTGGCAACTGAGGGGCATGACCCCCCCCCGGGGGTCTCAGAGGAGCTGCCAGAGGGGGTGACCGTCCTGGACCACTCATGGGAATAGCTGGGGGTCCCTGCGAGGTGACCTGGAAGCCCCAGGAGTTACTTGCGGGCTGTGTCGGTCCTTACCCCTCCCCAGGCACTTGAGCTGGGGTTGCTCAGCACGCAGGGCATGGAGCATCCCTGGGGACACCCCTCGGGACTGCAGAGGTGCCAGGGCTGGAGGTGACCTGGGTCAGGACGTGCCCTGCTGTTTGGTGGTGGCCCCTCCACGATGCCCTGCAAGGGCAAGCAGTGGGAGATGCTCTCCCGACCGCAGGGCTCCCTCACAGGCGTGTGTTTCTGTGCCCTGTGGTGGAATCTGAGTGGAAATGAGATCACTGCTCGTCAGCAGCAAGCTCCAAAACCAAACCGTGTCTGCCACAACCAGAGCATGAGCTGACTCGCCCGGGGTGGCTGCAAAGGGCAAGGGGGTCTGGGTCATGCGGGATCAGGTCTGCGGGACTGCGGATACAGCCCCAGGGAAGAGCCACAGCACGGAGGGGTCCAGAGCCTGCATCCCTGCCCCTGCTGCCTGTGATTCTTTGAACGTCTTGAAAAAAAACCCAACCAACCCTAAATTCTCACTTATTTCCCCTTAAAATGCAAGCAGGTTTTCTGGAAAAGGGTCTTAAAACCCTGTGGCCGGCTCTATTCTTACCCACGCTCGGTAACACTCCTCTGAATCATCACACTGAGTTAGAAGTCGGATTTACGAAGCAGCAAGCGCGGCAGGATGCAGCCAAGAATGTGTCTGAACTGGCTTTCCAGGAACGGCTGGCCCCGCTGACGGCTCAGGGAGGTGCTGCATCAGGAGCAGCCACCACCGTCGGGCAGCGGCGCCAGGAATCGCTCCCGCCGAGTTCCATCCTCCTGCTGGTGCAGCCCGTACCCGCCACTGCCCACCTCATCCTTGAGCGGCGCCGTTGGAAGCAAGGATTAAAGGAAGCTGAGGTTGTGTTTCTTCTGGAGGGGCCTCAGCCGGGGCATCCCTGACACATCTACGGCTTCGTTTCGTTTGACACCAAGTCTGTTACCCCTGAACGGGCTGAAGGGAAGGGAAGGGAAGGGAAGGGAAGGGAAGGGAAGGGAAGGGAAGGGAAGGGAAGGGAAGGGAAGGGAAGGGAAGGGAAGGGAAGGGAAGGGAAGGGAAGGGAAGGGAAGGGAAGGGAAGGGAAGGGAAGGGAAGGGAAGGGAAGGGAAGGGAAGGGAAGGGAAGGGAAGGGAAGGGAAGGGAAGGGAAGGGAAGGGAAGGGAAGGGAAGGGAAGGGAAGGGAAGGGAAGGGAAGGGAAGGGAAGGGAAGGGAAGGGAAGGGAAGGGAAGGGAAGGGAAGGGAAGGGAAGGGAAGGGAAGGGAAGGGAAGGGAAGGGAAGGGAAGGGAAGGGAAGGGAAGGGAAGGGAAGGGAAGGGAAGGGAAGGGAAAGGAAAGCAGAAGGGAAGGAAATCGTGGGCAGGGTCCTGGGGACTGTTCCCTTTCTTGCTGGGACTCCCTGAGTGTGAAGCTTCAGCTCTGCACGTTGCAGCCCGGGAAGCAGCTCTTTGCCCTGANGGGAGATGCTCTCCCGACCGCAGGGCTCCCTCACAGGCGTGTGTTTCTGTGCCCTGTGGTGGAATCTGAGTGGAAATGAGATCACTGCTCGTCAGCAGCAAGCTCCAAAACCAAACCGTGTCTGCCACA
The DNA here is from genome assembly GCA_013400055.1 of Nycticryphes semicollaris. Lineage (NCBI taxonomy): Eukaryota > Metazoa > Chordata > Aves > Charadriiformes > Rostratulidae > Nycticryphes > Nycticryphes semicollaris. The sequence goes on along the minus strand of VXBJ01001867.1, from coordinate 417,158 downwards.
AGCAGAGCATGAGCTGACTCGCCCGGGGTGGCTGCAAAGGGCAAGGGGGTCTGGGTCATGCGGGATCAGGTCTGCGGGACTGCGGATACAGCCCCAGGGAAGAGCCACAGCACGGAGGGGTCCAGAGCCTGCATCCCTGCCCCTGCTGCCTGTGATTCTTTGAACGTCTTGAAAAAAAACCCAACCAACCCTAAATTCTCACTTATTTCCCCTTAAAATGCAAGCAGGTTTTCTGGAAAAGGGTCTTAAAACCCTGTGGCCGGCTCTATTCTTACCCACGCTCGGTAACACTCCTCTGAATCATCACACTGAGTTAGTAGTCGGATTTACGAAGCAGCAAGCGCGGCAGGATGCAGCCAAGAATGTGTCTGAACTGGCTTTCCAGGAACGGCTGGCCCCGCTGACGGCTCAGGGAGGTGCTGCATCAGGAGCAGCCACCACCGTCGGGCAGCGGCGCCAGGAATCGCTCCCGCCGAGTTCCATCCTCCCGCTGGTGCAGCCCGTACCCACCACTGCCCACCTCATCCTTGAGCGGCGCCGTTGGAAGCAAGGATTAAAGGAAGCTGAGGTTGTGTTTCTTCTGGAGGGGCCTCAGCCGGGGCATCCCTGACACATCTACGGCTTCGTTTCGTTTGACACCAAGTCTGTTACCCCTGAACGGGCTGAAGGGAAGGGAAGGGAAGGGAAGGGAAGGGAAGGGAAAGGAAAGCAGAAGGGAAGGAAATCGTGGGCAGGGTCCTGGGGACTGTTCCCTTTCTTGCTGGGACTCCCTGAGTGTGCAGCTTCAGCTCTGCACGTTGCAGCCCGGGAAGCAGCTCTTTGCCCTGACCTGAAA
>VXBJ01001867.1:387563-416206 GCA_013400055.1 Nycticryphes semicollaris | reverse complement strand
TGACCTGAAAGTCCCGGCCTCAAATCTGGGCTGAAATACAAAGATTCTCCCAAGTTTTACCTCCCACGACTGTGTAATCTGTTCCTTCATAGACCTCCACCCACCTCAGCAGCCTGCTCCCAGGTGCTGTGAAGTGTAGATGTTCTGCCCACCACGGGGGTACCTAAGGTGGACAATATTTCCCCTTCCAGAGAGGAGCTTTGTCCTGCAGCCCCAGGAGGGGGGACAGCCTGGCTCTTCAGAGCCACCAGAGCAGACCCCACTTTGCACCAGAGTGAAGAAAAGTTTTATTTGATTTCTGAGTGCAGCACAGCGCCTGGGGGAAGGTGGCAGGGTCGGGGAGGGGATAGCAGGGGTGTGATAAGAAGGGAAGGTGTGTTTGGTGATCTCCAAAGCCACGGGGCAGAAGCTGGGATGGGCTTTTGCTCTGCTTCGCCAGGTTTGCAGTGAAGGAGCAGCGGGCTCAGCGGGCAGCCTGGGTGATCTGCTCCCGGGAGGAAATCACCTTCCCATCCTGGACTTCCTCAAAGATTGTGCGGATTTGACGGGTGGTGACAGGTCCTGCAATGGAGGAAGAAGGAGCCGTTACTTACAGGGAAGAGAGGAAGAAAGGTCCTAGAGATTTTCATGGGTAGGTTTGTTATTTCCACCAACTGCCTCAGGAACCCCCTGTGCCCACCACATTCCTACCCCGAAATACTTGAGTGTATAGTCTCAATCTGCACAGATCCGGTATAATGTAAGAGTGGTTTATGTTCAGTTCACATTTTGAAAATATAATGAAATAGTAATTTTTGGTAAATTAGTAAAAAAAGTCTATGCTAAGAAGGTGGGTAATGACACATCAGAGCTCTGTGGGATCAGTGCTTCAGCAAGACATTTTCTTACCTTCTTTAGGCTGTGAGACATAGTGGGAAGACATGCTACAGGAGGAGAAAAGAGGAAGAATGGTCAGAAACGGGGAAAAAAGTGTGTAGCTTCTGTGACAAAATCATTATTTAAAACCCTGCTGTTTCTTCTTGTGCCAGTATGTGACTAAAATGCCTTCTGGGAACAGTGTCAAAATAGAAAGGGAGAAAATGCTCAGGATGTGTGTGCCATGGGATTCGGGGATAGAGCCAGGCACAGCTCCTTCCCCAGGATCACAGGGACACTCGAGGGGTGGGAGGTGCATCCCAGGGATACTGCAGCCCCGTGGCCACCACTGGGTGGTTCTGGACCAGTAGGACTGAAAAGGGAGACCCTTTTGCATTCCACGTGTCAGGAAACAGGCTCACAGAATCCCCCAGGGAATGCAGGTTGGTAATTTTTAATTTCCTTCACTGCTGCCTGTCTCCTCCCAAGACACCCTCCCGGGCAAAGCCCCTCTACGTACTGGGCGTCCTCTCCCTCCAGCAGCCGGCGGTACGTGGAGATCTCCTGCTCCAGGCGGCACTTGACGTCCAGGAGGACCCTGTACTCGTGGTTCTGGCGCTCCATGTCGCAGCGCAGCTCGGCCAACTGCTCCTCCACGCTGGTGATCATCACCTGCAGCTGGGCCAGCTGGATGCCGTAGCGGGCTTCCGTGTCGGCCAAGGTGCCCTCCAGGGCCGCTTTCTGTGGGCAGAGGAGAGGGACGGGTTCAGGGAGGGGCAGAGGGAGGTGGGAACGGGAGCAACCCCCACCCCACAGGGAGCCAGCCCCTCGTACCGTGCTGAGCTGGGACTGCAGATCGATCTCCAGGCTCTGGATGGTGCGCCGTAGCTCCGTGATCTCCGACTTGCCGCTCTGAAGCTGCTCCGTGTTGATGGCCACCTCCCGGTTCAGCTCTTCTGTCTGCGAGGAGCCGAAACCCATGTCAGATGCCATCCCAGTCCTGGCAGGCCCGGCCAGGGGTCCCTCGTGCCCCGTGGTGCTGCCGGCCCTGGGCTCACCTTGCTGAAGAACCACTGCTCGGCGTCCCGGCGGTTCTTCTCCGCCAGGCTCTCGTACTGCTCCCTCATCTCCGCCAGGATCTTGGTGAGGTCAATGCCAGGAGCTGCGTCCATCTCCACGCTGATCTCTCCACCCACCTGCCCGCGCAGGACATTCATTTCCTGAATCAAAAGAGAAACACATCTTCATGCATCCAACAATCCGCTTATCAGTATGTTCCTCTCAAGACAGATCCTTCAGGAAAGGCAGCATCCTTCAGCAGGTACTACTGAGATACATCAACAGGGAGCAAACTGTAGCTGTTGTTCCACAACCACAAATAAAATCATCTCAATTCTTAAGAAATCTCCCTTTGAGTTAATTCTTCAGATCATAAACACGAGCCTGTAGTTGGCTTCGTTTCTCGGGAGATGGACTTTCCAGGGCTGAAGCTGCTGGGGTTGTTAATAAGTCTCTAATAGCTACAGTGGACAATAATGAGATGAGTTTTGTACAGGCTCAGGAGATGTGTTCTTATCCAGAATGGATCATCTCTCCTTCCTTACCACCACTTCTCATCTTCCCTCCCACCAGTTCAAAACTCAGCATAGTCCAAAAGGTTGGACCAAACCTCATATTTCTGGGCCCAGCTTGGACTTCTTTGAGCCTCTCACCTCCTCGTGGTTCTTCTTCAGATAAGCCAGCTCCTCCTTCAGGTTCTCGATCTGCATCTCCAGGTCAGCTCTGGCCAGGGTCAGCTCGTCCAGGACCCTGCGCAGGCCGTTGATGTCGGCCTCCACGCTCAGGCGCAGAGCCTGCTCCGTCTCAAACCTGGGGACACAGCAATGGCCACAAAAGTCACTCAGGATCTCATCCAGCCGGCACAACCCTGGTGGTGCATGTGTGACCTTCTGATGGTGAGTGATAGTGAGTTCAGGGGAACAACTGCTAAACAGCATCCCTCTGAGTCCGTAACATCTCTTTGCCCCTGACAGCCCTGGGCCTTGTCACTGGGGATGGGCTTTGCTGTGCCACACACACGAGTTAAACGTGCAGCAGAGGCACAGAGTGAGTTCCCTGCTCAGGAGAGGTCATTCCATGGAGGAACAAGCAATGGGAATAAAGCAGTGAAGCCCATAGATTTGGATAACCCACTGCTTTGGAAATTACACCTTTGTTTTGAAGGCTTTGTTTCCACATTGCCCTTTTTGGGGTTTGGATGGGACTTTTTTCCCGTGACATCGAACGCCTCTGCAGGCTGCGTGCTGCTTTTCCAGGAAACGTGGCTTACTTGGTCCTGAAGTCATCGGCTGTCAGCCTGGCGTTGTCGATCTGCAGGAGGAGGTTAGCGTTGTCCACTGTGGCCACCAGGACCTGGCAGATGGAGGACAAAGAAAAAGCACTAAATGAGTGTCAGGACCTCCTCCTGGCTGACCACGGGAGGGGAGCACAAGCAAGACTGTTGGGACAGGGATAGTTTTGGGGACGTTTGGGGTTTGCCTGGCAGAGGTGCGTATGGAAGCAGGGCAAGGGAGACACGGCTGAGCCTGACTTCAGGAATGGGGACATTACTCTGTGACCTCCCTTTCCAAAAGGCCTTCAGTAAGTATTTCAAAAGGCAGCTCAAAGCCATGTAAGGAGCGTGACATCTGACGGCAGCATTTGTTTCCATGCTTCAGAGCACGTGCTGATGACGCAAGGGTCAAGGAGGGATTATCTGCTCCTCATCCATGGCACCTGTGGCTCTTCGGGCAGGACAGATGGACCAGGAGGGGGCTGTGCCTGGCAAACCTCATGCTCATTTGTTCCAGGATGGACTTAATTTGGTGATGGCAGAAATGGAGCGAAATGGAGTGATCAGGTGCCTACAGCTTCTGATTTTTAGGTTGCAAACACAGGAGCAAATAACCCACAGCGGGAGAAGATTCAGGCCAGAGTTTGGGAAGACAAAGCCATGGGGCTGAGGAGAGGGAGAAAAAGTGGATTCCCTGCATCATCTGCCAGTCCTCCTGCAGCTCCAACCATGTTCGGCCTTCCCCCGTGTTTACTGGGGGCAATTCACACGTAAGAAGCAAGAGAGAAGAACAAAATCAAAGTTTTGGAGTATTTCCTCCAATATGGGAGGTGGGAATCACACCAGAACCAAGAGAAGTCCCCCTCCCCGAGCTGCCTGGGTCAGGAGGTTTGCAGCAAACCTGGCACTGGGGCAGGAACTACCAACAGGAGGAGAAAAACTCATTATTGGTCATTTCCACCTTTTCTCTTTAGCATCTAAATCACATCAATAGGGAGGAGCTGAAACAAGTGTACAAATTCTTTGGCTGAACGTTTACAAACATGACAGGGATGTTTCAGAGTTTGCACACACCCAGGGCACGTTCATCTTAAACTCTCAAAAACCTGCATTATCAACGCAGACTTGTCTCTTATTCTTCATTTCTGCACTATGTCCTCTTACATCTGCTCCTTCCAGTGAAAACTGCCATTTGTTCCCTTGAGGAGGTTGGAATCAAAAGTTGACATTGGGAAATCTCAAGGGTTTCCAGCTCTGCGTGTGTGCCTGAGACACTCTTACCACATAGTTACTGCTCACTAATTACGGAGGCAGCAGACAGTGTTTCTGCTTCCTCTGACATCCCAACGGTGTTAATCACAGCATCCTACCTTGTTCCTGAGCTCCTCAATAGTCCTGTAGTAGGGGCTGTAGTCACGATCTGGACCAGGTCCCTGCTTCTTGTACCATTCCCTGATCTTCACCTCCAGGTCGGTGTTGGCCTCCTCCAGGGCACGCACTTTGTCCAGGTAGGCAGCCAGGCGGTCGTTGAGGTTCTGCATCGTCTCCTTTTCCCCGGCCAGGAAGATGCCATCGCCCCCTCCAAAGCCACCTCCAAAGCTACCCCCAAAGCCAGCCCCAGCCCCATAGCCAGCCCCGTAACTGCTCCCAAAGCCCCCTCCTACGCTGCTGCAGTAGTTGCCCCCGTAGCCACTTCCGAGCCCCGAGACAATGCGGGAGGAGACGGAGTAGCTGCCAGAGCCCCCGTGGACGCTGGGGGCCCTGTACCCTGCTCCCCCAATGCGCACGGAGGAGAGCCTGCTGGAGCCCCCCCCCAGGCTCCCTAAGCCCTTGAGGGAGGTGGAGGAGGAGAATTGTCGGACAGTGGTGCTCATGGCGAGGGCTGGTGGAGGCTGGAGGGCTGAGAGACACGGGCTCGGCAGCACAGACAGCGAGTGCTGGCTTCCCCCCGCCCCGGAGCCCTTTATAGCCCGGGCAGGAGGCGTTGCCGGTGCTTTTCGTCACCCCTGACAGCCAGAGCCAAATTCCAGAATCATCATTTTTCTCTCTCTGATTTCACATCTTTTGTCACATCCCACTGTGTGCATTTGGGCGCACATGGGATCTCCTCCTTCCGCCGCGGTTCCCAGCACCCGCCGTGATTCAGAGCCGCGGCTCCTCGCTCAGGGCTACGTTTTACCCTCTTGCTGTCGCACCTGAGGTTCTTGCCCCAGCTCCACCCGCTGCTCCCCACGGAGGGGCACAGGCGAGTCCTCTGTCCTTCGCCAACTCCCCCCGCGAGTGTCTCAGATCATTGAAAATCTGCAAATCTATTTATTTGCCTATTTTTTGTTGTTGTCGTTAAGGAGTCTAAAGCCAGCAAAAGCTGCTGACTTAAGAGCTCTGCACATCCATAATCTTTATTTGGGCCGACCCAAAGCCAGATGGAATTTTTCCCGTCAGAACCTCTATCCCAGGACAAGCACAGACCTGGCCCCATCTGTGTACTGATACCATATTTGGCAGAAATCTTGTAGCTCAAAAGAGAAGAAACTCCTATAATTTCTGCTTACATACTGGTTTAGAGAGGCTGGAAAGTCCCTACAGCAGTGGGGTTTTGGGCAGTTTAAAAGGCAGACACCTGATGTTTCTGGCTTTGCAGCATCCCCTTTCACAAACTCCACAGCAGCAGTCTAAAGAGACTGCTAAAAGTCTTGTAAAAGATTTGTAGAAGCTAAAAACTTCCATGCCACCATTCCTCCTGTCTCATTGCTGAGATGGGTTTTAATGCTTAAATGGTTTAAATTGGAGAAAAAGGATTTGAAGCTACATTTAGACCCCCCCCAGGTGCCAGGATACCTCTTGTGCAGTTCCTGATGGGGAAGAGTGGGATTGGCTCTTATCTGAGCTTGCAGACAGGCTTTTTCCTACACGTTTGTGGCTGCAAGACCCAGCAGGACCAGCCAGCACCTGCATGGAAAGTGCTGGTGGGCAAAGTGGAAGAAGGGCGAGATCCCCGTGGCCACCTGCGGAGCAGAGGGTGTCCCAGGACCACGCAGAAGAGATGCTGGGACGAGCAACGCGGCCACCCTGCACCGTGGCCACACCTGCCCCGTGCTATTAAGGGATTGAGCAGAGCGATTATAGTCATGCAGCCGGACAGGTATTGGCCTGAAAGAAACCAAAGCAGCCGAGAAGCAGGAAGGGAGAACCTGCGCTGGTTTATTCTTTGTCTTTGGGGGGGGGTGAAAAAAAAAAACACAAACCAACCAGCCAAAACCAAACCCCAAACCCAAAATCCCTTTACTGATGTGGCGCCAGCTCTTGCAGCTTACGGTGGAAAATCGCACACCCAACCTGCCTGGCTCCAGCGATGTCATTCTTGGATAAGAGGAGTTATTTTTGCTTTTAGCAGAGGTGCCTGTGAGGTAGTGGAAGAGAGTTATAGGGATTAGGAGACCTTTTGTGCTTTCTCTCCTGTGGTGATCTCCTTTCCTTCCCAGGGCCCCTCTGGCTGTTTTCACATTCTAAGGCACGTAACTGATTTTGGAGTTACTAAGGTGTTCCCAGAGCCTCACCCTGGGTAATTCACAACAGTGCTTCCTTTCTTTCATCGTTTCCCTGAAGGACACAATAACAACAACGCTTCATCTGCATCGCTGTTAGATCTTGAGGACTTAATAGGGAGTCACGTTCTCTCCTCAGCAGCTCCAGGAGAGGTGGTGTGATGTTTCTGGGTGGCCACCAAGGAAGCGGCTTAACCAGGAACAGACTTGGTGGAGGGCTCCAGCCTCTGGGCAGCATCGCGTCAGAACTGATTGGTTTCACATTTGGGTTTTTGACTCCCCAAACTGCGAAATCTGTGTGTGTGTGTGGGCTGCACGTGTCCCTCAGAGAGCTGGGGGAAAGGAGGGGACCTGGGAGCAATTGGGAGCAATCCCACCACCACCACCACCACTGGCAGATGGTGGCAGAGCGGGCAGGTGATGGTGCTCAGCTGGCAGTAAAATCCTTGGGCAACCTGGCAGGGTGAGGATCAGTGTTCCTGGCCCGCTTCCCTCCGTGGTGGGGGGTACAGGGTTACCCAACAGCCTCCCTGGGGGAGCTGTGCTCAGGTGCCCTTCCCAGGCCACCCTTGCTCTGAGATCTTCCAGATGCGCTCGCTCTGCTCAGGTTTGCTCTAGCAAACACTCTCCTGCTCCGGGCAACTCCTGTGTTGGCCACGAGCCACTCACTTGGGCCAAAAACTGGGCTGTGTGTTGAGTCCCCCTGCTCAGGTCACCCTCAAGTCCCGACTCAGCCTGCCCAAAACAGAGGCAAAGCTCTGCCGCAGCCCCACGGGCAGGAAACACCGGGGCTGAGGGCTCTTCTTTATTGTCATGACCTCAGCCCATGGTTAAGCTCTTTATTACAGCTGGCACCGGAGCCTCAGATCAGAGCTGGAGATTGTCCTGCAATACCCGCTTTTTTGGTGTTTTCCAATCGATGTTCTTGGCACTCAGCTGCTGCCCGACCTCTGGCCAGGCTCCTGCAGGCAATCCCCAAACTGGTCCCACTCCGACGGGAGAAACCCTTCCCATAAAGTCCCCCTCGCACTGGCTCTGTCGACGGGATGTGATTTGCACAGAGGAGCGGGCACCACTTCAGCTGTTTCGTGTTACCAGAAGAATTCAGTCTCCCGGGCTCTCCTGAAACACTCACCCACGATGAATTCCCTTGAGATAAAAAAAAAACCACCAAACCAAAACAACCCCAAACACATCATAAAGTTCAGGCGATGGTATCGGAGTCTGTTCCAGCACGAAGCACGCTGGAGATGCTATCTCACCCTCAGTTGTGCTGCAGGGAGAGGGGAGAAAAGAACTGAACTCCTCTGTTTGCAAAGGAAGGGAGGTGAAATTCTGTGTTGGGAGCGGAGGAGCAGCACACCCCGTAACCCAGCCGGGGTCAGGGCTTTGCTGTTCGCCTCAAACGATGTCACTTAGTTGTGCTTTGAATGCTTTGAGTAAGAGCTAATTAGGAGTCGGTGGGTTTCCCCTGTGGGCCAGCTTCTCCTGAGTGCCTTCCCTGGCAGTTCCTGGCCCGGCAGAAACCAGCTGAAGGATGTGGCCCTGGGAGAGGTGGCTCCTGCCTGTGAGGAACGGCAGGCGCAGGCTTTACCCTGGCTGACGGGTTTGCTCTGTCAGTTTGAACACCACCAAAACGGGTAACAAATATATCAAGGTGTGGAGTGAAATGTGCTGTCTGTGCTTCTATCTCGGCTGCTAATTCTTTATCATTTGCTGGGACGTGTCCTGACAGTCCGGTTCCTCCCCCCCTTCCCCCCCCCAAACATTATCTGGAAAATAAAGGCGATCCCAGATCTGTTACCGTGAAAGGAAACTCCGTGGTGTGTGTGCAATGGAAACTCCCTCTGGGCAGGCCCAGGGCAATGAGCCATCAGTCAATGGGCCAAGCCAAGGCTGCCTGTGCAGCAGGTCGAGGGGAGATGCTCTGGTGCTTATGCCCTGCTGCCTGCTGTGCTGCCTGCAGGGTGGAGGGGACACAGGCAACACACCCTGGGTCATCTTTAGCTGCAGAAAGGGAGGAGGTAGCAACGGAGCCAGCGAGGGCAAAGGACTGAGTGGAGGGAAGACAAGGGGAGAGACTCCATCCTGCCCTTCTCCGGGCTCCAGTGGTGAAGCCACAGCTCGCTCTGCCCATGGGACCCCGCAGGCAGCCCCGTGTCAATGAGTGTGGGAGAGGGTGGTGCTCCTCCACGTTGGCTCGTGCCCCAAGATGTTTGCAGACCATCAGGCGAGGTCCTGGCCCTGCTTGGCTTGATGCTTCACGAGCCACCTCCAGCTCCCTGGCTGAAGCACGACCCCGCTCCCCGGCCTGACCCGCTCTGCCCGTGTTGGCCCAGCCTGTGCCCAGGGGACCCCCTGACGGGAGCGATTCCCGGTGATTCAGCCCCAGTTCACACGCTGTGTGGCTCGGCAGCGGGAGCAGCTCAGCCAAGGGGTTCCCTCTGCTTCGTGTCAGGGATCACAGACCAGCCCAGTGCTGGATGGTCTTTCAACGGGTGGTTCAAGGTCTTCCCACCCCATTCAAGGCTCATCCTCGCAGCCACCCAAGCGCCATGATCACCCATCCTGCTTCCAGCTCACACAGCCGAGGGCTGAGCACTGCTTTTCTGCCGGCATGTTTGAGCAATAAAGACACTGAATTGTTTCTGATCACAGCCAAGGTCTGGCTTGGCCCTTCTGCCTCCATCTGGGGACAAGGAGCCTGATCCAGCATCTTGGCCCCCTCTTACCCTGGTGACATCCCGGCTCGTACGCGGCAGGCTCAGGCCAGTAACGACAGGGAGAGCCATGGACCAGAGATGGAGATTCCCTCATCCAGAGCCACCCCACAGCGAGTGCAGGACCAAAGCTGTCCCCGTGAACCTCTTCTTGCTGCAGAGTCAGGGTCATGACCAGAGAGTCCTTTCAGCTGGCAGAGGGAAGACGGACGGACAACACACCAGCACGTGATTTACTTTAGACAAAGCGAGTGCCCGAGCATCACGAACTGCTTTAGCTCCATCTCCACCACAAACTCCAACCTTTGGAGTTTCCCACGTTATTTTTTTCAGTGCCTGTCTCCCAGATAAGCCGGCAGCTCCTGCATTTCCTCATGTCTCATTCTGCCGGTGTGGAAAGAGGATCACACCCTGTCTGCTCATCCCCTCGCTCAGCACGGCAGAGCGGGCAGGGAGCTGCAGCCGTACTTTCCCATGCTGACTGCAGGCAACAGCCAGCAGCTCCCGCTTGCATTCCGTGCCCACACCCGCTGCACCTACCGTGACTCCAGGCCAGGTCTCCACGCTACACATGGGAACCCCAGCTTGGGGACACCCGTGACGCTAGCGATGGGGTGAGGCAGGTGTTCGCATCAGCCAGGAGACACTCGTGTTCACAGAAGGGCAGGAATCGCATTTTTTTCCCTGTTCTGGGGCGCGGCCGGTTACACCAAAGGACCCCGGGTGGATGTGCCAAACCCGTTGCTGGTGACAGGGACCCCACCAGCACCGTGACGCCTCCATGGCAGCCTCCGCCAGGATTTAGTGCCCTCACACTCCCAGGGCTTGTCCTGGCCTCTGGGCAGACCCACCCCACGCACCTTGGTGACACAGGAGGGTGAGCACGAGCGATGGAAGCAGCCCCCACGGACCGTGCTTGTCTGGCACTGTCCCCAGGGGAAACCCCTCTCCCCGGGTGGGACCCTGACTCTGGGCTTGGTCCCCTCTGGGAGGGGTTTGGTGTGTCCCCTCAGGATTTGTGTGTGCTCCGGTCCCCTCCTGTGCTCCTCTTGTGCCACTCCAAGGCTGGCGCCTGCGGGGGCCCATGAGAAGGCAGCCGGGGTCCCACCGTGGCCCGGGGGTAGCAGGGTCTGGTCACCGGAGGGACGTTGGGGGAGCGCTCCCAGGGCCACTCTGGCTGCGGGAAGGGACGGGAACGGGGTGCCCGGCCACGGGAGCCGTTGTGCTGCCCCGAAGCGGTCCCCGCAAANCAGCGCTAATGATTTTCCGTGCGGGAGTTCAAAGGCAGCAGTGGGAGCCGCCGCCAGCCCCGTGTCTGCGGGAGGCGATTATCGCCCGGGCCGGGCTCAGCGGTGGCCCCGCGGCGACTGGGGCTCTGCCTTCGGCACCGGTAATGACGGGCAGCGGCTCCGCCACCGGCTTCTGCCGCTGTTATTATTTAGTTTAATGCAAATAACTCCGCTCAAGCCGGTCACTGCGGGGAAGAGCGAAGTGGTGGTGCCCGCACTTCCCTCTCCTCACCGTACCGTGCGGCGGGGCTGCGCGGTCCGGGGAGGGCTGCGCCCGGTGGGCACGGACAAACCCCTCTCCCCTACTTCTCCCGGGACAGCACGGTGCGGGGCGCGGCCGCGCAGCCCCTTGAGCACCACCGGTGCCCGCTCCGGCCGCTACCGGTGCCCCCACCCCACGCGGGGAACCCGGGAGGGCCCTGAACCGGGCTGGGGGGCGGCGTGTGTGCGGGGNGGTGCTGGGGTGTTCAAGGGGGGGTTCTGGGGTGCGCCAGGGTGTGCAGGGAAGTGCTGGGGTCCCACCGGAGGGAGCTGGGGTGCGCTGGGGGTGCTGCAGTGTGGGCAGCCATTCCTTGCCTGCTCCCCGCAGAGGGTTCCTGCAGCACAAGGGACACAGGGCATGCTGTGTGCGTGTCCACTGGCCAAGGGGGCTCGGACCACCAGACCGGTGAGGCTTCGTGCACCACGTCGGGGCCCGGCCGCAGCTGCGCCTCGGCAGCCCCGTGGCTGGGCTCCCACTCCCGGTAGAGCCAGGCCCTGGGTTCCAGCCAACCCTCTCACCGGCTCTGGCACCGAGCCGGCGCCTGCGCGCTGCCAGGCAGAGCTGGGCCCTTGCCCTCCTCAGCTGGCGAGGGGAGGAGGCGAGTGTGAGCAAGTGTGTAAGGGTGTGCACACGCGTGTGCCTACATGCCTTGTAGGTAGTTCTGAGTGGTTGCCACAGATGGCACCACTTTGCTGCTCTGAGAGGCTGGGAGGGAAGCGTCCCGCTGGTGCCCTGGCTGCGGCGTGCAGCCCTTGTGCTGGATGGGGACATGGGTTTTTGGTCATTCAGTGGTTTCTGCTTCTGCTCTAGCCACAAGCCTGTTACCGACCCCCCCCCCCACTGCGCCATTGCAGAGCACGAGCCCTCGGGGACCCGGCTGAGATGTGTGGGAGCAGTGCAGGGCTCCGTCTCAGGTCATTCCCATGGGGAATGCTCTCAGCGTGCTGACCCTGAGCCCCTGGCCACAAGCCACCGTGTCAGGGCCCTGAGCCAGCCTGGCCCCTGCGCATCACTCTGGCTCCAGCTCTGCGGCTGTGTGGCCCCCCTGAGATGGGCCAGGAACTGCCAGCCCCATGCAGTGGCCCTTTGTTTTTGAGAGCCCCAGTGAGCTGAGGCACTTTGGCTTCTGCTGGCTCAGAGCTGCCAGAAATATGTCCACTGGCCCAGTGACAGCTTCCTGGGGATGGTGGCTACACAGCTGGTCTGGGTAAGGGATGTCTGGGGCAAGGGCCAGGCCAGGATGCAGCCCAGCCTCTGTCCTGCACAACCAGAGCCCCCCCATGGAGCCAGGGAGGTGTCAAGACCCCAGGGCTGGGACACTGCCTGCTGCGGTGTGGGGATGGCTCTGTCCCCCTAAGGGGGACAGAGAGTAGGGGTTTCGTCACCCTGTGAGGCATCCAGGCTGGAGGACACAGGGACCCACACCTGCACAAGCCCACTGGCGTGCACCCACCCAGCACCCCAACTGCGGCTGCTCCGCTTGTGCCACCCCCGCAGTCCCTGTGAGTCACCGGGCGCATTCCTGGGGCAGGAGGGGACATGTGCGCTGCAGGGACAAACCGGCGTCACCCCCACCCGCTCCCACGCCTGCGGCTGGGGCGGCCCGGCTCCAAGCTGAAACTTGCCCCGGTAATTACAGGGGCGGTGAGGGCTTCAGAGGATTTACATTCCTCCCGCACCACACCTGGGAAACTACTTTCACCATCAACCAGTTCCTGAGAAATAACTTTCCACCCGCGTGGCCCTACCCAGGGAGCCTGGCGGGCTCAGGGGGACATGGGGACTCCCATCAGCCCCGTCTGGGTTTGTCCTGGGTGCTGTACACAACCCTGTCCCCTCCCCTGCTGCCCCTGGAGCTCCCCTAGGCTCTGGGGGGGACTGGTACCTTCATCCCCTGTGCAGGGTCGGTGCCCCCACTCGGCTGGGGTCAGACCCAAGGGATCGGAGCCTGTGGGTCTTGGTGACTGGAAGCTGGGGAGTGTTACATCGGTGTCCCCAAGAGATTGGAGCCTCACTGGTGGCCAGCCAGGCCCTTCACCTTCGCTTTGGCTGGGGACGAAGCCTGGTGACTGCCTGGGACCTGGGGCTTGGACCCAGGACCATTGTGGAGGACAGGAGGGCTCGTGGGACTCATTGGGGCGAGGGGACATTTCTGCTCAGGGATCTTCTGTCAACTCCTGCTGGCAGCCCACAGCAGCCAGTGTTCCCCAAATTACAGATGGGGCTGGACCCACCAAGCCCCTTCAGACACGTCCTGGCTGGTAAATCAGTGGGGAAGGACCCAAATCCCTCCTCTCCCCTGTGCCATTCCCTGTCCTCCCCAAACACGGAGGGACGCAGGCAGGCGGTTCCCAGTGCCAGCTTCACTGCACAGCACTCGCTGGAGCCACCTGCTTCGTCCCCCTCCAGCCACTGCCATGTTTCCCACCCTGTGCCGGTGACCCAACGCTGAGGCCACTGTGGGATTGCTGGGACACCAGGACTGCTGTCCTGCTGCTGGCCGTGTCTGGTGCGTGTAGCCTGCGCTGAGCACTGGCAAAAGCTGTCACAGGAATGTGAGCCTGTTGGCTCTGTGGCTCGTTGGCATGACCAGGGACATGGTTCACACCAGCCAGGCCAATGTGGCACAGGGCGCAGAGCCATCACCACCAGCCGGGCAGCAACCCCTTCACCTTTCATGTCCTGGGCACGGGGGGACTGGGAGTTGGGGCTCCAACATGTCACGTGCTGCGTGTGGGTCCCACAGCATGGGGCTGCCCCACACTCAGACGGCTGTTCCCTACCTGTGTCCCCCCACCATGTCCCTCACTCACTGGCACCCCAACGACCAACCCTGATGGGGTTTAGAGCATCAGCTTCGAGGGTCGCAGGGCCATTGGCCGCAGCCCAGCTGGGGGTAACAGAGGCCCTTGTGGCCTCCACCACCTCCCGGGAGCTGCTGGGAACGGGCGGTGTCAGCACAGCACCGAGTCCAAGGTGTTTTGCAAGCAGGAGGGTGCAGGCAGTTTCCTTATTAGGAGCTCGTTGGCGTTGTCCCCGCGGGCGGCACACCCGGCTGGCAGCGGTGACACGGGAGATGGGAACGCCCAGGCTGGCCCCCGCCTCGCTAATCACAGCCTGGCGCTGGGCGTGGGGACAAGCCATGGCGGGGACAAGCCGTGGCAGGGATGGCAGCAGGGCAGCCGTGTCAGCTCAAACGGCACCGGGCTGACGTACCACCTGCAACGTACCCCATCGCCCACCGGCGGCCGGGGGTCTGCTGCTCCAGGGCTGCTGGGCAGCCCCTGTCCCCCGGGTTGTGCTTGCTTCCAGCGAGGGCGATGGGCTCAGAGAGACCCCCCTGAGCAGCAGAGGCTGCAGCAGGTCGGGGGGTTATTCCTGCTCCTGGTTAAGGAGCAAAGGCAAAGACTGAAATTCAGCTGGAGCCTGTCGTGCAGCAGGAGGGCGATGGGGGACTGGGGAAATGGGCAGCGTCTCCACCTCCAACCTCAGCCTCATGGGGTTTCATCCAAACATGGTGAGACCCTGCTGCTGGGCCGGGGTGCCATGGCCAACACCAGCCCTGGGCTTCCCTGCAACCCCAAAACCTGGTTGTTCACCAGCCCAGTTGCCATGGCTCTACCCAACAGCGAGCACAAGCCCATGGCACAAGGGCGGTAAAGTCTGCAGCGGAGCTGCTTGTGGGACGACAACAGCTCCATCCTGACCTGGTTTCCTGGGGGAGCCCCACACCACAGGGTGGGCATGGTAGCCATCAGGAAGGCTGAGAGCATGGCCGCTGAGCAGCCCTTATGGCAATGCCAGTGCTGGGAGCGTTGGGGGGCAGGGGAGGCACAGTGAACGCCCCCCTGCAGAGAGAGAGAGGGAAGCTTTGGGGACAGGTACAGATGGAGATCCAGCCCCGCTGCCAGAGGGGGGCTGGAGTGGGCACATCCCTGGTGTCAGCTCTGGGGTGCTGCTGCTGGCTGAGGCCTGGCAGGTCTGCAGACGGATGGGCGCTCGGCTCCCTGACATCTCGTGGCCACAAGAAGGGGCTGTGGCTGAGCTGTTTTTCAGATGAGCCCCCCGAGGTTTCCGTGTTCCCCTGCCAGGCCAGCACAGGCGGGCTGACCCGAGATGAGGGGCGATGCATAGGCTGCCTGGTGCCTGGGACAAGCTAAACTCACTGCTCCTGCACCCCTGGGGTTGCCAAGAGAGCACTGGGCAGCGCGAGTGGGCACGGGAGAGCATGGCAGCTGCACGGGATGTGGCAGCAAACGTGAGCTGTGGCTGCGGGTTTTGCAGCCACGATGTCCCGAAAGACCTCAGGCACCCCAGGTCCCCCCATTTGTCCCTCTGTCACTGTGCCCTGTGCTCAATGCAGCCTGGCCCTGCCTCCTAAAGCTCCCCCTGCCCCAGGGCCAGACTGTCCCCATTCAGGTCTGGGTGTTGGGAGCCAGGACCACCAGGACCCTGGAGTGTGGCTGGTGCTGGTTCTCATCGCAGCTCAGCAGGACCGGGGCTGCGGCCAAGTGTTTTGTAAGAGGTGAATCTTTGCCGGCGTCGTGCCGGGACAGGGCAGCAGGGCCGGGCTCTGCCAGCCGTGCGGGGAGGAGGACTGGCCCACGGCCAGTGTTTGGCCCTCGGGGAGTTGCTGTGTGTAGGCAGGGATGAGTGTGCCCGGGCCGTGGGGCAGGGAAGGGGCTGGGCTGGGCGGCTGGAGATGCCGGGGACGGGCTCACACCCCACGCGGGTTTTGCTTCGTAAGTGAAATGCGAACTGGGACAAGGCACATGCTGAGCAAGGCGTTTGGCCTGACCTGCCCCTTCTCTCTGTTCAAGTCAGCAAAGCAAGGGGAGCCAGGCTCTGCCTTGTGCTCCCCACTTTGGCTGCTGTCACCCCAAAAAGCCCCTGTCCCTTTACTCCTGGGTCAGCCGAGGTAGATTCTGCCTGGTGTCCCCTCCCTGGCACACAGGGCAGGGTAGGATGCCTGAGCTGTTTGCATGCCAGGAATGGGGCTGGTTGCAGGGCAGGAATGGTTCCTCCCTCAGCAGATCCCAGCCTGGACAGTGCCAAGGGGCTGGGGAGGGAAGGGGCTGCTCCTCCTGGGTGCGCAGGGAGAGCTGCATGGCAAAGCTCTCCCTTCTGCCCTTGCCTTGCCCTCACTGGGGACTCTGCTTTGGTCTCCATTGTGGAAGGCAGTGTTGGCAGCTCAGGGATGTGGCAGGGGGGCACTTGGGAAGAGGGTCTTACAGCCCTTCCCAATGCATTCAGGGTTTCCTCGTGCCCAGACACCCAGCATGGCAGGAAAGAGCCCAGCCCAGACCGTCCTGTGTCCACAGACCTTGACGGAGCTGGGGCTAGTGGGGAGTTCCCATAGGCCAGGAACCAGGTCAATGCAGCCCTGCCTGGCACACAAAGCTTCCAGCAAAGCCCCTTCTCAGGGTGTCTCCATAGCCCAAACCCTCTCCCTGTCACAGGGCAGGGAGCTCCTGTCCTCAGGGCTTCTGGCCCAGCCAGGATGGATGAGGAAGACTGGAGCGAGGGAGCTGCAAGGCAGGATGGCCATGTTGCCCTGAGCAGAGGGAGGCAGGGCTGGAGCCGGGCAGGGCAGAAGCAGCAGGAGATGTGATGTCCCCAGCTGGACCGCCATGTCCCTGCCATGCTGACATGCTCTGTACCCCAGTGAAGGAGCCAGCCAGGAGCAAATCCCAGCTCCTTTGCCCCTTCCCATGGGTGCCGTGGGAGCCACTCTCTGTCCCCACAGCCTGGCCCAGGTGTGATAAACAGCAGAAAAGCAGGACGTGCCTGGTGAGAGCACATTCGCTGGCGTGTGCAAACAGGACGTGCAGGGGCCTTGCCTCCCTCCGCCCCGGCACAGCCCGATGCCGAGGCTCTGAGTCAGCCCAGTGCCGGCTGCACCTGGTGCCGGCAGCACCGCGCTCCCGTCCTCCATCGGGAGAGACTGACTGCAAAAACCTGTCATGGCTTTCCCTGTCCTGGCTCCTCGGGCTGCCCCCCTGTGCCTGGTCTGGGCCCTTCCACTGCAGGAAACCCTGCGGACTTGCTCCCCATCATCAAGCGGTGGGGGGTGGAAGCAGTCATGGAAGAGTCCAGAGATGTCTCTGGGGACATTGTGGCCCATGCACAGGGGTCACCATGTCTCAGAGCAGTGGCTCTGCTCTCCGTCAGACATTGGGGTTCTGGGAAGCCCTGGCACAGCCCAGGAACAGCCCAGCCCTGAGCAGGCATCTACTTCAGTGCAAACCTGCCCCAGCCCCATGGGCAGAGCCAAAGGGGCTGCTGGTGGGCTGGGAGCTGGGCACAAGGACCTGCTTCCACCCCTCCCAGTCCCCACTGTCGCTGGTCCCCTCTCAGGTTTGCTCCAGGGTGATACTGAGTCCCCAGGCGAGGTCTGGAGTTGTCTGGGCCCTGGTGACCCCCACAAGGTGGACACTTATTTGGTGCCTTCCCTGCAATGTGAGCACTGAGCCATGTGTCCCTGGGGGCCTGAACCTTGGCCGGGGGGTCCCTGTGGGGGCAGGACAGACCTCATCCTGCCCTGTGGGAACACGAGAACCAGTGGGGGCTGCAGCGGAGGGCGCAGCACCCCTTCCCCGCAGGAAACCCATGGGATCCCCTAGCCCCTAGACAACCCTCCTGGGGACAACCCCCCTGGGGACAACCCCCAGCACCCTGCACCAGCACACAGGGGTTTTGCCCAAGACCAGAGGGATGGAACAGCTCAGGTCACAGCCCCCTCTCCTTCTGGGGCTCCCCAGTGCCCACCCGGTGGGTACGGCGTGGGGCTGAACACCGAGACCAGCCCGCCCTGGGAGGCTCATCACTCCATGGCTGGTGCACAAGGGAAGGTAGGGAGAGGCTGAACCGGGCTGGGAGCCAGGCTGGTGCCTGCTGGCCACCCCCAGCAGCCCGGCTGGGCTGGGCTGGGCTCAGCCCCGGTGCCTGGAGCTCTCCTGGCACCTCGCGGAGAGCAGAGGTTTCACAGCCAGCACCGGGACCTGTGAAGGCTGAGCAGTGGGGAGGGAGGGCCCTGCCAGGGGAGGGGGCAGCTGGGCAGGGGTTGGAAGGGAGGGAGGGTGAATAAACACCATTAGAAAGCTGTAACTGTAATACACCAGGAACCAAACCGGTGACTGGGGGTCCCTGGGTTAGACGGGGATCAGGACGTGCCCATGTGCGCATTGTGGGGGAGTGGGCTGTGCTGGGACACACTGTGGGAATGGGGGGATGCATTTGAAACCCTCCTGTGAATGTCTTTTACAGCCCCTCTGGTGCCTCCATGGCAGGAGCATCCGCCAGACGGGTACCACAGTGAGCATCCTGCAGGCCCCGACCACGGGTGGGCAGCCATCGGCTCACCTGCTCCTGGACTAAACTCTGCCAAGGTCTGCAAACTTTGGGGTATGAATTGCCAGGAATAGCTGTGTAAGGAAAGGGAATGTGGTACTTGAGCAAACAGCCTGGGATTCCCTGCACTGCTTCTGGCCCCGTGACAGCAGGGCTCACCCCGGCCGTGCTGCAGCGCTTTCCAGGAGCAGGTTAATCACCAGGGCGGACGTCTGTCGGTGCCGCCTTTGCTGATGAATGGGATCAAATACTGTACAGCAAAAATCCAGCTCATCCTGAATCCAAGTCTGTGCAGTCACACAGAGGCTGCAGGAAGGATGTTCGAGGAGAAAAGCTGGTTTCTAGGAATGTCCCAGCCCAGAGGGCATTTCTGGGCTGCAGGAGAAGCAGTAAAGCCAAATGCTGGGATGATTCCTTCGTTTCCGCTCCACTTCCCAGGTCTATCGGAGGGGCCCCAAGACCTCCCACCTGGGTTTGCTGGCTCCAGAAGTCAGAGTACTGCAGCAGCCCAGGGCTGGTTGCCCACCCAGAGCGCCGGTGAGCCCCAGTAACCTCCATGGCAGGACCAGGTTGAGTGTCGTCACACACACACACACACACACACGTGCGCTCAGGTGCTTGTGGGACTGTCCCCCCACAAAATCCTTGGGTCTGGCAGGAGCACAGATGTGGGCAGCCCTTGTCCTTGCCATCAGCATAGTCCCACATCACAGGGCTCCTGCGGTCCATGCATGCTAAGGGACAAGGTGGCTTCTAGAAGCCACCCCCAGCCCAAAGCAGAGCCATGTCTCTGAGGGGACAAGGACACGGACTGCTCTGGGCCCTCCCTGCTCTTCCTGATGACCCTAAAGTAAGGGTGGCAGATCACCAGAGCCACGGCCCCACGCACGGGGATGTCGGTGGCCACAGGGCCAGCATTTGCCCGGAGAGGATGGAGGGTGATGGTGATTCGCCAGTCGCTGGGCATAAACTGCAGCCGCCCGGTGCTACTCGCTGCCTCGCAAAGGCGATCGGCATCGCCACCTCGTGGGGAGCCCGGGACCAACCGCTCCGGGGACCGGGCACCTCCTCGGGCGGGCGGGGAGGCAGGAGAGAACGGTGCCGGGTACCCAAAGATGGGCAGAGGTGAGGAGGGTGCAGGGGGCTCAGCCCCGGTGACCAGCCGAGCCCAGGCTCTGAATCCTACTCCGAAGGGCAAAAAAATGACGTTAACGTTTCCCAGATGGCATTGACCCTGTCCCCAGCGATGGGCTCAGCTCTGTGCCTGACACATGCTCGCCTCTTTTGGTGTTTTACCAAAGGTTCTGGGGGGGGTGCAGTAATGAGGAAACAACCCCCGACGTGTCCATCGAATGGACACTGTGAATCTGCAGCAACGCTGATAAATTGCCTCTCTGGGGCTTCCTGGGCCTTCTGGCTCAGAGTTGGACCAGTCTGCCCACCAGCAGGCAAAAGACAGGAGGTACCAGTGACTCTGTGCAGGCGTTTGGCGTTGAATATGATAACCAGTCCCTTTGCTGGAGGAAGGGCTTTGAAATGCCTCCAGCAGAAAGATGCAGCGTAAATGTCTGATTGCTTCTCTGCTGTCTGGGTACACCACCATGCGGCTGCTGGAGACGGTTCCTTGTCTGGGAGAGAAGAAAAACCTGATCAGGAAAAGAGGTGAGAGAAGAGCCATCTGCTTGCTTGTGACGGTCGTGGAGCAAAATCACATTTTAATGAAAATTTAAGCCAGTTCTCCAGCTGATCTGTCACATATGGACATACACAAGCGACAGATGCTTTAGAAATACCAGAGAGACACTGAAATACAGCAACGCAAATTATTCCTTCTACCTAGCACAAGATAAACAATTTGCCTTTATCTTAAATAAAACCCCCAAGAATGATGTAACATCTAAACCATGTCATGGCTGCCAGGATCCACAGATGGCAGCACACCCAGATGCCAATAATCTGTCAAAAATACATTGTTTTTTTCAGAGCTGGCTCCCAAAGCAGGGCAGGAACACCTACACAGCGAGAGCTGGGGCCGTAGGAGTTCTAAAAGGAGCTGATGAGCTGTGGGAGAAAGGATCCACAGCCCAACAGACGCAACGCGGTAGAGTCGTGTCTCCCTGGGGGCAATATTCCCGCTCCGTCTGCGGCTCTGACTAGATCCCAGAGGAGAGTTTAGGCTCCGTCTGGATCTATATGGCTTTTAACCCCATTGATTGTGTAGGAGAATCACTGTTCTTCATATCTGGGGTTTCAGTGTATTTTTAGAACAGGTAATACATCTTTGGGCTGGATGCGATGTTCGCCTGCCAGCAGCCCCCGCTCCACATCGTGCCGAGCCAGTGCTGGGAGACACTCCTCGGTTTGGGGAGGGTTTTTAGCCACGCAGCAGGCACAGGGAAAGTGATAAATTGTCTTTTTTTAACAGCTTACACTGAACACTGAGACCAGGCTCCTGGGCCCCAGATTAGGACTCAGAAGCAGGATTAAATGCATCTGGTTTTGCAACCCGTTCAGTCACATCTCCATCCACAGGGCTTCGAGGAAAGGACCAGACCCGAGACAGCCAATTCCCACTGACCAGGGCTCTGAGGCAATGATGGTGGCTTTGCCCATCCGTCTGAGTGGAAATAGGGTAAGGGCCAGGGGATTCGTATCCTGTGTCTGAGAAGAAAAAAGCTTCCTTTTCAGGCAGATTCGGATGACACCTTGAGCGTTCCCCCTTGGCATCAAAGAGCCCCCAAGGCCTCGCTCAGGAACACTGTGTTCTGCAGCACCCTGGTGTTCTCAGAGCATCTCCCTGCCAAGCAGCCTCAGAAAACGACCACAGAAGCTCGATTTCTCTCTGCATATGGCGCTGTACTTGCTTCAAGTGTGGCTGTCATCACGGTGACAGCCAAGTGACAAACACACATCCAAACTCTCCAGTTTCAGACTTCTCAGACTGGAGTTCGTAGAGGAGTCACCCACAAAGCATGATAGCGGTGGGGCTGCGGAGCATGGGGTAGGTAAATGGGGCTGCAATGTGCTTAGCGAAGCCAAACCAGGCTGCGATGGCCTTCATAGGGTAACTGGGAGGGGCAGTGTCACTCTGGGCCAGCAGTGTAGCGGGTCACTGTGTTTCGGTCACTGGGAGATAAATTGATGGACTACCAGGAACCCCAGCCCCCTCCCCAGGACAGTGGCTGGCCAGCAGATGCCTCAAGCACCCACTGCAGCCTTGTGGGCCTTGGTGATGCCTTTGCTGAGCTCCTGGCAGCTTTCAGCCATCACAAATGGCCAACCCAATTGTGCCTCGCCACCACGGCATGCCACCACCAGTACCCGCTGCTGCACGATGCAGGGCTTATGAGGGGATGAGCGGGCCAGGGAGACGGGACCCAAAGTTCCACACTGCCTCCGGGGTTCCATCCCTCCCTGGGGGTCCCGCACTCAAGAGCCGCGCCTCACTGCGAAGGGCCCGATCCCATCCAGGCCTGGGTTACAAACCCCAGGACCAGGCCGCACACCAGGCCGCGTTTCCACGGCCCCGCAGCCCGCCGCAGAGCCAGGCGTAGNCCCCCCCCCCCCCAGACGGGGCCTCCTCCGCGCATGCGCATGCATCCCTCGCGCTAGCCGGGGCGCGGCCGCGCCCGCCCGTGCGGCGTGACGTCCTCGCGCGGCGACCAATCACTGCTCCCGCTTTCCGTGCGTGCTGGCGTCACACGGAGGTGGTATATAAGCGGTCGGCGCCAGTCCCGCCCCTCTGACAGCGTCTTGAGCCGCCGCCGCGAGAGCATCCTCTGCCGAGAGCCGCTCGCCCCACCGCGCCCGCCGCCTCCGCTGCCGCCTCCGCCGAGGGAAGGGAAGGGAAGCGTATCGTATGTCCGCTATCCAGAACCTCCAGCCCTTCGGTGAGGCCTTTGTGCGGCGGCCGGGCCGGGCGGGGGAGCGGCCTATCGGCCCGGCCCCGCCCCGCCCCGCCCCGTGGCGCAGTTGCTATTCCCGGGACCGGTTGCGTCAGCCGCGGGAGGAGGGAGGGGGAAACGGGGCCGTAGGGCGGTTCCTGTGCGTGAGGGGCGGGCGGGCTGGCCAATGGGGAGCGCGGCGGACCGGGGGCTGACGGGCGCTCTCCGCAGACCCCTTTGCTGATGCAAGTAAGGGTGATGACCTGCTCCCTGCCGGCACTGAGGACTACATCCATATAAGGATCCAGCAGCGGAACGGCAGGAAGACCCTCACCACAGTCCAGGGCATCGCGGATGATTACGATAAAAAAAAACTGGTGAAGGCCATCAAAAAGGTGGGTGCTGGGGTGGAGGGAGGCTGGGGCAGGGCAGGGGCCGGGGCTACGGTGCTGTCTGGGAGCAGCGTTCGGTGCTTGTGTCGCGCTAAAGAAGCTTTTCTCTTTCTTTCAGAAATTCGCCTGCAATGGTACTGTAATTGAACACCCCGAATATGGAGAAGTGATTCAGTTGCAGGGTGACCAGCGCAAGAACATATGCCAGTTCCTTGTGGAGGTAGGATTTCTTCGGTCTGCTGCGTGTGCTGGCTGGTTTTTAAGCTGAATGCAAGTCTCTATTTTAATAATTGCACAGGTTCTAATTTTCTTAGCGTTGGAAGAGCAGGCTGATGGAGGGCACCCTGTCTGTTCTTCCTGAAATTCTTGCTTGAGGCAGATGCCACCCAGCAGGGCTTTGCAGTTACAGTCTAATCTTCTTCCCCTGCTTTAGGGGGGGAGCAGAACTTCCCCAGCTCTACAGCGGCTGCAGCGTTGGGGACACACGGGTGTGGGCAGAGGTCTCCGCTGCTGTAAAGTGCGTTCTCTTTCTTGCAGATTGGACTGGCTAAAGACGACCAGCTGAAAGTCCATGGGTTTTAAGTGCCTGTGGCTCACGGAAGCTTTATGCAAGAAGATTTCCTTACCATGAAATTCCTATCTGTCCCTTGTCATAAGTTTAAAACCAGGCGGTTTGTGTAATGTAACGATCTTGGGTCCACTGTTCAGTCTGGACTAGTGTAATTCAGTGATGTAATAAACTGACAAGAGCCCATGCTATCTCGTCTGGCTGTCCCTCATTTCACAGAGGTAAATTGGGCATCCGGGGCGGTCCAGCCTGAAGCTCCGAGTAACCAGATGGTCCAAGTTAAGCCAAGGGACTCAGCCCGTCAGCCCAGCCACTCTCCGATGGCTCCTGTCCCGCCGCTCTCCCACCCTGACGGATGCTCCTCCTTCTGGTGGTGCCTCCCGCAGTCCCACACGGAGTGAGGCACCTACGGTGAGCCGTGACACGGCACGGGGAGATGGTGCCTTCCCTATGGGCAGCGTTGGCTCCTGGTGGCAGAGGGATCCGGGGAGATGTGACACTGAACACGAGGAGTGATGGAGGAGTGACTCGGAAGCTGGATGTCGGCAGTTGGGGCCCAGCAGGTGCTGGGACCCTGTGAGCCCCCAGGCACTAGGGTCCTGGAAGGAACCACCGCTTCGGGTTAAACTTGTGACAAGGGATCAGTTTTGGACTAATGTAAGGATTGTAGCTAGAGCCACAGAGCGTGTGTGTCACTGGCAACTGCTGCCTAATGCCCTGTCAAGTAACAGACTTTTGGATTCCTTTTTAATGTTTTATGTAATGTATTTAAAGTCTTATTTAAATAAAAATGGTTTCCAAAAGCATCTGCCTGGTGGTTTGGATGGTGTGGTGGAGGCAAAGGGCTTTGATTTCTGCGGGTGCTGACACTGCTTGGGAGAGGAGCAGGAGGGGGTGGAGGGTGCCCCTCTGGGGGTCATGGGGGAGCCTTCCCTGTGCCCCCACAGGGATGGAGAGAGGGAGCCGGGGGTGCTGGGGNAATGCAAGTCTCTATTTTAATAATTGCACAGGTTCTAATTTTCTTAGCGTTGGAAGAGCAGGCTGATGGAGGGCACCCTGTCTGTTCTTCCTGAAATTCTTGCTTGAGGCAGATGCCACCCAGCAGGGCTTTGCAGTTACAGTCTAATCTTCTTCCCCTGCTTTAGGGGGGGGAGCAGAACTTCCCCAGCTCTACAGCGGCTGCAGCGTTGGGGACACACGGGTGTGGGCAGAGGTCTCCGCTGCTGTAAAGTGCGTTCTCTTTCTTGCAGATTGGACTGGCTAAAGACGACCAGCTGAAAGTCCATGGGTTTTAAGTGCCTGTGGCTCACGGAAGCTTTATGCAAGAAGATTTCCTTACCATGAAATTCCTATCTGTCCCTTGTCATAAGTTTAAAACCAGGCGGTTTGTGTAATGTAACGATCTTGGGTCCACTGTTCAGTCTGGACTAGTGTAATTCAGTGATGTAATAAACTGACAAGAGCCCATGCTATCTCGTCTGGCTGTCCCTCATTTCACAGAGGTAAATTGGGCATCCGGGGCGGTCCAGCCTGAAGCTCCGAGTAACCAGATGGTCCAAGTTAAGCCAAGGGACTCAGCCCGTCAGCCCAGCCACTCTCCGATGGCTCCTGTCCCGCCGCTCTCCCACCCTGACGGATGCTCCTCCTTCTGGTGGTGCCTCCCGCAGTCCCACACGGAGTGAGGCACCTACGGTGAGCCGTGACACGGCACGGGGAGATGGTGCCTTCCCTATGGGCAGCGTTGGCTCCTGGTGGCAGAGGGATCCGGGGAGATGTGACACTGAACACGAGGAGTGATGGAGGAGTGACTCGGAAGCTGGATGTCGGCAGTTGGGGCCCAGCAGGTGCTGGGACCCTGTGAGCCCCCAGGCACTAGGGTCCTGGAAGGAACCACCGCTTCGGGTTAAACTTGTGACAAGGGATCAGTTTTGGACTAATGTAAGGATTGTAGCTAGAGCCACAGAGCGTGTGTGTCACTGGCAACTGCTGCCTAATGCCCTGTCAAGTAACAGACTTTTGGATTCCTTTTTAATGTTTTATGTAATGTATTTAAAGTCTTATTTAAATAAAAATGGTTTCCAAAAGCATCTGCCTGGTGGTTTGGATGGTGTGGTGGAGGCAAAGGGCTTTGATTTCTGCGGGTGCTGACACTGCTTGGGAGAGGAGCAGGAGGGGGTGGAGGGTGCCCCTCTGGGGGTCATGGGGGAGCCTTCCCTGTGCCCCCACAGGGATGGAGAGAGGGAGCCGGGGGTGCTGGGGGCTGTAATGGGCCTGAGGGGGGGGTGGGTGTTGAGTCATTCCCTTCCTGGGCCCCAGTTCCTCAACCCTCTGCAGGGCCTTGTGCTCGTGTTCCTGATCCCGTCAGCACTTCTGCTTCCTGCAAAGACCAGCTGCGCTGACGAGGAGGGGTGGCCTCTGTCACAGTGGTTGGGTGCTGGGGGGGCTCAGGAGCCTCCCAGGGAGTGAAACCCACATCGCCTTGGGGTTAAAACAAGTCCTTTTAGAGCAGCTCTGGTTATAGGGGCTGGCAAACACCCTCTGAGGAAGAGACACATCAAATGTATTCAAATCCCTAAGAAAGCGCAGAAAGTCCATGCGTTTCCCCCAGCAGTGCCCATTTCTGGCACCTTTGGAAGAACAAGGGCCCTGTTTGTCCCCGATCCCCCTGCAGCCCTCCTGCCTTTGCCCCATTTCCCCTCACCCTGAGGAGCACTCAGTTCACTGCCATTTGCTGGGGGAGACTTTGCTCTCGGAACCCGAATTACCGCAATTATGCAAAGCACTTCCGAGTGCACCGAGGTGCCGGTGACAAGCCCCTGGCTGCTCCCAGGAGCTTGGTGCTCGCTCGAGGACGGGTGTACATGCCCACAGCCCCACGAGGTGCAGTCACCAGTCTCCTTTGGCTCCCTAAATCCAGCTTCCACTGCCTGCACTGTGGCCATTCAGGGGATTTTGCCCCCGCTGGGGTCTGCCCGGTGGCTCCCAGCCCTTCAGCCCAAAGCGGGAGGTTCAGCATCCCCCTGCCAGGAGAGCGGGACCCTGCCTGGCAGCGGAAGGGGGGTGCTCTCATCATCCTCCCCGGGCTGTCACGGGAGCAGGGACCAGTCCAAGCACCCTTGGGCCGGGCTGCAAAACCTGCGTCAAGGGGCTGCCGAACCCACCGAGCCGGAGGAAGCGGCCGCAGTGTCCCCGTCACCCTGACGGCTCATTTGGCCTAGATTGAGCCATTAAAAGCCAGAAATTGCAAAACAATTTGTTTGTTCCTCATGAAAAATACCCACCAAGTAGAGCGAGGAATCGATGGCTGCCGAGCACGGGGCGCTGCTGCCTTCCTGCCCATTCAAAACCCATTTGTTTTGGGGTTGTTTGAGGAGCTCCGGGACCACTGCTCGTCCCCCCACCCACCCCTCCACTCCCCGAGTGCCGGGGAGCAACGTGCACCCGATGCCTGACACCGCACTCACACGGGTGTTATTGAAGGAGGGAGACAAATGTTCTCCACAAATACAACAGGATGAGGGTAAATATGGGCGAGAGGAACTGTCGATATTGAACGAG
Organism: Nycticryphes semicollaris; assembly: GCA_013400055.1. Taxonomy (NCBI): domain Eukaryota; kingdom Metazoa; phylum Chordata; class Aves; order Charadriiformes; family Rostratulidae; genus Nycticryphes; species Nycticryphes semicollaris. The sequence continues at coordinate 389,451 of VXBJ01001867.1, read as the reverse complement.
AAGCCTGGATGGGGATTTACAGGGAGGAGGGAGGGGGGTTTACTGAGTGGGGGGAGAAGGGGCACTCGGGCAGGCTGTGCTTGGCAGTGGTGTGTTATGGCCCTGGGGTGGGCATTGTGTCCCCAGCCAGAGGTGTTGGGCAGTGGCCACACGTCCCATCATACCCCAGAGATTTTTGAGGTGGGGAGGCAGAGGGAGAGCTGCAGGTCGTGGGGGACAGCCCACACACACACACACCCACCCCCCAACACTGGGGAGGGATGGACAGAACCCCAGAGCCAGCATTTGTGGGCGTGAAGACACCTCGGCTGGTGCCAGCCACAGCTACACGTGGCCATTCAGGGGATTGCTATGTACACACAACCACACGCATGTATGTGTGTGTGCATGCACTGGGGAGAGTTACGCCACGCAGTCTCCATGCACAGATACACAGAGCCACACGCGTGTGCACGCACGCACACACACACTCTCACCCATACTTCGGGGTGAATTGCCCCATATGGTCTCCAGCCCTATAAACACAGGTGTCTGCACACGCGTGTGTGTGTCTGTACAGCTGTAGCCATAGGTACACGTATGAATACGTGTATGTGTTCACATAGAGGCATAAGACACACTGATGGCTATTACAGTTATATACAATATGTATGTGGTTTATGTTTTATATTGTCTAGAAAGTCAGCTGTTGTGCTGTAAAGTCACTCTTTATTATATAATGCATAAAATAGCATATAATGTAGCTGCACACATAGTCTGTGTCCCATATATACTCTTCCTCCGTCCGTATAGACCTACAGATGCATATGCACACACACCCACACCCCACACACACCACCCCAATCTCTCTATTAATGTCCACAGCTGTGGGTTTTTTTATATATACTTGTGTGTGTGATATCTATAAATATATATAGTATTTATGACTACCCCCCCAACTCTTGCTCTGTAGCTCTATCTGCATCTACAGCTGTGTATACAGCTGTGTAGGCATCTGCAGCTATGGCTATGGCTTTTAGCTATTTATATACGTGTGTGTATGTATCTACAGGCATAAATAGCTCTGTGTGTGTATATACACATATGTATCTATACATAGGACTTTATATGTAAGTATTTCTAACCACATGTGTGTGTACAGGTGTGTGCATGTTCAGCTAGGTAAATAGCCTTATACACATAAACACAACCAAGGCTGGGTACCTTGTGGCTGCTCTGCCTAGATTGAAATCTAATTTACATCTGTCCATATGTAGCTATGTATAAACATATCCCAATATGGACACAAGTACCTGTATATCTGCATGTATAGCTAGGTATGTATGTGGGTGCGTGTGCCTGTGTGTATATATGGAGCTCTATCAAGCTCTACACGTGTGTGTGTGTATTTACATGTGTATGCACTCTGCATGTGTGTGTATGCATGTATACATACATGTCTATAGTTACAGCTATACCTATATATGGTTATATATATCTATACACATACATATCCCTGTGTGTGTGTGTGTGCGCACACGTGTGCCTGTGGGCTCCCAGAGCTCACGGGGGGAGGAGGGGGGGAAAAAAGGGGGGGTGTGGAGCCGCCCCGGGGTGGGGCAGCAGCGGCAGCGCCTTTAAAAGCAGGGCCAAGCCCCGGAGCGAGCACCCGCCGAGCCCCGGAGCCTCAGGTGAGTCCCTGGGTCTGGCACCAAGGACACGGGTGGATGAAGGGGACCAGGTGGGAGGAACGGAGAGGACCTGCTGGGTGGGACAGAGGGGACCAGCCATACCCTGGGGATGAGAACCCTGCCCGTCGGGGTTCAAGGAGCAAGGAAGGGTTTAGTTCCAGGCAGCCCTGTGAGGAGCAGGGAGTGGGACTTGATAGTCCTTGTGGATCCCCCACACC
>VXBJ01001867.1:373576-387558 GCA_013400055.1 Nycticryphes semicollaris | reverse complement strand
CCCCCACCCCACCCCACCCCCAGCTTGAATCTGTGATTTGAGGGGACTTGGGGATCAGCTGGGAGGGTAGGATGGAGAACACTTGGGGACCAGATGGCACAGATGGAGGGGACTTGAGGACCTGCTAGGAGGAACAGAGGGGACTTGTGACCTAGTCATTACCCTGGGGACAAGCACCCTGCTCCCCACAGGGGTCACCCCTGCCTGCAGGTTGACTCTATGTCCCCTCTTTGGTGGCCGCAGCCCCTCTGCTCCCCTTCCCCACCCTGTCTCCCTGCAGCCATGAAGGTGAAGGTGTGCATCATCCTCATCCTCGCCATTGTGGCGACCGCCTGCCTGTGCCGGCCTGCAGTGGAGGCACCGGGTGCTGCGGGGGACCCCCGCCAGCTCCCTGCCAGCCTGGTCCGGCGGGACTGGCCCGAATCCCTGTCCCAGGAGCAGAAGCACCTCATCTCCCAGTTCCTGCCTCACGTCTTCACAGGTACCGGGAGACACAGGGTGGGCAAAGGCACAGTCTGGTTCCCCCTGCCAGCCCCCACCCCAGGGCAGCTCTAACCCACTGCCCTTGCCCTGGCAGAGCTGAGAGACCCCAAGGGATATGTGCACGGGGATGAGGGGACAGAGACCCTGTACGACCACTACTACCAGGACTGGATGGACTTTGGCCGCCGCAGCGCTGAGGACTCGGTTGATGCTGCGTAGCTGCTGGGTTGACCAGACCATGCAGAGCACCAGCACACTCAGTGCATGTCTCCTCCTGCAATAAAGTTTTGGCACTAGGGCTGCTGCTGCTGCTTGTGTTTGGGCTGGGAAGAGCTTGCAGCGGGTGGTCAGGCAGGTGGGCTTTGTCCCCAGAACCCCCCCAAGAAGCACAGGGCAGACACGGCACATAAGCTGCTTCGTGACTTCACATTTATTTGACAAGGGGACAGGGCACAGGGATGCAGCTGGTGGGACCAACAGCTACACCCCACAAAACACCCACTACAGGTGTCCCCCGAGCTGGGGGTGCTACTGCTACTGCTACGTGGTGGGCAGGAAAGGGTTTTAAACAACTATTCCCTTTAATAGTCAGTCCAGGTGCTGGCCAGGGCTGGGAGGTCTCACCCCAGCACAGGAGGCCCCCCCGAGCCCAGGTTGAGCATCATCGCCCTTTGCTGCAGCAGCCCTGACAGCCCCCAAGGGCTGAGCTGCTCCTCGCCCCTCATAAGGCTCAGCAGAAGCAGGAACAGTTTTTATTGCCAACAATAAAATATCGTGAAGGGTCCATAACCCTACAGCAGGGGAGAGTGTGAGCTGACTCCCCCCAGAGCCCTGAGCATTACCCACACACAGCTCCTTGCCAAGACCCCTATGGCTGGGTGACGTGGGGTTGGGGGAGCATTTTTCCAGGGCTCTGCAAGGGTGTCCCCTGGCAGCCAGGGAGTGCTGCTGGGTCCCAGGGCATCACCAGGGTCTGGGGCTGAAAGCCTGGCCTGTCTCCATTTCCCCCACAGACAGGTGATGAAGAGGATGGAGGGTGCATCTTCTCCTGAGTTCACAGCCTCTGCAGTGCTGTCACGTCATCGCCCCACGGGCTCCCCTGTGCTTCTCTCGGGCATAGGACATCTCCCCTCTGGCCACCACCTTGTCCAGCCCCAGGCGCTGCAACTTCTCCACCAGGTTCAAGCTGAAGATGCTACTCCTGGGTGAGGGTCTATCCTGCCCCCCACCTGCAGACGAGGGCTGGGTTTCAGCACACTGTGGGTTCAGGGAGGGGAGCAGGGGGTCCCACCATGACTGGCTCCCTGGCACGGAGGCGGAGATGCCCTGCAGCAGCAAAAGCCTGACGAGTGTACTTGGGGGTCCAGGGCCAGGTGCCAGCATGAGTGACGATGGCTCCGTGGAGGGGCTGCAGAGACTCAGCCTCTCAAAGGGCCCACAAGAAGGCACAACGGCGTTATACAGACTGGAGAAGAGAGAGCAGAAGGGGAGGGTCAATATGGAGGGGGTCTTGTACTGGGGGCTCCTACTGTGGAGGCCAGGGTGGGGGGGCCACAGGCAGAGCAGAACCCCCTTTCCTACACATTCATTCACCTAATGAGCTTGGGGCTGTGAGAGACCTCCCTGATTGAAACATCACTCAAGCACTTCAAAGGTCATAGCCCTATGTTGAGGGGGGGAAAGCCTGTGGCCATGCCTCCTCCCCTCCCTCCCCAGCCTCCAGGAGGAGACAGGACACAGTTGCTGCTCCACAAGTGTTTCCCAAACATGCAGGGTTTTGTCTCACAGTGCACAGTGAACTCTGCTCACACCAACCCCCAACAAGCCTTGGAGGAGCTCATTAGGGCAAAGCAACAGCGCTCGTTAATTAAGGGGTGGGAAGGCTTCGTCGCCAGCCCAGGGCCCAGCTCCTCCAGCTGGGGCTGGGGAAAAGTCCTGGTTTATGCACAAGTCCAGGAAATCCACATCCACTCCCCCTTGGTACCCGGAGCAAACACTGCTCTTGCCCCCAGGGAGCTGCTCCCCAGGGTGAGCCCAGTCTCCTCTGCCCGAGGAAGGCTCTTTCTTCCCATCAAGGTGCTACAATGCAGAGGCTGGGGGCTAGTCCCAGCACCCTGGGGGGGCTCAGAGCCCTAGGAACACAGCCACTCAGCAGCCAGATTTGGGGACATTTCAAGTGCTAGGCATCTCTCAGAGCATCAGGGGCTGCAGGGGGCCACTGGCTGCTGCATCCTCGAGCCATGCACGGAGCCAGACACGGGGTGAAGGAGGAGAGGGCTGGAGGGGGGACAGGGTTGGGGCACAGGCAGTGCAGGCGGTGGGGGGGGCCACACGCCTTACCTGGGAGTCACCGTGGTGATCTCGGAGGTGGGGCGGAGGATGTGGCAGGTGGTGATGGTGAAGGTAGATGGGGTCTGGGGGAGGTTGTTAGCAGAGAGGAACACTGGAAGGGATAGGAGAGAGGGGGTTAATGGGGAGGTGGCGGGGAGGGAAGGGACCAGGGGGCAGGGACAGAGGCTGAGAGCAGAGCTCTGGGCACGGGGAGAGCCAAAGCTGAGTGAGCAAACGCTGCCAACAGAAAGCAGCACCCATTGGGGGCACATGTCCAGCAGCATTTGGGTCCAGCACTTGCTCAGCGGAGGAGGCTTCGAGCACAAGTGGGAGCAGGAGCCGATATTTCTCCCAGACTCATCCCTTCCTGCAGCGGGCACACGCTGTGGGGACAGCGAGGGCTCACCCCAGTGGGACGGCTGAGGGAGAACAGCCATCGCACAGCCACAGACGGAGCATCCCCATGGGGACGGATAGAGGGCCGGGACAGGCCACCAGCACAGGAGGACAGAGCACAGGGGGGTGCCAGGGCCAGCCTAGGCAGGAAGGCAGGGGCGTCCCGGGGACTACGTCCCCTCACCCCACGCTCACCCCCAGGGCGCTCCTTGGCTTTGGTGGGCGTTGAGGTAGGGAGCAGCTGGAAGGAGCCAACGTCCACATCATCCTCCTCCAGGTCATTGAGGCTGTAGACCTCCTCCAGGTCTGTGTCCAGCTGCCTGAAGTCCTTGGTGAGCACCCCCGGACGGGGCACCAGGATCCCACCCAGGTTGGGCCGTGCCAGCTGCTGCCAGTGGTGGAGTGTCACAGAGCCTGGGGCAGGAGGACACAGCCAGGTGGGCTCAGCTGCTGTCATGGGACCCTCCCAACACCTGCAGCTCCATGCACTAGGAAGCCCCCCTCCACCCCTCACCTTCCAGGGGCTTCACGATCTGCAGCTTGTCAGGCAGGTAGGTGAGGGAGCCGAGGGAGAAGCCGGAGCCAGCGGTGAGCTCTGAGCCCCCGGAGTAGTTAGTGCCAGTGGAGACGATGCTCTCGTTGGGGGTGAGGAAGCCGCTGGAGCTCTCCCCGTCCCGCAGCCACCCCAGCTTGTGCTCCCTCTCTGCCTCGAAGAAGGAGCGCTCCTGGGAGACGTGGCTCTGCTGCCGCATCGACAGCCGCTGCACTGCTGCCTCCAGGTCCTGCCGGCCTGGGGCTGTCCGGGGCTCCCCTCTGGACCCCTTGCCCCTGCGACGGGCACAGCATTAGGTAGGGGGGGGGGGGGGGGGAGGTGTGTGTCAGGGCCACGGTCCCACATCCCACCCTGTGCTGTGCCAGGCCCCCGAGGGCTCTGGCAGTGCCTGCCCTCCCCCCTGCCCCAGGCTTGTGGCATCAATGAGTGCCACAACAATGAGTGTCATCAACATCCCAGCTCCTCCCCTGTCCCACCCAGCCCCAGCACTCACTGGGTACCCTCGGAGCCAGAGCCATCAGGTTGAGGGGTGTTGGACCCCCCGGAGGGGGCAGCTGACAACTGCTTGGAGGCTGGCATGTTGTGGGGAGACCCAGAGCAAGACTTGGCTTTGGCCGCCTGGTTCACTGCTTTCACCGTCNCAGCTCAGCAAGGCCACTGGTGGTGCCAGCACTCACCTGTAGTCTGAGGAGGAGCTGTCTGTGCCCTTCCTCATCAACCCCTTGATCTCCGCTGCCAGCGAGTCCTGCAGATGTCAGGGGGCAGTGTCAGCAGAGGGGAGACCAGAGCTCCCACCACCCCCCAGCCCGTCCCCCCTGCTCACCACAGGCAGGAGGCTGGGGGCAGCGTAGCGGCTGACAGTGCTGTTGGGCAGGTTGCGGTTCCGCAGGTTCTTCACCTCCTCCTGGGCTTCCTGCAGCATCCCACCGCACTCGGCGTACTTCTCCTGCAGGTCCCGCAGCTGTGGGCATGGGCACAGCTCAGGCATGAGTCCTGGTGGCAGTGGGGCAGGACGCCCCACCCATGGGCATCTCCCTGTGGCAGGGGGGCTCACCTCCGTCCGGAGCTGCTGCTGCACCTCCTTCGCCACAGCCAGGTGCTGCTGGAGCTCCTCCACCTCCGAGCCGTACTGCAGGTAGGAGCAGTCAGGTCAGGGAGCTGTGCCCCATGTCCCCTCCCCTTAGGACAGCCCAGCATGGGCAGGGGACACTCACCGAGCGGCACTTTTGCTGCAGGTCCACAACCTGTGCCAGGAGCTGGCTGATCTCCTCCTGCTGCCGCGCCGTGTCCTCCACCTTGCGGGCCAGCTCCTCCGAGAGGTAAACTACCTGCTGGCTCGCTTCAGCTGGGGATGGACCAGGGTCCATCACCACCAGGGCATGCCCCCAACCCCAGCCCCAGCTGTGATGCTGGGCAGTGCTTGCAGACCCCCCCCCTAGGGAGGAGTTGCCTCCCCCAAGCCCAGCCCCACATACAGAACTGCTCCACGCAGTCAATCATCAGCTGCTGCTCCTGGTCCTCGTACTGAGAGGTCTCGGTTGCGATGTTGGTGGCCTAGGGGAGAGGGTCAGAGGGGGGCTGAGGAAAATGGGCACAACCTCCAGCCTCCCTGGGGGGCCAGCTCAGATTCCCCGGTGGCGAGTGGGGCAGGGGCGGGCACGGAGATGTGTGTCCCACTTGCTCTGCTCACCTCCACACGGAGCTTCTGGTTCTCCTCCTCCAGGCTCTTGAGTTTCTGTTGCAAGGTGTCATACTGGAAATACTGCTGCAGGGACAGTGAGGACTCTTGCCGGTGCAGCCTGGGGACAGCAGGGAGGGCACTGAGCATCCGCAGTGTGGGCAGGATGGGGCTGCTCCCCCAAAGCCCTGTGCATTCCCCCCCAGCACACAGGCAGGTGTCTGCAGTGACCCAGCTCCATGGGGCTGGGCCTATGGAAGACACACAAGAGAAGGGGGGGCGATGGCTACAGCCCAACGCCTTTGCCTGGCCCCCCAGAAGCAGCCCTGCCCTGGGCGAGCTGTGGGACAGGGACACCCCCCCCACACTCACGGCGTGGAAGTGGCGGAGGTGGCGGGCTCGCTCTCCTCTGTGGTGGTGGTATAAAAGTGGAGCAGGTCATCCCGCATGGAGACTTCATGGCGAAGCTGCGCGATCTGGGAGGGGAAGGGTCATCAGGGCACAGCTGAGGGGACCACAGCCACCCATGGCCCCCCAGGCCAGGCACACAGGGGGCCAAGGCCAGGACCCTGCACCCAGGAGCCATTACCTCCTCTTTGGCCAACTCCAGCTGCTCCTCCAGGAGCTCGTTGCGCTCCGTCAGGCTCCGGTTCTGCTTCAGCAGGGACTGCCCGATGCGTGCTGCCAGTTCCAGGTCCCGCTCCTTCTGCAAGGGACAGGTCTGTCTCAGCAGGGGCCTGTCCCCTGCTCTGTCCCCTCTTCCCCAACCCTCACCCACCCCTGAATCCCCAAGGTCCCACCGGCTCCCAGCCCTCACACCAGCACAAGCCCATGGGAGGGGCAGACCACTGGCGTACCTCATCCAGCAGGTTGGTGACAGCATCGATGTCATGGTAGGTCTTCGTGATCCTGACCACCCGCTCAGCACACAGGACTGGGGGAGAAAGACAAAGGGTGAGCCCCCACACTGCTCAGCACTGTCCCCTGCCCCATGCCACAGCTTCCCATCAGCACTCACTGCCCCAGGGTTGCATGGTGGAGGGAATGGGAGGTGGCTGCTGCTGCAGGTGGTACAAAGCTACTCCACACTGGTTACCCAGAAAGGACCTTTTATCTCCTTGGCAGCACCAGCTGTGGTGCAGGGCAGAGGTGGGCAGGGATGCTCACAGCCATGACAGCACCACGGGAAATGGGGTGCTCCCACCTCACCTCCCAACCCTACCCGCATCTTGGGGCAGCAAGAAAGACGCCAAGCTCCCCTTGCTGTTCCCACCACCCCAGCCCAAATGGGGTGTCAAGCTCCCCACAGGGTACACAGACAGGTGGGAGGGGTGAGGAAGGGCAGGCAGCAGAGACAGGATCAGAGGTGACATCTCCGGCAAAAAGCAGGCTGGAGCTCCAGTATAAATAGCGATGGTGGCACCACGCAGAGCCAGGCTCGCAGGCAGCGTCCCCTCCAATCTGTCCCCAACCCCCTCCCCCAGATGTCCCCTGGAGAAGCCAGGCCTGCCCTAGTTTCTCCCTGGAGATGCTGGCCGAGGCAGAGCCAAGCCCGTCCTCTCGGGATGCTACACCCCACACCCACCCTGATGCCCCTCCATCTGCAGCGCCGCAGCCACCCGCGCTGAGAGCGGCAGGGGCAGAGGCAGCTGCAGGCAGGTTGCCTCAGTAACAGGCAGCTGCTGGTCACACCAACACCCCCACACAGCACTGCTGCATCGGGCTGGGCCCCGGCAAAAGCCCTACCTCCTCCCCTGCTGCTATCTGGGTCTCTGGCAGGGAGAGGGGACATGAGGACGCCTGCCCCCTCCCCGGCACCGATCCTGCCAACTGCACCAGCAGGAGCTGCCAGACAGCACTGGGCACACACCCAGGTGGCAGTGCTGGAGCCACATGGTGGGAGGCAGCCAGCATGAAGCCCCCAGACCCACTCCCAATGCTCCTTTCAGTGGTCAACTGCCCCAGTGGTGTGTGCCTCAGTTTCCCCTGGTAGAGCAGTACTGGGGCCTCGACCTGTGTCCCCAGCCAGGACCATGCTCCCCGACTGGGCAGGCAAAGTGGGTTAATGAGAGAGGCTCAGCCACACAAATCCCATTACACTGCCCCAGCTAGGGTTGTGTAATGGCCTGCGTGTCATTATGGCAACATCCCCACTCACCACCCCCATCTGGTCCCCACTGCCCCAGGTGCTGGCCCTGCAACCCCAGCAGGCACATCCATTGGGAGAAGGGCCAATTCCAGCCCCAGCCTCAGCCTCAACCCCCCTCCCCACACCCCAGCAGGGCCTGCTCCCTGCAGGGGTCTCCAACTGGACCTCGTCAGGCTGTTGAGCCGTTAATTGGAAATAATTAGAGCATGAGCATCGTTACGGTTTGAGCAAGCGGCAGGCCCTGGGAGACAGCGGGGGCTGCAGTGCTGGCAAACACGTAAACATCCTCCCCATCCACGGGCCTGATCCAGCACAACACAGGGACCAGCACAATGTGGGGACCCGCACCCCACAGGAGGGCAAACCCCCATCCCCATGGGCACACACAGACCTAGCGAGGGCCCCTCGTCCCATCCCTCTGCTTGCACCCTGCCACCACTGGAGCAGGGACACCCTTCCCTGGAGTCAGGGTGACCCAAGTGGTCCCCAAGGGACCAGACGGCAGCTTCCCTGGGATGGGGCCACGCACCCCACAGTGAGGAGGGGGAACAGCACGGATGGGAAAGGCGACAGCACCCACTCGGGGAAGAGACCCCGGCCCCCCCCGCCTGCCCACTCCAGACCAGCCCCGCTCCTCTCCGCGCCCCCCGCCCGCAGAGGGACCCCATCCCCGGGGCAGCACCGGGCCGGGCCGCCCTCACCTTCCTCCAGCTCCCGGGCGATGGGGTCGGCGGCACCGCCGCCCGGCTCCGCGTTCCCGTTAAGCTCGTCGTAGCCGGCGGGGCTGCTCCAGATCTCCATCGCGTCGAACCCACCGCAGCCCAGCCCCACTGAGCCGCTCCCGCCCCTATTTATAGGGTCGCCCCGTCTGCGCGCACCTGCCCGNCCAGCACCCCAGGACCAGGGTCCCTGTTGGGGCACCCATCAGGACAGTCTTGCTCAGCCCTGGGGTGCTAGTGCGGCTTGGCTCTGTGTCCCATCTCCTGGCACCCCCCAGCCCATGGATACAGGGGGGGTCTGGACACATAGAGGTCCTCATGGATGATGCCGGGTGCCAGCTACTGAGAGGGGACACTGGGGGGTCACTGGTCCCTGAGCAGCAGCTTTGCAGCTTCTGCCCCTCAGGAGGAACAAGAAGAGGTCCTTCACCCTAAACCCAGTTCGAGTGTAGGGCTGGGGTCCCCAAAATGGTCACATCATATCACGCTACAGTATGGCCTTTGCTCCAGCTCCCTGCCCTCTCCCTGCTCAGCCTCGCGCTTCACCCCCAAGCCTGTCCCCAGGCCTGGGTCCCCCCATCGTCACCAACACAGCTCACTGCAAATCCTGCATGCTCAGGTGCCCAGTGCAGTGCTGGGACCCACCAGGTCTGTGAGGCAGGAAAGGGCTTTTCCAAGCCCCTCCAACCTGCCCCACTCAGCTATTCTGAGCATGGGCTGCCATGAACCCAGCCCCCCCATGCCCTGTCCAGGCTGCCCCACACTCCCTGGCACCCCCAGCTCCCCCACAACCAGACTGGTGCTGCAGTGGCAGCACCGAAGCAGGAAAGGTGAATAAATCATGCTGTGCTGAATTATGGAGGAGCTGGCTGGCACGTAGCACCAGACTCCCCGGGTGGGAGGGCAGAGGGGCTGCGTCAAGGACATACCACCCCCCCGCCCCGCCATGGCACCACGGCGCTAGACGTACAACTCCGCCTGTCCCCACTGCCTGCCCCAGTGCTGCTCCTCGTTAGAACCAAAGTAATCAATGAATTGATGATCCCAGGGCTGGAGCTGCCCCTCAGCAACACATGATGCCTTTATTTGCCTGCTGGACTCCCACCCCCTGGAATCCTGACCCCAAACCACATCCTGCCGTAACCTCTGGGACCCTCCTGGAGCTGGGGTGGGAGTCAGGCACCCTCGGTCCCAAACTGTCCTTTCTCCTTGCACTGGTGATTCTCCAGTGGTTCTAGGGGGGTGGCAGAGTGTGAGGGCAGGGACTCAGCCAGCTCTCCTGGGCACCTACTCCCTAGGGACGCCAAGGACACAAGCATGTGTCTCACCACGGACAGGCAGGAGCCACTTCTTCCTAATCCCCCTCCCGGGGATTTGCTCCTTGGGGCAGGTCCCCCACATCCCTGCGCAAGCAGATTACAGGGGGCTATTTCTGATGGCAGCTTAAAGGTTTGGGAAAAGGGATGAGGCAGCTTGGCCCCCTCCCTGCTGGCACACGGAAGTGGCACTGGAGGCACAGAGATACGTGATCCACGGAGCCCCCAGAATGTGGGTGCCTGGGGTCCGGCTCAGCCAGGTGGTCCCTGCCCCACAGCACATGAACGGGGCTGGGGCTCCATCCCTTCTGCTGCTGCTGTGGGGCAGGGGGTGCCGCTGCCCCCCACTGCTGGCTGCAGCAAGGGAGTGGATGGATGGGGAAGGCTGCAGCCACGGCAGGGCACGACGGGGGGTTTGTCCCCAGCCTGTTGCAGGCAGAGGGGTGGGAGCGGGGCCAGGCCCCTAGCCCCATCTGTCTCCTGCTGCCCCACATCCACCCCCCAGCCCCTCGCTCTAATCCTGCCCCCGCCACACGTGGGCCAGCAGCAGAAGCAAAGCAGAGATAATCCATCTGTGCCCCCCGCTGAACCCCGACCCCACACCAGGAACCAGCCTCACTGCATGAACACCAGACGTTGCCCCTGCCTGGCCATGGGGGCTACCAGAGGCTCCCCTTAGGCGCCTCCACCCCATGACTCTGGGGGCTTCACCTGCAGCAGTGTCCCTGTGCTTCCCTCAGCCACTCTGGGCTGTTGTGTTTGTGGGGCAGCAGCACTGGGGGTCATCGGTGCCCCCTCCACTGTGCCCCCACCAGCATCCCACCCCAGGAGTGGGAGCGTGCAGAGGGTCCCTGGAGATGACAGTGGCCCTCTCCCAGCATCCAGCTCAGCCCAGAAGCTGCTCCCAGAATTAGCTGGGGATGTTCCAGGAGAGGAAATCCAGCCCATCAATCCTGTTAGCGGCGATTAGCTCCTTGCGCTGCCCTCATCGCCCTGACCCAGCCCTGCTGGTNGGGGCCTCGGGTGGCCTGGGGGTGGCTCGCCGCCAGTCATCATGGTCATAGCCGAAGACGGTGTCAGCCCGCAGCGTGTAGCGGGGCAGCGACTCGCCCAGCAGGCTGACGATCTCCACCTCGGGGACATCGCCGCTGCACAAGTCTGGGGACAGAGGGGCACAGCATCAGCCGAGGATGGGGGGCACCCCTTAGAAAGGGGGTGCAGGGGGGACCATGGCAGGAANCGGCTTTCTGTGGGCAGGGTCCTGCTGCCATCTCCTGGCCACACTCTGCCCAGCTGAACAGTGCTGGGGTCAGTCGGCCAGGGACACCGGCACGAGGCCAGGGATGCTGGCACGGTGGCTCAGCTCGGGCCACACCATGGGGACAGAACAAAGGACTAGCCCGGATCTGCCCCAGCTCCTCACTCCCCTCACCCGGTCCCCAGGGCCACACACCAGCACCACCCAGCTCTACCCACCGGTGATGGTTGCGGCATCGCGGCGTCCACCCGTGGCTGACCCATGGGGTGTGGGGCTGGCATGGGGCAGGGCAGCGCTGGTCGAGCCTGGGCCAGGCTGGAGGTGGCAGGTGGGTGGGTGCTGGCCGGGGGGGTTCTCTTGTGGGACCGCGGCGTCCAGTTTGGCTGGCGTTACGTGGGGGGGGCGGCTGCCATGGGGAGAAGCCCCTTCCTCCCTGGCCCCCTGGAGCGATGCTGGCAGGCAGCAGAGTTTCCTCTCCAGCCCCTGCCTGGGAAGAAGCAACTGTCAGGGTGATGCTCTGGGGACTGGGGACACATCCTGCACCCCAGCCACACGCTCAAGCATCTGTGTGTCCCCTAGCAACCTGCCGGTTGGCCAAACAACCCCCCCGGGGACATCATCTGCCAGGCCTGGGGGCTTGTGGGGAGACCTGCACAGCACTGCCAGGGCTTGGGCATCCCCGCTACCCAGCCAGCCCATGGCTGCTGTGGGGACAGGGGGACCGTGGGGACAGCCAGCACCCAGACAGGCCTCAGCTCAGCCTGTGCCTGCTGCTGGTGGTGGTGTAGTTTTGGGGATGGCTTGCGGGGGCAGCATTACCTGCTCAGCGCCACCTCTGCAACAGCCGCTGTGTGACACCACGGGGTGGAGGGCACTCAGCAACAAAGCAAAGACTTGGTGATGTCTGGATCAGCACCAGGTGGGAGAGGATGCTCCAAAGGGACCAGGCAGGACCCTGCTCCCCCCAGGCTGGCAGCCAGGTCCCTACCTGTGGGCACAGGCAGGAGCAGGAGCCGTACAGCCACTCGGCAGTGGGTGGACACAGCCGTGGTGCCGGCGGCTCTCGCGGGAACCCTCGGGAGCCCCACCTTGGAGAACAAAGTTCGGCTGCGATCCTCTACCCCATCAGCACCAGGATGTGGAGCAGGGACCTGACATGTTGCCCAGGGCAGGGCTGGGCAGCATCCATAGCCGTCCCATCCCAGCCATAAACACATCATGCGATAGGCCATAAAAACAGCTCGTTCGTGCTCTCCTGCCACCTCCAGTGTCCCTGGCTCAGGCCCTCTAGATTGCTGGCACTGCTGGCACTGCTGCCCCTCTGCCCTGGCAGGGGGTAGAAGCATCCTGCACAAGCTCCAAGCCCCTACCTCTGCCCCTGGTCCCACCTCCGCTGCAGTGGGGGCTCTGGCACGAGTAGCCCCTCATCCCTGGGAGCATGTTCATGCCAGGGCATGGCTGCCCTCCCTCCTGGCACGTGCTCATGGCTACTGTCACGCCAGCAGCACCCAGGCCAGGCCACCCTGCACCTCCCTTCAGCGAGGCCGTGTCCTCCCCAGCCACTCAGGAAAGGCACGAGGCTGCAGGGAGACACCCTGAAGCACACCCACAGCCCCACAGCCCTCTGCCCCATGGCACCGGGACCACCAGGCAGCCCAACCCTGCACCGTGCTGCCCAGAGAACAGCTCCCCAGCCCCAAACCCGCAGACCCTCTCCCCTGAGAAGGAAGGGGACCCACCGTGCCGAGGTGTCGGGCTGCTGCTGGCTCCGGGGAGGGAGCCCGGTGCGTGAGTCAGCACTCGGCCGGGGCTGCCAGAGCCCTGCGTCTCCTTTTGGCCCAGCTCCTGCACATACATTAACTCACCCCACGGGGGGACATTGTTCAGACACGCGTGAGCAGTCCCCATCACCCCAGACCCCGCTGTCCCCCCCGGAACACCAGCACTGGGCTGCCGGATGACCTGGGGACCTTGCTCGACTGGGCGAGAGCAGGAGGACAGTGGACCTGGGCCACTGGCCAGCGATGGTGGGCCGGGAGAAGCGAGGCCCTTGCTCAGCCAGCACCCGGGTGCACGTGCAGACCTGCACTGCCTGCTCTCTGCCCTGCGCTGATGCCGTCATGCAGGTCTTGCCTGGGCACCTCCCGTCTTGCTCAGCCTTGTGGTGAGGCTGGGCTGGGCTGGGATCCACACGAAGCCCCTTCCCCACCCTGAGCTGGGCGCCGAGGGTCGGCAGCAGCTGAGCGGCACTGGGGTGGCTGGGCTCCCTCCAGGCTATTTTTTCCCCTCAGCTGCTGTGGCAGAAGCTTGGGGCTGGGTTGGGGGTGGGGGGGTCTACGAGGAGCCTCCGCAAGTGTCTGGACTTGAGGGGGGGGGGCTGCAGAGCAGCAAGGCCAATGTGTGAGGTGGTAGCTCAGTCCCGCTGTTGGGATAGGGGATAGCTGCTGTTCCTGCCCCAGCCCAGGGGACATCTCCAGAGTGGTCCCTGCAGAGCCTCCCCCCCAGCTGGGGACATCCCTGCTGTGGTCCAGGGAAGGGTACAGCCACACGGCCAGGCTGTGGCTCCCACAGCCCGTTACATCCCGTCCTGATGCTCAGGCATCCCCCAGGGACAGCATCCGCCCAAAACATCGTTCAGAAACGGGTCTCTCCCTGCACCCGAGGCCACCGGGGATGGACTCTGGCCCCTGGCTCCCAGCCAGAAACAGATTCCCCAGCCCAGAGCTCAGCTCCATTGCCTTGGATCTCTGGTGACCCCCAACGCCTGACACTGTCCCCCTGCTGCAGACCTCGCCGCCACTCACCACACCACGGGCTTCATGCCCCAAAGGGGCTGAGCACCCCCCCATTCCCTTCTCCCTGCAGAAATATCCTCAGCAACGTCAGCCTCTTCCCGAAGAGCAGGAAAACCCTCCTCACTCCCACAGACTTCCTGGTTCATCCGGGACCATGAAGTGCAGCCAGACCCCAGCCGTCACCAAGCCCCCTCCCCAGCCGGTCACTGCTGTGGCCAAACCAACCCCTAGGGCCACCACGAAGCCCAGGACCCCGTCCCTGCTGCAGCGCCCCCCCCCCCCCCCCACCAACCAACAGGACGGG
>VXBJ01001867.1:350434-365298 GCA_013400055.1 Nycticryphes semicollaris | reverse complement strand
GAGGCCCACCTTGCTCTCCTGATTGCCGTAGGCGAGGAGCTGGAGGCAGTCGGTGGTTATAGCCAGGAACTTGGGGTTGTTCTTATTCAGCAGGGGAACCATCTTCTGCAGGCCGTCAGCCAGGCGCACGGCCATCTTGGCCCCTTCCTGGTAGAGCAGCAGGTTGTGCAGGGTGGTGATGGCGTAGAAGAGGACTGACTCGACCGGCGAGCTGCAAGCAGGCGGCACAGAGCTGCATCAGGGCTCTCCAGGTTGTCAGCAGAGCCCGCAGGGTGGCCCCAAGCCCCAACTCCCACCCAACACCCCACAGCAAGACCTCGGTGCCAGGCCACCATGCTGGGTGCCCCTTGGGGAAGGGACACCTGCTCTTCAGGGCAGAGCACAGACTGAGCCCCACCTCCATGGCCAAGGCAGCATGGGGGACCACTCCCTCCTCCTGACCCCATACAGGCTCCAAACCCCTGAAGCTGAAAGGCTCAAGATCTCCCACTCCCTTGTTTTGGAGTGAGAAGGAGGACCCACGTCTGGGGGAATCAGCACAAGCCCTTCCCTCCTCTGCCCCCAACCCTGGAGGGACCACTTAGCTCTGCCAACCCCTGGGGACCCAACCTGCCAGCACCCTTATACCTCAGCATCCTGACGAGGGCCGGGATGCCGCCAGATTTGAAGATGGAGAGCAGTCCCTCGCGGTGGTGGGAGAGGTTGTGGAGGATGCTGGTGGTGCAGCGGGCCGTGTCCAGGTCGCTGGTGCTCTGCATGGTGCGCACCACGGCCGCCACGATCTGCGGCGACTGCATCAGGGCCCGGCGCGAAGCCTCCTTCTTGGAGAGTTGGTTGACGATCATGGCTGCTTTGCTGACAACCACCTGCAGGGAAGAGCAGGGGGGAAAGAAGCCGATGGGTGGGAGGGGGACCCGCTGCTGCCCCTCACAGTCTGTGAGGGGTCACGAGTGGGCAGAGGTGGGCTCAGCTCTGTGGCAACCACAGAGCTTTGCCAAGAGGAAGGAGAGGGACGGTGGCCACCGAGCCCTGCCAGGATGGCAGCCCAGCTGTGCTGCTGCAGCTGGGAAAGGGTGTCCCGTGAGCTCAGGAGCTAAAATCCCAGAGACACCCGCAGGCAAACCTTGCTTCCTTACCGGGTCCTCATCGTTGAGCAGCTTGGTGAGCTCCGGGATTGCCCGGGTGGCCAGCTCGGCGTCATCCTGGTAGTTGATGAGGTGCACGATGGCGGATTTCAGCATCTGCGAGGGCTCTGCCAAGCGCTGCACGTTGGTCTGCTGTCCCTCCAGCTGGGTGGTGATGAGCAGGGAGCGATCCTCCACCGTCTCAGGGTACATGGCAGCCCGGACACGCTGGGCCCGGGTCATGGCCAGCTGAGCCTCCATGTCGGCTGCAGGGACAGACAGGGAGGCAGCCTTAGGCTCAGGCTCTCTCTCCGAGGAGCCCTCCCAGCCCTGCTTTCCAATTTCAATTAGCTGAGCAAGAGCTTAGAGCAACAACACCGGCAACGTCAGCAGCGTCGGATACTCAGCGTGCTCTGCAAGGAGCCGGCGCTTCAAAGTGTAAACAGATATGGCAGCACAGAGATAAGACAACGCTCAATTAGGCAGCACGATTAGGCAGTTGTCACACACGGCCCATTAATTAAAAAACAAGGATATTTGCAGCTCGGGACTAGCTGGCTCTAGGGATGAAGAGGCCACGGAGGCCTTTTCCCTGTTGAGGATGCCAAGACAAGCACAACCAGAGGGGCAGAGATGCTGCAGCAGCCACCTGCAGGGTCCCCACCTCTGGGACACAGGGACCGGGGTTAGGGGGCTCGGGAGGGGTTGTGAATCGCTGGGGCAACTGGCGATCAAACCTTCCAGGGTCCATGGCTGAAGTGAGCGGAGCAAAGCAGCTTTCTTTCAAGGGAAAAAGCTGGGGGAAACATCTCCTTTGGTTCTGGGGGCTGTGTCTCTGCTTTGCCCTCATGGCAGCGGGAGAGACGGGGCCGGCCAGCGGGGATTCATGGCACATGTTGGCAGCTCTGCCAGCCGCGCCGAGGCAGGTTTGCCAAGCAGGCAGACAGGAGCAGGGCAGACGGCCGATCCGTGGGCCGGGATCAGCTGCTCCTCTCCTGAGCCAACCCAGCAGCCCCGCTCAGCACTGCTGCTGCTGCCACCCTGACATCAGAGCCTCTTGCGTGGGGGAGGAGGGGAGGGAGCATATTTTAGGCAGCAGCAGCTCCCGGGGTGTGGAAGGCAGCGTGGAGGAGCGCCCAGAAGGAGCACAGCTAGTGGGGGAGGCAGGATCAAAACAGCTGAGCTCACAGACGTGTCCTCCCTGGCCCCGCAGCCCCCTTACCTTGCGCTTGGCTTTGGCCCTGGCTCCCTCCCTGGCAGTAACTCGTGGTGGTCGTCTTCTTGATGGTGTACTGCTTCCCATAGACCTCGTCATCGTCCCCGAGGCACTTGCTGCTGACAGAGGGCACCTGGGTGTTGACACCCGAGTGGATGCCCGAGTCGTAGGTGTAGGTCTGCTGCCACTCTGTCACCTTGATAGGCTGCTCCATCATGTTCATCACCTCCATGGCTGCTCTGCAGGACAAGGCGGGGAGAAGTTACACCTCAGGGAGAGCCCTGGTGGCCACAGCCCCCTCCTGCCCCAAGGAGCAGGGCAGACCCCAGCACGGCTGCCGTCCCCTGTGCTCCGCAGCCCAGGAGCGGAGAGAGCAGATCCCTATCTGCCCTCCTCCCCCTTGCCAGATGAAAGGCGGCTCCAGGGTGAGGAACCCACAGCTCAGCACTTTGCTGCTCCTGTTCAGACACGAACCCCGGCTGCAACCGGCGCAGACCGCGCTCGGCCGGCTGCGCCGTCAGACAGCACCCGCCGTGTCTCACCGCCAATGGTGGGAAGAGGCTCTGCCCAGCGTGGGGGGGGGACACCCCACAGCCAGCCCCACACCCAACTCAGGCTCCCCTGGTTGCCTAGGGGGGGTTTAAAGACCAGTTTCCAGAGGCAAGAAGCTGGCAGAGAGCTGGGGAGAGCAACGAGGCTGGAGCTCCAGGAATAAAAGGAACCTTTTAGAAGCCCTCTAGGACACTCCTAAAGCACCTAAAAATAACCAGGCAAAGCCACCAGCTTGGCTCTCCTGTGGGTGCTCAGCACCACAAACACCCCTGGTGCTCCCCATGCTGTGCTGAGCACTGCACCCGGGATAAGGCAGCCCAGCACATCCCAGAACTCAGGACAAACCAGCTGAGGTTGCTTGTGAGCAGGGCTGGGTTCCCCTTGCCTTTAATTTGGGGACGCGGGAGGAGGGAGGATGGCTCAGGGATTAACCCCTGAGCTCATCGGGGCAGGCGGACGCTGCAGGGTTGTGAGTCACCAGCCCCATATTCAGCCCCCCAGCACAGCCAGCAGGGGAGGGACGGAGGGATGGAGACAGGGAGGGAGGGATGGAAGCACGCAGGGAGGGAGCATCCAGCCATCCCTACCACTGCCCCACCGCTGCGGCCCCCCCAGGATCTCTACCCCTTTCCCTCCAGCCGCCCAGAGTGGGGATGAGTCAGGGTTTCAGAGGCGATAAGAGGTGATGGGAGCAGCTGCTGCCCGGCATCACTGGGTGCAGCAGCAACCGCACTGCCAAACAGGGAGGGTAATTACCACCTCCACCAGCACTGATTCATGCAGAAAGCTGGACCGGGGGCAGCTGCGCACCCCTGGCTCTGCTCCAGCGACCGACGCAGCTCTGGGCTGGCAGGGACCAGCCCATCCAGTGCAGCACCCTCCTCAGGGACAAGCCCCCCGCCAGCCCCCCACCGCATGGGGGCTGAGTCAGGGCGTCGGGTGGTGGCCGAGGACGCGGCTTGCACATGGCAGCCTGGCAGGGCACGGCACATAGAGGCTTGGCACAGCTCACCCCAGCGCTTCTGGTTATTCCCAAGGAGCAGCTGAGCCCTCCTTGGGGAAAAAAAAAATCCCAGCCCGGTTACAAACACCCTCATTCCCATGGAGCAGCAGTGGGGTGGGATGCAGGAGCATCCTGCATCCCACCGTGTCCATTCCCCCACCCAGCCACCTTCCTGGAGCCACTGCAGGGCACTGCTCTCGTCAATCCGATATTTTTTTGAGCTATCAAGCAGCAATCCGCAGACGGAGTTCCGCTCCGGCTTTAATGGGTTGTGCATAATACATGTTTATGAGGCAGGAAGAGAGGGACCCACTAATGGAGGCCAGTGGGGGCAGATCATTCCCACGGTGGGGCTGGGGGTGTGGTTTGGCAGGGCAGGGGCAGTGGGTGACACATGGCACCCTTCCCCACCCCATGCCAGAGTGGGGATCGGCTGGGAGAGCCCCTGTGCCGAGCTGGGAGTGCCGCAGTGCCGCACACCCCGGTGCGTACCCGTGAGCTGTTTTGGGAAAGCAAGTCCTCCCGGCTGGGTCACACCCTGGCAAGGGTGGCAGAGCCTCCAAACCAGGTCAGGAAGCCCAGGAAAAGCAAGGCCAAATCATTCCCAGGAAGCACAGCGGGCAGGAGCCATCAACATCCCAGCCAGGAGCTGGCAGAACGGCTGTGTCTGGAGGCACAGCCAGCACCCAGACAGGGATGGACAAGGGGAGAGCAGAGCCAAGGGCAGGAAAGCACCAGAGAGGGGGTGTAATGACCCGAAACAATCCCTACTCCCCCTCCCAGGCAGGGCAGGGACCCCCAGGCAGGAGGGGCTGGTGCTGCCTCCACCATCAGTGGAAGGGGACCGGCCGCTCTACAATTTACTGGCGTTTAACAGGCACTTAATTTTTCAAACCCCTGTGAGCTCAGCTCAGACACCAGCTTCTTACAGAGCCCCACATTATGCAGGAGCTGCCTACCCCGTCCTCCACTCCATCTGCACCACAGGCACCCCAGGGACATCAAAAGCCAGCAAAGCTCCTCAGAGCCCAGACGCAGGCTCAGGTGATGGGCCCCAGAGAGGCTGCGAGCAGGAGCATGGGTCCAAACTCACAAGCACAGGCCCCTGCAGCAGGGGGTAGCAGGGACATGGCAGGGGTAGACACATCTCAGGGGACTCTCCTTCCCCAGGAGCTCCCCAGAAGGGCCCTCATCACATCTAGCACCCATCCCTCCCCCGGAGCATCACCCCACCAGCAGCCCTGGGAGGACAGGTCTGCCCCCCACCACAGGCAGCCAATGAGGCCAGTGGCATCCAAGGTGACAGGGACAGTGGAGAAAATGTCAGACATTCCAGCAGTGACATTTTCTGCTCATCATCCAGCAAGGGCCAGATGCCTGACATGAGCTTCTGCCCCATCCTCCACAGCCAGGCCCCATCCTCACATGTTCTCCCTCTTCAAAGGCAGGGGATGCTGGTGACACCGGGTTCACTGGTGATGCTTTCGGTGGCAAGTGGCTGCAGTGGGGGCAGGACCCCCACCAACGGCCACAGGGAGGGCAGTCCTTCATGCAGGAGGGAAAAGCAGGAGGTATTTGGGGCACATATGAAATACATGCCCTGGAAGTGTCAGCCATGAGTATGGGGGATGCTCGGGGGGGCTCCAGCCCCCTCCATGACCAGACCTGTGGGTAGGACAATCACTGCCGAGCCTGGTCCTTTTATCCCCCTCTTCCCAGACTCTTATTAACTAGAGCAGGAAGCACAGCACAGGCAGAGCCAGGAGAAGGTTAATCCCTCTCCCACCACTTCCCACAGGCAGGAATGCTGGGGAGGGCAGAGGAAGCTCCCGCCGCTTCGAGGCACCGGCCAGCGGCTCATCCGCCCCCAGAGCCATTTGATCAGCGTCCAGGCGGCATCGACCCCCCCCAAGACACCGTCTGCAGAGGAAGTCTCCAGCAAAACACAGCCCTGGGCCTGACCAGCCCTTCCCTCTGGCTGCCTAGAGAAGCCTTCGGCCTCACACAGGCAGGACCCAGCCAGCAGACCCCAGTGCTCCCAGTAACATCCAGCTGAGCTGCCCAGAACAGCAACAGGGAGGCTAGGAACACTGCTTTATGCAGAAATAGTCATCGCTCAGAGACTTCTTGGGCACCAGTGGTCCCTGGGGAGAGCAGGCAAGACCCCCAGAAGTGGGGGGGTGAGCTGGCAGGGGGGCATGGAGCACCCCCAAATCCCAAGTGTCCAATGGGGGCTGCACAGGAGCAGGCAGCAGACCAGAGAGGGTTGGTGGGTGTGAGGGGCTGCCGTAGCTGCCCTCAAAGACCCCCATCCTCATATGCATCCTTCCCACCCCCATGGGGAACAGAGCTGGAGGTGCCCCTGCTCTGGAGACACACCGTGCGACAGGGGTGAGCTCAGCCACGGGAAGCAAGCGAGTGACTGCAATTACAGTCACTTGGGCTTTGAAGGGAAGGAAAGAGGCAGTTAAAGGCAATTCAACAAATGCAATGCAAGAAGAGAAAAAAAAAAAAAAAAAAGAAAAGACATTTTTGAAGCACTTAAGCCACACACAATCCATCTTGGGTCCTCCCCACCCACCCAGAGGGCCCAGTGGGGACCACTCTGACAAGCTCAGAGGCTGGGGGAGAGCAGCATCAATGACTGCAGCCCCAGAGCAAGGGCACCCAGGGCTGGGGTGCACCAGGAGAGCAGCACCCCGAGGTCCCCCGCACCTGCAAGCCCAGAGGTAGCCAGAGGGGACAGGGTGGCACTGACAGCTAACGAAGCTGGGGCAGCAGCTAACGAAGCTCCCGCAGAGCCAGCAACCACACAAAAGCTTCAATGGTTTTGAAGAGGATCCCTCGCAGGAACACGCAGCAGGAGGAGGCAGAGAAAGGAGCTTTTTCAAGACCTCACCAGCATCAATGGGAAGCGTTAGAGTCAGATCCTGGCTACCAGGAGCCCTTTCAATGGGGCTTTAGAGCGAAGATAAATGGAAGAATTCAAAGGGGAGCGAGAGCAGCTTGAAGTTTAATGAGGAAGAGACCAGCCACCGACTTCTCATTAGAAAGCGGGCTGTAACGGCGTGATGCCGCCCTGGTCCTGCACACAAAGGAGCCGATGGCCTTTGTTTGTCAGTGTTCTCATGTCTGGAGCGCTCCCGGCCACTCCACCAGCTCTGACAACTTCAGGACACTTGGGGAGGGCAACGAGGGGTACAAGAGCCACTCTTCAGACCTGGGCTCCCTCACTGGAGGAGGCTCTAAAGCCCTATTTATTTTTCAGCTGCTCCCGATGTTGTTAAGTTTGAGCTGCCAAAGTCTCATGCAAAGCCCCCCAACTCCTGCTATTCAGGGGGTGCTGCACACACACACACCCCCCAGCGTGGCAAGACCAAGCTCCTGGCAGAGCCGACTCCAGCAGCACGGCATCTCCACCACAACCAGCTCAGCTGATGCTCTCCATCAAAGCAGAGCACGTTCCCCAAGCCCCGGGAAGCGCCTGCCTCCACCTGAATTAACAGCTCCTGACAGCTCCAGCACACGCCAAGCCCGGGCTGCAATATTTTGGCACTTCACATCACAAAATGACAAGGTATTATCCATCAAGTGCTCTCCCGTTGTGATGCCAGGCATGACACCCACCTCCCACAGCAAACTGTGGGGTAGCACAGCCCCAGGAGCCACTGGCCACCCAGGGCTCGAGCAAGAGCTGAGCCAAAGGCACGGACAGGGGCTCCCCAGCTTCCTTCCTCCTTGCCCTGCCACAACCCCGGCTCGCTCAGTGTTATCTCCCTGCCCCACATTCATGGCAGGAGCACCAGTAGTGATCCAGCAGCCTTAGCTTGGGGTCAGATGCCCCTCTGACAGCTCCTGTGCCATGCCTGGCCAGCTCTGCCCATGTAGGGCGAGCCCCACAGCAGGACCTCAGGGACATTCACATGCCAAAGTCCCATCATGGGGTCTCTGGCAGCACATCTCCCCTCCCCACATGCCCACTCCATGGCACAGAAACCACCACCCATGGAGACACAAGGACCAGGAGGACCCACACGGGCACATCCCCTCCTCAATTAAAAGTTTGCTGATCTCATTAGAGACGCTGCTGGGAAAGATGGGAACTTGTCACTTGTCCACAGAGAGGAGGACTGGTATGGTGCAATTAATCACAATAACTCCATCTGGATGAGAAAAAAAGAAAATAATCATCATTATTTTGTTTTAAAAGAGCACAAAGAACAAGTTGTCCTTTAAGAACATAATTGCAGGATTTAAATTTAGGCTTTAAGGCTCGCAGGCTGCTCCCAACTCCAGTCACGGTGTCCAGGAACACGGGATTGTTTCCACCCGGCCCCGATGCAGAGGGGAGGGACGCAGAGCTGCTGAGTCCCAGCTTAATTTCTCCATCCAATTGCATTACATCTGTAAAGTTCAGACGCTTCACAAGAAATTATCACCAACACCCGTCAGCACCCGGCCTGTCGGAGCAAGTTAATGATTTGTCACCAGGGCTCTGCCCGCGCGTCACAGCGATTACAACAGGGCTCCTTGNCCCCCCCCCCCCCACCAGCAGAGCACACACGCTTCATCCACCCCAAAAAGCCACGCGGGGCCACAGCATGTCCCACACCACAGGGTCTGCTCTCCCTCCAGCCCCAGAGTGGGTCTCCCCGGGAGGGCACAGCTGCTCCCTCGCCTTCACCCCCCTCCTGCGGATCCAGTCACCCAGGCATGGAAAACTGGGAAAGCACTGAAAATTCCACCTCTGCCCAGTTCGGGGTCTCAGGAGGAGCCCAAAGACTCGCTTGGTGCAAAGGAGTGACTGAGGTGTATTGAAATGCCTCCACGCCTGCCAGCAGCCCCAACAAAACCCATCAGGGCTGGCATATTTAGAAGGGCATTTCAAACATCTGCCTAATGAGAAACATCTCCATCTCCTGCTGTAGCCCTTGATGAGCCGTGCAGTATTCCTGCACCAGAGGTGGGAAGCAGAGAGGGCAAGGAGCTCTGCCCATCAAGACACCTGCACCACCCCAAAGCCAACCCAGTTTCAACACAGACTTGGGTTTTTAGCTGCTTAGGTCAAGTTTTAAGACTTCTTTGGAGCAGGAGTACCTGTCCCTTCATTATCTTCCACCAAGTCATGTCCATGGGGAAGGAGGGTAAAGCCGACCTTCCCAAAGCAAGGAATGCTGCAGCAATTCAAGGCACCTCTGCAGCCCTGGCATCCTCCCGAGCTGCCCTCCCAGCTGCTTCCACCCACACAAACCAACCTGGGACACCCTACAGTCTCACAGAACAGAGCCACCACCCAAGCCCTGCCTCTGGGTGACACTGGGTGCCCCACACACCCTGTTGGTGAGGCCTGTCCAGGTGGGAAAGCACCACCTGAACTCCAGGTAAAAGCTGGAGTCAGAGGTAGACTCACAGTTTTAATAGAAATTAAATTTCTTTTTAACTTGCGTTAATTAGAAGCCAGTCTAATTTAAACCTTCAAGACTAGCACAAGGCTCAGTACGGATGCTGCAATTAAAGTCTCACAGGTTCTCTACAAAGAGCCTCTGCTCCCCCAGTTTGCAAAGTGGGGGCCAAGGGCAGCTCCGCTCCCAAAGGCTCTGCCATCTGCCAGCGGCAGCAGCGACGTCTTCCACCCCGGAGATCTGGAAGTGTGATAAGAAGCCAAATCCTGTGGAGTGCTCCCACACCAAACCACAGCCTTGAAGGGAAGCCGTCGTCACAGGAGCAGCCTCCCCTGAAAGAGCCCTTGCAGCTGCACCACAGCCACCCGCCCCAACTGGGAGAGCTGATTAAGGATTTCAGGTGGGGGAAACAAAGGGGAGAGTTAATGGGATTAGGACAGCACTGAGTGTTACCCTGACACTCAACCCTGGGACTAGAAGGGAAATCCTCCAAGGTCCTCAGCTGCAGCCAAGCCACCAGCCACCCACACTGTGAGGTGACCGAGGCTCCAGGCATGGTGCAGGGACCCCTCGCACAACCAGCCCCAGCAGAGCCCCCCACCAGCCACCCGGCTCGGCCCCATCAGGGATGCACACGCTTCCTGGAGCCGGTGAGGACATGCCACAACGCCCAGACAATAGACCATAAACGCCATTGTCTGGAAGGGAGGGCCCTGCCGTGGCTGCCCCACCTTCCCCCAGCGTCCCCCACAAGCCCCCTGAGCAGTAGGGACCCACATCTCCCCCAGCACCCGCGCAGGAGCCAGCCCTGGAGGGGAAAACACCCCTCAGCCACAGATGCCAGGAGCTCTGCACATTCCCATCCTGACGGCCAACTTGTTTAGGCCAAATTAGCAGTAAAATGGGTTTTTAATGACACTTTATGGAAATCCTCCAAAGTGATGAACGATTACAGGCTTCGGATGGGCAAAGACCGTTTCACTGTGTACCCCGCACCCTGCCAGGGGACTGTTGATAAAACACAGAAACAGACCTTAAAACCTCCCCAGCCCCATTACCAGACAGCACAACCGGGCCAGACACCCACTCCCTACCCCGAGAGCTGGGCCAGCAGCAGACCCCGTGGGCACCATGCCCACCCTGGATGTGGATGCCAGCCCCGAGCGAACGCCCCCGGCAGCCCCGGCACCGCTCCAGCCCCACGGCAGTTGGCAGGGAGATGCTGCGCCCCCGGTTCCCCGTCAGCCCCATGGCAGACAGACTCAGCAGCACTGGGAGCCAGGGCTGGCAAGTGGCACCAGTGCCAAAAACACGGTGACGTGGGCTGGAGCAGGAGGTGCAGAGACTGCGGGGGCCACATCCAGCTGGGTCACGGGGCGCCCCCAACCTTGACCACCCCTCCAGCACAGGGAAGCCAACAGGGAACATCACCCAGCCACGGGGCTCACCCAGGCACCCTGATAACATCGTGGGAAAACCAGGGTGCAGGGATCCCACTGCCTGGCAAGACCGGGTGCAGGCTGCTGTTGTCACACCCATGTAAGACACAACAGTGGCACAGGTCACCCAGAACTGTCCCCAGCAGGTGGCCATGCCCTCCTGGTGAGTGTTCACACTGCTCTCACGGCACAAACATCTCCCCAAGTTGCTCATACGACAGCCTACGTTTTCTTTCTCCGGGCAACTCCCAGCAACGTTTCAGCATTATCCTTTCATCTCTGCTGCAAACCTGATTAATTAAGCTAATCACTCAGCTAACACAATTAGAGTGCTCTCTCCTCTCCAAACACCAGACAAGCCGACAGCCGAGTTTCGCTCCCTACATGTTTCCCTGTGGGGATCCCCTCTGTCAGCCAGGAGACACCCCCACACACACCACCGATCACAGTAGTACCCACTGCTCCTCCAGCCCACAGTGGGGGCGTCGAGGGGATGCCAAGCCCCCATCCCCCCAATCCCTTCCCAGCCCCTGTAGTCCCGGCAGCCCAGGAATGCACCCCAGCAAATGCGGCTGGAGCCGAGGGGCAGCGCCGAGGGGCCTCGACGGCGGCGTGGGGCCACCAGGTGTGACTCAGGGCTCGCCGACTGTGGCACCCAGCAGCCACGGGTTACGTCAGAGCCCCAGGGCCACCTGGGCGAGCAACGTGCCAAGGCCTCACCCGCAGCCCCGCCGCCGCCTCTCCCGCCGAGCCGCCACCCTGAACGCGTCCGGGCGGTGCCAGGGACGCAGCCGCCGCCGCCGCCGCCTCGCACCGAACCGCGAGGTCGCAACTTCTAAACTCGCTCCTACAGCGGCGGGCAGGGAGCGGGGACCGAGACAGCCCGGCCGCCTGCGGGGAACGGCCCCAGGGACCCGCCCGACCGGATCCACGCAGGCTGGGCTGGGCTCGGCCACCGCGGGACGAGCCAGAGCTCCCGGGCAGCACAGGGCCCTGCCGCCCGCGGGGAGCCCCGGGGAGGCGGCACCAAGCCGGGACGCTTGGCGCCGGCCAACCCGGACACCCCGGTTCCTCCCAGCCCCGAGCACGGCCGTCTCCCCAGGCCCGCCCGACCCCTGCACCTCCCAGCCCAAGGACACCCGCCCCTACTCCGGCTGCTCCAGTCCCCCCACACCCCGTTCCCGGCCCGGTCCCGTCCCCGCTGACCTGCCAGCGACTCCCGGGCGCGGGGTCTGTCGCCCGCCCCGCTCCTGCCCGAACAAAAGGCGAGCAGCGCCCCGTGCGCCGCCACGCCCCCGCCACGCCCTGACACGCCCCCTCCGCCGTGCCGCCGCTTCGCTATTGGCCGGCCGGCACGCCCGTCAAATCCCGCGGAGCGCCGGGCACCGCCCCCGCCCGACGTGTTTATTCGCTCTCCATTGGCGGGGGCGCGGCCGCCCCGCCCTCTGCCGGCCAGCGATTGGATAGAGAAGCGGGGAGGGCGGAGCGAGGTGAAGGGCGGGGTAGGGCGCGGCCGGGAAGGGGGGGGGACACACCACCTGTGTGACGTAAGTGGGCGGGGAGGGGCGTGGCCTTGGGCGTGGCCTGGGACCCTCCCCTGAGCAGGGGGCGGGGCTAGCACGTACCTCGGCGGGACGGGGGCAGCCCCGGGGTCCGTGGGATGCAGGGACCCCCGAGGGCTGTGGTGTGCGGGGACCCCCCGATGGCTCTGGGGGTGCTGGGATCCTGTGGATCCGTGGGGTGCGGGGACACCCGAGGGTTGCTGGGAGTGCGGGGACCCTCCCGAGGAGTGTGGGTGTCATGGGACCCCCCGAGGGCTCTAGGGGTGCTGGGACTCGGCGGGTGCGTGGGGTGCGGGGACCCCTCCCAGGCCGGGGTATGCCCGGGGGAGGGGCGGAGGAAGTCAAGGCAGGCGTGGGGTGCTGGAGCCCCTGCGAGGGAGCTCGGCTCCCCCCACCGCCTCACCCCTGCGTGTCCCCTTCTCCGCAGACCCCCCCGGTCCCGTGGGGTTCCGCAACGCCCGGATGGGGAAACTGAGGCAGGAGCCCGGCCGCGGCAGCAAGAGGCGGTGGGGAAGGGCTTGGGCGGCCGCCGGCCTCACCCCCGGCAGGACTGGTCCAGCCGGGTGCTGCCGCCGCGTCCCGGCCCCGGGAGAAGCCTCCGTCACCCAGCACCCGAGTCACCGAGGAAGGCCCGGTGCCAGGGCACATCCCAGCCCAGAGTGGGGATCCCCGTGCCTTTCACTCCCCGGGTTCGGGGATGGAAGTGAGGGGACACATCCTGCACCCCGCTTCCCCCCAACACCCCTTCTCCGCCCTCAGCCCCTGCGCAGTCCTCGGCCGTGTCTGGCTTGTGGGAGCTGACTCAGTTGGGAAATCACAGCTCGGGAGGGAGGTGAGAGACGGAGCTTCAAACGCCCCTGCGAGGAAACGGGATTTCATGGCTGTGCGCGGAACGGGGGATCCAAAGTGCAGCGAGAGCCCCCCAGCAGGAGGAGGGAAGGGACACACAGCGCGGCAGCTGAGATGACAGCCCCAAAACTCCTTTGTGTTCTTTCTCAGTCAAGGTCACGGCAGCCAGGGGAGCACAGTGCCCTCATGGAGTTACCCCACGGAATCCCACAGGCTCTTCCCCCTGCATCCCACCTCCATATCCCTGCTCGTGCCCCTGCATCCCACCTCTGGACCCCTGACGTTTCCCCACAACCTGGTTCTCCTGGCCCTGCCTGCCATGGGGGACAGTGGCCATCGTTCACATCCCTGGCCACCGCTGGGGTCACACCTTCCGCTCGCAGAGCTGCTGCTTGGTGCTGCCGGGAACGCTGGACCCAGCCAGCAGCTGCGGTGGGAGCAGGGAGGGGACCCTGGGGGACCCTGCCCAGGGGGTTTGAGGGGCTTGGCCTGGCAGTGGCAGAGGAGAGGGAGGCAAGGAGCTGTGAGCCCCGACGTGAGCCTGGGGCTGGCGAGGGGACGCTGTGCCCAGGAGCACGTCAGAGCAGGGCGGAGGCCCCCCAGGCCCTGTGCCACCCGCGCCCGGCTTGTTGGGAAGATAAACAAGCCTTTGCCCCCACGGGCCGCGACGCCAGCGCTCCAGGCTGAGCACTGCCCGCTGATCCAGGCGTGAGTGCCACCAGCTGCGCCCCACCAGGCTCCCGAGGGTGGCTGTGACCCATCGGTGACAAACCCCGCTCCTCCCCGGGGGACAGGACAGCCCTGCCCTGCACAGGAGCGCAATGGGCTGCCCCCACCGCCAGCGCTGCCCCCCTCAGCTCTGCCCCGAGCCTTGCCCATGGGTCTGGGGGCTCAGCCCCATCCCCCAGCCCGGTGCCCAGCCCCATGGAAGGAGGGCAGAGCTGGGAAAGCCCTGGTAGATGGGAGCTCCAGGGCAGGGCAGGGCAGGGTGGGGTGCTGGCAGGCTCCCTGCCACCCCCTTCCTTCCCTTCCCTTCCCACCCCTGGGGTGAACGCGGTGATTCAGCCTCTCGGTTTCAGTCCTCGCAGCCAACTTCCAGGGGAGCGGGAACGCGAACGGGGCGGCACAGGCTTGTTGGCAGCAATGGCGGCCTTCAAAATGGCCTCCAAACCACCCTGATGCTTGGGGCGGGGGGTCATCCCACCCTGACACCCTGGACCACCATCAGGGGACACGGGCTGCAGCCTCTGGACCAGCAGCGGGAGGATGCACCCCCACCAAGGCCCAGTGTCAGGGTGCACATCACACCCCAAGCACCCATGTTGGGGTGAGATGTGCTGCCCCCAGCCCTCCTGCAGCCCCCCTCATGCCACCTGGCAGCTTCCCCTGCACGTGGTGGGGTGTCACACATCCCCATAAGGGTCCTGGTGTGGTCATGGCCCCCTCAGGGACCACCCAGCCCCTCAAGAGCCTGGCTGCTCCCATGGCCCCCAAGGTGCCTTAGCTCCACAAGCCCTCTGTGGGGTCTCCCCCACTTAATGGGGGCATCCAGCCCCCCCAACTCATCCTTCCCCCTCCCACGGCAGGCTCTGACTCCCAGCCCATGCACCCAGTTCCCGTGGTGGGGGCACACCCCAGCCCTGGGGAGCCCCAAGGCAGAGGCAGCCTTGAAAAGACTGGTTTGGATTTTATTAAAAGTTCAGCACCAGTAAATAAA
>VXBJ01001867.1:290256-329009 GCA_013400055.1 Nycticryphes semicollaris | reverse complement strand
GGGGGGCGGTGCCCGGGGCCGGGGAGGAGATGGCGGGGGGTACCCACGGCCGGATCGGGGCTACCGGGGGTGCCCGGGGCTGCCGTGGATGTCCGGCGCTCCGGTCGGGGCTGCGCAACAGCCCCAAGCGGCTCCCGGTACCGGCGCTGGCGGTTGCGTTTCCTCTGCAAGGGGCTCCGAGCCAGGAAGGTGAAAGAGAAAGTAAAGAGGTTGAAAAAAAAAAAAAACAAAACCAAAAACCAAACCCCAAAAATCCCTAAAACAACCCCAAAAAAGTACGTGGCAAGGGCTGTCTTTTCCTTTTTGCCACAAAATTTATTTAACAGAAACCAAACTCCAGACAGACAGGAAGATGAAAGAGTGGAAAATGTTTTCCAGGACATGCTTTAGCTGATTTACAGCACGGCTAAATAACATAAAAAGATGCAGGGGGTGACAAGGCTGGGTTTGCTCGAGCAGCCATCGCCAGGGTGGAGGGACAGGGACTCCAGGCTGCAGGGAAGCAGAGGCTGAGGGCAGCCATGGAGCAAGGACCAGGAGCCCATCGGCTGCAGAGGGGCTCCAGGCTGCTCCCATGGCCCCTCAGGCCTCTAAGGTCATTATGGGGCAGATTCCAGAACCACCAGACAATGGCAAAGGGCAAGGACAAAGCCCTGTGGTGCCTCAGGGAGAAGCACCTTCCTCTGCCTCAGGCCTCCACACCCCACGGTTCTTCATCCTCCAACATGGAGAGGAAGATGAGCGCTATGGCTTGTGGCGTCTTCAACGAGCTTCGCCTGGAAGGGAAACTCTGTGACGTGACCATCAGCGTGGACGGGGTGGAATTCAATGCCCACAAGAACATCCTCTGTAGCTGCAGTCACTACTTCAGGTCAGGGTTTCAAACAAGACGGGACAGGGACAGACAAGACAGTCCCTGTGGGCTGTGTCACGCTGCCTTGGCGTTATCTCCAGCACTTCCCTTGACAGTCAACCCTCCTCCAGCACATCCCCATGGTCCCAGTACCTGCCTGGGCACCACAACTCATCCCCGACCCAGGAGCGCACAGCAGCGCTGGCAGCGGGCTCTGTGGAACCCCAAGAGGCCGTGCAGGGCTGGAGCGTGGCCCCAGCCGGGCTCGAGGGCCATGGGGACAGAGCTCTTTGGGTCCTCACACCACCACACCGGTGGCCTTGGTGAAGCAAGCTGGCCACTGGCTGTGTGCCTCTCTGTGCACCAGTGCCCAACTGGGTGCCCAGGAAAGGAGCTCGGGGGATGATGGGGTCAGGGTTTAATGCAGCAAAGCTGCTTTCCCACCCACCCACGCCCCCCGAAACGACTCGGTGTTTTTCAGGGCTCTCTTTGCCAGCAACTGGAGCAACGTGGACAGGAGAGTCTATAAAATCGAGGGCACTTCTCCTGAAATGATGCGCCTCATCATCGAGTACGCCTACATCAGGACAGTACCCATCACGGTGGACAACGTTCAAAGTTTGCTGGTCGCTGCTGACCAGTTCAACGTCATGGGCATCGTCAGACTCTGCTGCGAGTTCTTGACCTCCCAGATGTGCCCAGAAAACTGCGTCGGCATCTACAGACTCGCAGACTATTGCTACTGCCCTGACCTGCGGGAAGCAGCCCTGCTCTTCCTCCTCTATCACTTTGAGGAGGTGACCAGCCTCTCCACAGAGTTTCTAGACCTTTCTGTTGACGAGTTCAGGCACATCCTGGAGAAGGATGAGCTCAACGTCAAACAAGAGCAGTCTGTGTTTGAGGCCATTCTCAAATGGATCGATCACTCCCCGTGGGACCGGAGGCAGCACATTGGGCTCCTGCTGGGCAAGGTGGGTGCTGTCCCAGCCCTCGGGTCCTCTCTAAGCTTTGGACAAACATCCAGTGGAAAAGCAAAGCCGCTCAGTACCTGAGCCTTCCATGAAGGACACCACGGTGTTTATCATCTCCAGCAATGTTCTAACCTCCTTTCTGCATTTGTCAGGTTCGACTGGCGCTGATGCACGTAGAATATTTCATGAACAATGTCAAAATGCACCAGTACGTGAAGGACAACGAGGATTGCAAAGCTCTCATCAGAAAGGCTCTGACAGAAATGTACAACCTCAATATGTACGGCCCGTCCTCTTCTGATTTCGTTCACCCGCTCTCTCGGCCTCGCTTGCCCGGCGACGTCCTGTTTGCCATCGGAGGATGGAGTGTGGGATCTCCAACCAACGCCATCGAGACCTACGATTCTCGGGCAGACCAGTGGGTGAATGTCACCTCTGAGCAAGAAGGACCCCTGGCTTATCACGGCACCGCTTACCTTAAAGGCTTCATCTACATCGTGGGAGGATTTGACAGCTCGGATTATTTCAGCAGCGTCAAGCGCTTTGACCCGCTGAAGAAAACGTGGCAGCAGGTGGCACCCATGCATTCGCGGCGCTGCTACGTCAGCGTCGCCGTCCTCAACAACTTTCTCTACGCCATGGGAGGCTTTGACGGACACATGCGCCTCAACACCGCCGAACGGTACCAGCCCGAGACCAACCAGTGGACGCTGATTCCCCCCATGCACGAGCAGAGAAGCGACGCGAGCGCGACCACGCTGCACGGGAAGGTAAACAGGGAAAGGTACAGGTTACGGAACGCAGTTGAGGCTGGAGGCTGGGGAGCAGCACAAGGAACCAAACACCCACCACCACCCAGAGACCCAGCGCCCATCCTGTCCCAAGGCACAGCCCCAGGCTGGGGTTCTCAGGGGGCTCAGCCAGTGGGAAACAGCTACTGCTCCCCGTTTGTCACCTAGAGAGAAAGGTGGCAAACCTCCCCCCCCACTCCCAAATCCCAAACAAACCAACCCACCCCCTCAATATCCAGCCAGACCATTCATTTGCTCCGTGACACATTCTCCTCCCGAGGGGATCACTGCCCTGCTCACCCTTTGTTGCTCCTGGCAACAGGTCTATATCTGTGGAGGGTTCAACGGAGCCGAGTGCCTGATCACAGCTGAAGCCTACGATGCCACCACCCACCAGTGGACCTTGATCGCCCCCATGAGCAGCAGAAGAAGCGGAGTAGGAGTGATTGCCTACAGGAACCAAGTCTACGCGGTAAGGGAGCGGTGCCACCTCTGCCCTAACACTGCCCAGCACCTTACTCCTGCCTTTGGGGAATGGCCAGTTCTGAGGTTCTGGGTTATGGAAAACGTGTGGATAATTGTTAAGCAGCTGGAGCAGAGACATGGCTTATACCCAGTCACCAGCTGACTTTGAGAATCACAGAATCATAGAATCATCTTGGTTGGAGGAGGGGCCCAACCATCAACCCAACGCTGACAAAACCCATCACTAAACCCTACCCTTAAGCACCACATCGTCCTGGCTTTGAAATCCCTCCAGGGATGGAGACTCCACCTCTGCCTCAGGCATCCTCTTCTAAGGCTTAATAGTCCTTCAGTGCAAAATTTTTTCCCCAATATCCAATCTAAATCTTCCCTGACACAACTGGAGGCTGTTTCCTCTTCCCCTGTCACCTGGGACTTGGGAGAAGAGACCCATCCCCACCTCTCAACACCCTCCTCGACTTGTGTGTGCAATGGTTTCAGTGAGGAAAGGCCTGTTTCAGCTCCGTACCTTTTCTGTTCCAGGTGGGAGGATTTGATGGAGTCAATCGCCTTCGCAGCGTGGAAGCGTACAACCCCCTGGACAACACATGGCGCAGCGTCCTCAACATGTTCAGTCCTCGCAGCAACTTTGGCATTGAAGTGGTGGATGACGTCCTGGTTGTGGTGGGAGGATTTAATGGCTTTACCACTACTGCCCACGTGGAAGGTTATGAGGAACAAGAGAATGTGTGGTACGATCTTCAGGACATGAGCATCAACCGCAGTGCTCTGAGCTGCTGTGTGGTACCAGCTCTGGCAAATGTCAGGGAGTATGTGGCCAGACGGGACTACTACATGGACAACTCTTCAAGGGAAGTTGGGATTATTTCTTCAACAAGCAGCCTGCCTGTATAAACAGCTCCACTGAGCCAATAAAGTCCTTTGAGCAGGAAGAGAACGTAGTCACTTACTCATTCAACAAACAAACCCAATTGATACAGGCCAAAAGAATCATTAGTTCCAAAAACTTGCATTCCAGGGCACCACAAAACACACACACACACAGGCCACAGCCGATGCAGCGACTTCAAAAACCAATGGACAGCAGAATGCTAGAGAAATAAAAGGTTTATTTTCATCCATTCACTTACTACAATAAATTTAGTACAGTGTATTGAAGGTGAAAAACATTACAGTAGGGTTTGTTTCCAACGGCCTCTACACACATCCTACTGGGAGCTCACTGGGAGTGACTCCCAGAGCAATGCTCCCCTGGACAACCTGCTGGAGGGTCATCACCAGCCACAGGGAAGTGCTGCCACCGTGCCCTGCAGTGCCATGGACCCATGAAGAGTATCTGACTCTTACTGGTCTCCAAAGAGCTTGTTAGATCCGCCCTTTGCATTCATACCAGCAACAGGATTAGATTCCCAGGGGCACCCGTTTGATCAGACTTCTGCTCAGGGATGTCAGATTAGAGATAGGATTTATACCTGCACATACTGTGGGCAGAGCTGAAAATAAATCTTTCACGAGGTTCTGTGAAAAAGAACCTAAAAAATCACAACTCTTCAGTTGGTCAGCATTGACTGGTCTATTCTCTGACAAACTGAGCCAATAGTTCTGATTTAACACTTTCTGTAACGAAGAAAAACCATATTGAATTTGTAGAGCAGAATGTTGCCATAACACATGCTAAAATGCTGGCATGCTTTTTGTCACTTCAGGAGGGGCGTCCTACTCTGTGCCAGAGAAAGTTTTCTTAAGAAGCCACACAAGCCCAGCATACAACAGAGTAGTCAGGTAGTTATAAAGTGCTATGTCCACGCGTGGCACCTCGAAATCGATACGGTGACACCCGGGTGCTGGGCAGGATGTGTCCTACCCCACCGACGTTATTAGCAGAAAAACAGGACACGAAACATGCATTTTGTGGCACGTATTCCATACCTGGGTACAGGTGTGATTGTCAGCAGGAAGAGGAAAATCTCCACCTGATGCTCTTTTAACAGAAGGAAGGCCAGGAGTTGGCCTGCTAACACTGAACTGAACACACCCCAGGATCCTACAACCTTTAGAAACTGTACTGAAAGAATTCCCAGGCTTTTGTTTAGGGTATCATTTGATAAACACCCCCAGGCTATGGCAGTCAAGGGCCAGGAGGGATTTAGTACCCAATTCACAGGTTTGTGGGCTGAATCATAGCCAGAATTAACACAGTTCTGCCCAACACCTACAGGTGACACAACACATAGTAAGACTTGTCAGTTAAAACCCGGGTGCAATGCAATTGGTCCACTTCAAGTCAAGGCTGAAAGAAACCAAACGACTTAAAAATTCCACAGAACTGGCATTAGCAAAGGTTAGAGCAAACTGGTGCTGTTCCCAGTGCCCAGCACTCACCATGCCAACAGTGCAGACAGAGGTTATCGTGCACCACACACCAAACCACGGCTGGCGTTGGCGATTAGCGCTCTGGACCCTAAACTACTGAGAGTGGCTTCCAGCAGAATGTTTTATGAGCTGCACAGCTCCTACATCAGCCTGAAGTCCTCACAGGAAGGGCCGTTATCAATTTTCCTTCAGAAAAGCAAGCCTGCAAGAAGTTTGCTCTTGCATCTAACTTTGTTGCACGTTGCCACGCATCCAACTATTTGGTTCACATTCCAACTGGAATAACAGTCTTTCTGTGTCTCTCTACCAACAGTCCATTTTTGTTGACAAGAGGGTTTTTGCAAAGCCTGTTAAATCCCCACAGGGAAGCCAGGGCGTGGAGCATGTAAACTCCTTTCAGTCACTTCTGTGCAGAGTCTGGTAAAGTATCTTAAAACCAGCTCCCACAAATGTTAAGTTTTATCAATGGATTCATTCGTAGAGCCCCGAGGCATTTTCATACTTCTAGTCACAAACTCTGCTGTAGGGGTAGCAATTCTTAAACTACTCCAGCCAAACCTGCAAGAACTCTGGGACCAAACTCCACCGATTAACCCCTCACTTCCAGACCCGCAGGAGCTGGTTTGTAACAGTCACCTCCAGGCATCAGCCTGAAAACTGATTTCCTCTCTTGCATCAGGCCAGCATCTTACCATATAATCTGCCCTAACAATCCAATGGGCAAATAAAATCCAACATGGCTACCACAAATGAGCCAATTGAGACTAAACTGGTCAGATTTCCAGGGTATTGTTTGTTTGTTTGCAATAAGACTAGATTACTCTATTATGCAAAGACAAGGTATAGATATCAAAAGTGGCAAGTGAACTGCAAAGTGGAGTGTTAAGGGACGTACACATCAGAGAAACCTTCACACACCCGTCTGGTTGAAAGACTTACCCGGTGTTTCAGATACGATCTAGGCTGCCAGCTGAACTGGAAAATGAGAAGTATCAGCTCAGTAAGCTAAACAATTAAGAAACAAAGAGAAAAAAAACACAAAGAACCAAACGGTTTAGAAGTTCTTTCGCAAAGAAACTGCCCACATCAAAACCGCCAACGTTATCGTCCTGTGAACCAAAGCCAGTCAACAGATTCTCCAACAGTGTTTGTCTACAGCAAGTCTGGAACACCCTGGTTACTGCTCCCTTTCCTGGAATCCTGAGTTAGGCTGCGTGTGAAATCCTGAAAGATTCCAATGAAGGGAAGGATGGGGAAGAAAAGGAGGTAGGAAAGATGCCTTGAATTAACCTAAACCATCCTGGGGCTCCTCAGCCTCGGGGAGGAGGAGTGCTCAGTGGGACTGTAAACCAAGAAGCAGCGATACTCCAGAGGAAATATTCCACCTCCTGTTCCCTGGGAGTACAGCAGTAAAGCAAATCAGAGCCAACAGGGCACTGATTTATGTAAAACCACCTCAAAACACCAAAAGGTATTTGAATCGGCTTTAATCTTACTGCCACAGTGAGCAGGGAAATGAAAATATTCAGAGACTATGAAAATTCAACCACCTCACTTCAAGAGGAACTCCCAAGGGCTGATTTGCTGGGGAATGTGGCAGCACGGCTGGGAGTTCCTGGGGAAGGAATACTGAAGGCAAAGGGAACTGATTGTCAAAGACAGGCTGGACACAGGGTCACAGGGATTCTTCTCAGCGCTCTTTCATTAGAATTAAAAGGCATGCAACACTTGGGAAAGGATCTACAAGTAGCTCAGATTCCAACCTATTACCGTGAAAGAATCTCAGTCTCACTAACCCACATGGACAGAAATGAGTAGTCAATGTTGGGGGGTGACTACTTTGCTGGTTTCAACTCCTTTTCTCAGGCTGATTGTTGAGCCAAGTTTCTCACGAGGCTGTCAAAGACAAACTCAGAGCATCTCCAGATGTAAATGAAAAAAAAAAAATAATCTACTGCCTCAAGTTCTTTCTTTGAGCAAGTGTCTTGGCGTTCTGCCAGTCACCCATTTATAAACAAACTCCGCAGCCTTTCTAGACCATACGGATACAAAATATTTAATACACATAGAAACAGCCTGAAGTAATTTTATAAAGAAAGATTGTGCTTCTGTTTTCAGATATAGTTATAACTATTGCACTTGCCTCCGACTTGGGAAAGCCAAGTACACTAACACCAAATATATGTGAAGTTTAGTCACCGAGCAGAGAAGCAAAGGAATGTCAAGATATAAGTGCAAATAAAACAGGTGCTTTCAAGCACACACAAATGTAACCACTAAATTATTAAGATAGAGATCTTTGACTTTCAAAATAGAACTGTTGGAGTAACTCTACAGAAATCCTTGAAAACAAAGATCTGAAGAGAGAAATAACAAACTCAACATTCCAGGAGATACTTCACAGCCCGTTACAGGCTACAGTTTTTCCCTGGGCACCATTAAATAACATTGGATTGGATTCACGTAGTTTCTCACTTCCCATCCAGCCTGAATTTCTGAGCTTCTTAATTTTCAATACATAAAAGATGCTGGTTCTACACACCAAATCCAATCAAAACCCTCACGTCTTATAAAGACATATTAAGCCTAACAAAATCGTTTAGCACAGTATTTCCTAGATTCCTCAGGAGTGATATTCTAGAAACTAGCACTCAATCTGCGAGCGGGGCATTCTCCGCAAGCTCAGGGAGTGTCGGTGCATTTCCTGCATCTGCCTTTCCTGCATCTGCCTTATTCTGTCTTTTTGCCACATCAAGTTTTGTGGCATAGGGTACCTCTGTGTTCCCTGCAAGCACCTGAAGGGGATTCTCACGTGGCAGGCTGTGGCCCTGCAGCGAGGCTGGGGCATCGGAGGCAAAAGCATCCAGCGCTTTCTCTCAGCGCAGTAACGATAGGCCTCTTTCCTGTACTGCTTGTCAATATCATCACTGTTTTTCCACCCCCCGATGATGAAAACATCATCTTTATAATAACAAATAGCTGCCCCTTCAATGCTAAGAACCTCTGGGGGTAAGCTCTCCAGTATTTCATCTGAGGCCCTCCCAGAGATCTTTATTTTAGCTTCCTCGTTATCTATGGGGTAACTCTTGGGGCAGCACGATGCTGTGTGGTAGAAGTTGGTGTTAGCAACAGACATCTGAAACGAGCAATAATTATCAATGAGGGGCAGAGACTCCACGTCCTGCCACTGCCTTGTTTCAGCATCGTATCTGATAATAACTGCCCTCAAACCATCTTCGCTATCACTGTCAACCGGGGTACGAGCAGCAACATAAACAAACCGGTCTTCAACAGAAACAGCTTTGACATCACGAAGGATCTTTGGTGCTGACTCCAGGTTAAGCCATTTATCTTGCTCAGGATTATAAATGGCCACATCTTTAAAGCCAGGACTGAAATTGCCATGTCCACCAATACTGTACAAATTCCCTTTAACTTCAGTAAGGCCAAAAGAATGCTTTCTGGTTATCAGATTTGAAACTTGCTCCCAAATATTCCTGTTTGGGTTGTACCTTTCTACAGTCTTGGCAAACCCTGGCTCCATGGAGCCAGCCACATAAACATAAGACTCTGTCACAGCAACCGCGTGCCCATCGAGATGGTTATGTATGTGTGGTAAGTTTACCCACCTATCTTCATCGATGAAATACCCTACGCACTCACTTAAGTAATCTCCTCCCTCTGACACACCACCAATCACCATAATGACATCCATGTTTTGTCCAAAACGCGGCAACAACGCTACCGGGCAAGTGGAATGTTGTAGGTTACCAGACTGCAGGTTCTCAGAGCGCAAGGCATGACTCTCCACTGCTTCAGACACTAATTTAACACAGGCTTCGTTACTCGACACCAGCCTTTCCGATTTGACGTGGCGAGTAAGGTAAGTGGGTTTCATCTGAGACAATCTAAGCAGTTTAAAGAGATCTTCAAAGTACCTCTCTCTTTCCTCAGGTTTTTTCTGCACCCACTTCAAAACGGTCTCAAAGAGGATTTCTTCGGAGTCCACTGTGATCTCTGAGTCCGACAGCCAGTCTCTGATGAGGTGAAACGGCAGCGTGTAGAACTCCTCATCCTGGATAACTCTGTGGAAGTTCCTCCTGATCATATCCTGAGCTTTGAGGGCCAGCTGATTCAAGGAATACATGTGGGCTAAGCTGTGCACCGCAACGCAGTTGGAGAGGTTGAGTTTCTTCTTCAAAAACTCTCCACAGAACTCTTTTAACCGGGTCAGCAGGAACCTGCAGAACAAACGAACAGGGGTGATGTTGGGGGCCGGTTGCCGCCGGCCCGGTGGTGGCCAGCACCCCCGGAGCGCGGGCACCGCTCACCTGTCCGCCATCTCCAGCACCTCGTGGACGTTGCCGGGGCTGACGCGGATGGTACCGGTGTACATGAAGCCGACGACGGCCTCCACCGTGTCGGGGTCGGGGCCGCCTTCCGAGTTCCACTTCTGCAGCTCCACGCGGCCCGAGCGCGACTCCGCGAAACCTCCCGAGAGCAGCGGCGTGAAGTACTCGGTGGCGGCGGCCAGGACGGAGCGGTGCGCCCGGAACTCGCGGGCCGTCCCCGGCCGCCCGCCTCCGAAGGCCAGAGTGATGTCGCAGTAGAGGCCGTGGCGGCGTTGCTCGTTCTGCCGCCAGGCCAGGTCCGAGCAGTGCGCTGGGCACCCGAACTCCTCCGCCTCCACCTCCCCGTCTGCCCCGCCGCTGCGCGGACCCCCGCCCTCCGTTTCCCCCGTCGGGGGACCGGAGCCCGGCTGCGGCTGAGGGGAGGCCGCGGCCGCCGCCATCTTGTCCGACATGGCGGGTGGCGAGCACTGCGCCTGCGCGCGGGGCGCGTGCCCGGCACTGCGCTGCCCCCTGGAGGCGAGAGGGCGCCGCCCTCCGCCGGTGAAATGGCGTCCTGCGCGCTGAGGGGGGAGCTGGCACAAGCACAGCTCTCGGGGTGCCCCGTCCCCTCGGGCCGAGCCGCCGTCAGCTGGGGGAGCAGGGATGTGACCGAGGTGAATGTCTCCCTCGCTCCCCAGGCAGTAGAAGGGGCGTTTGGGCCAGCACCGCGGCAGGGGAACCAGGTCCCCCGGCCTCAGGTGAAAGAGGGGCAGCCCGTTCCCGCTCCCCGAGGGAGCGAGTGTGGAAAAGCCGTCAGGAGGGAGCTGTGGACCTGCCCCACGCAGGGGCTGAGGCCTGGCCTGTGTCTGAGGCGGCCCTAGTGCTGAGTGGTGACAGCAGCGTGGCAGCCAGAACCCCTCAGTGAGCCAGGCGATGTCACCCTGAGGGAGCTCATGTCAGTTGTGATGGAAAACAGAATGGCTTTGCCAAAGTGCACTGGTACCACAGGCCAGAAATAACATGCATAGTTTCACTTGGAGCCTTGAGCTACCGTTTTGATTCTTTTTCTCCTTAACATCACTCTTATGGAATGGTTAGAGTTGGAAGGGACCTTAATGATCATTGTGATACAACCCCTCTGCCCTGGGCAGGGACATCTCCCACCAGCCCAGGGTGCTCCAAGCCCCATCCAGCCTGGCCTTGAACCTCTCCAGGGATGGGGCAGCCACAGCTTCTCTGGGCAACCTGGGCCAGGCTCTCACCACCCTCACACCAAAGAAGTTCTTTCTAGTGTTTAACCTAGATCTCCCTTCTTTCAATTTAAAACCATTACCCCTTGTCCTGTCGCTCCACTTCCTGACAGAGTCTCTCCCTGTCTCTCCTCTAGGCTCCCTTCAGATCCTGGAAGGCTGCTCTAAGGTCTCCCCAGAGGCTTCTCTTGTCCAGACTGAACAACCCCAGCTCTCTCAAACTGTCTTCATAGGAGATGTGCTCCAGCCCTCTGAGCATCTTCATGGCCCTCTGCTGGACCCATTCTGCCAGGTGCACATCCTTCCTGTGTTAAGGATTCCAGAACTGGACACAGTACTCCAGGTGGGATCTCACCAGAGCAGAGTAGAAGGACAAACCTCTTTACTGTAGGCATTCACTCACTCCAGCTAAGGTACACTTTTTTTTAATTTCAAATGTGTGATGAGTAGAATGAGGGAGTAGTATTTGATTATTTCAACATTTACTGTACATGATAGCATTATACAAGCGTCAGGGAACTGTATATCAATTATAGATAATTACTTTCCTTCTCTCCAAATTTCACCTTGACATACCCTGAAACATGACAGGCCAACTCTGTATTGTCTTTGAGTCGTGGTTCCCCCCTGCCCCATCTATTGGATCCACCAGAACCCACACCACAAGGGGAATAACTCTCCAAGTTTGGTATTTTGGCAGATGGCCATTTCCCAGCTTGTCACATTGTCCACCAGCCACAACTTGGGATCAAGTTTTAGAAGCCAGAAGTAGAAAAAGAATAAATTAGTAGCGTATCATTTATTTGAGTTCGGTTACAATACACAGACAAGTAGGACACAGAAGTTATTACTGAGATTATTTTTGCATCTGTGGAT
Source organism: Nycticryphes semicollaris (assembly GCA_013400055.1). Lineage (NCBI taxonomy): Eukaryota > Metazoa > Chordata > Aves > Charadriiformes > Rostratulidae > Nycticryphes > Nycticryphes semicollaris. Next base: position 317,078 of record VXBJ01001867.1, on the reverse strand, counting down.
AATGAGTGACATTCCATAGACCAGCAGTATAATAGTAAATGAGAAGTTGCTTGCATAAATACAGACACTGGAATACATGTAGTTTCACAGTTTTAACAGCAGTATGTTACAACTTTACACTTTAAATTACTACACCAGCATTTGAGTAACATTGGTTATACATAAGCAGTGGTCCCACTATTCAGGATACAGACTGAAGACGAGAACACAGTGAACAAGTTGAAAAACAAACAAACAAAGAGCGGGAATAATGGGTTCTTTCCCTTCTATCAGGAAAAGTTACAGCCTGTTACCAACTAATGGATCTTCTGACCTATGAGCAAAACTTCCCTCCCAAAACCCTCAACATCTTCTCTGGAAGCAAAATGAAACAAGAGTAGAAAAAAAAAAAAAAGGGGGTGAGAGACAGTATTAAATAAAGCAGGTAACATGGAATATCACAAGTTTTGGTTTTTATTAGAGTAAGTTTCTATTCTTATAAAACAGTTGCTTTGCACGGTTTGACCAGGCAGCCCAATGTCAATGTACCAATGGCCTTTATACATCACAGTCCCATTTGTGGCTGTCCTGTGCCGGCTTCTGTCACCTTGAAGGGACATTGAGGCAACGCTGCGGGTTCTCACATAGTCATGTGCTCCGGTAAAACGTAGGATATGTCATCCCACGGGTGGCGGTACAGACCTTGCTTCAACCTCTTCTGGTCCAGGTAGTGTCCTAAAACAAAAGTGGTTTGGTTTTCTGCTCCTCATCTTACTTTGCCTTGAAATAACTGCAATTTCTATATTAATTAATTACGTTGCTGGGAAGGGGCAGGAAGGGGGCAAACTTACCAATGAATCCCATACTCCTGCCTAGCACAAAGATACCATTAAGAGCTCCTATATCAATATATTCATCTGCTTCTTTCCTGCAAGAGGAAAAAAAAAAAAAAATAATTAGTAGTTAATCATGGGGATCTATTTAAGGAAGCAGATTTAGAAGGGCTGTAAGTCTGCTCTAGTGCCTGTAGCAACATCGAATTCACAGGAAAACCTTCCCCAAAGTTCAGGCTACATTTCCCTCATAAAGGCCTTTGGAAATCCTGGCCCCACATGAGCTCCCATCCCTGTCACAGGACCAGGACCTAGAAGAGCCCACTACTACTTACCGCGTGAAAGAGCCGCAGTTCCTGAGTACGTCTACAAAGGCAACTCCAATAAAGCCATCTACATTCAGGATAAGATTTGGTTTCTGCAGGAAATGAAAACACACCCCGATAAAGATGTTAACATTGACACATGGTCTTCACCTGGCAGCTTCCAGGGTAATGTGAGGGTTGCCTGCAATTGTGGGCACACAAGCCCAGCGACAGACACCGCTGTTCAAGCAACACGAGCGAGAGCCACGCTCAATGCAAACGGTGGCAAACCAGCCCCAAACAACAGGCCTGCATTTGGTTCAAACCACAGAGATTATCTGCCACAGCACGTCAGGTGTGCTCCCTCTGCCTCACATTCAGAGAATATAGGACTTCCAGGTACGCTGTGGATGGCACAGATAATGGCTCTTGGTTTGTTCAGCATTTTCCTGGTGTCCAACAAGTGTCTTCAGCCTTACCAAGCTGCAGCTGTGTTTGGCCCAGGAACAATTTATGAAGCATTGCAATTAAAATGCAGTATTAATCCCATGTCACTTGTGCCCCAGAGAGAGAAAAAGCGTTCAAAGGGAAAAATCAGTGCTAGTGCATTTCACCTTAGAAGTTGTAATTTTTTCTACTTCAAGTGCATAGTCCAGCAGTGGGGTGGCAGGGAAATGCTGCTTCACATAGTCTTTGAGAATCTGAACTCTCATGTCTGGGTTATTTATCTGCAAGTTAAGAACACGTTACAGTCACTGATATTGCTGCCTGCACAGGTACTTGTCATAAGCTTTACTATTTGTAGCGTTTGTATCTATAAGTCCTGAGAATTTGGTCAGTTGCTGCCTCTGAAGTTGCTAATTTTGTTTCCTTTTTGTGTTTGGTTTTTTTCTCCCCCCCACCCCTCTACAAAAAACCCAAACAACCAACTCACAAAAAACCCAAACAGACCTCCAGTTTGTACTAATATTTTCTTACCGATTTGACTCGGTGCCCAATGCCCATGATCAGTTTCCCTTCCTTCTTCATCTTATTCACAAACTCCATGGGGATAATCCCGCTGTCGAAGGCTTTGCTGAACATTTTAGCTGCAGCATCCAGCGCTCCCCCAAACCGGTCACCCTGGGGGCAGTGCACAAAGGGAATTACAGCAAAGGGCTGCACAGTTAAGGTACAAAACAAGATTATCTTCTCCATCTGCCCCTGCCTATCTGTGTGGCACTGATTAAAGCCAGGCAGGTGCCTGAGATAAAGCATCTGTTTAGAACTCAAGGCAAGTGGTAATACGCATCTCCACTGGGGAAAATGCAATCTGAAGTCTGTTTTATTCCTATTTTCACTTCTCAGCATTGGAAGAGACTAGGCAACCATATAGGGACAATTTGGCTTCTATAACGTAGTTCTAGACTCAAATGTGAGACATCAGTGTAGTCTTGCTTACTAGAGAAGCGGAGCAGGTTTTAAACCTGAAGCATTAAAGCTATTAGAGTTGAATTCAAAGTGTGAGTGAACAGGCACAACCCATCCACGGCTCCGCAGCCCATCTACATCTTAAATTTAACAGCAATAACACCTGGTCAGAGTAATGAGTAGCAAAGCTAAGTCTCAGGGAGACTCAGTACGTACAATAGTGAGAAGGCCTGAAGTGAGGCTCGAGACGAGGTCTTTTCCAGCTCTTGCACAGACAATGGTGTTGTGGGCTCCCGATACAGCGGGCCCGTGATCTGCCGTCACCATCAAACACATCTCAATGAACTGGCAGGCGTACCTTGGTAACCTGGGCCAGGAAGAGACCCCAGTTGTTTATTGTAAAGAAAACCAAATGACAAGGCACCTGGTGTTTACCGCACAGTGATTTTTTTGTTTTAGATGTACGCTTGAAAGAAGAGAGAGGGAGCTGGCAGGGTCACAACACCCATCAGCACCCTCCTGACATCTTTCCCAGAGATCAGATTGGTGTTGGGTTTCCACAGGAGCTGTTCAGCTCAGAGCTGAGGGGTCACTTTGACAACAGAGTCTGCACACCCTCAGCTGGGTGATCTGTGAGCTCTGGGGGGGTCATCCCCTGCCGAGAGCCCCAGGGCTGCGCTATGGGTTCTGCTCTCCCTGTTCTGCTGAGCCAGAGACCGCAGCCAGGGCTAAAGTGCTGCTCAGGGAACCAAGATTAGATGAAGGCAGCAAAATTCTGCCACTCAGAAGGTTCCCCACAGGCTGGTTAGCAAATGTTTGTACGCTCCCCAGTCTCTCCAGAGTCGAGGCAACAAAATAAGCAAGTAGTCAGAGTGTGTGGAACAGGCCTAGAATAGAGAATATTCTACACTGCACCACAGAACTTGGGGAAAACTTCATGCCAAGACTAAAACATACTGTATGAAGCCTTGAAAAGCTGAAGTGGTCTCAGAGGAGGGGACACAGAGATGGCATTTCCAGTGAATCTACATCCAACAAAGGAGCTCTGAGGTTACTTTTGTGCTCAGAAGACTATTAATAAACAAGCAAAACTTCAAGACAGAATTTGAGACAAAGAATTTGGGAGCTTTCCTGAAAAGCTGCCTCACCTCCGTTGAAACCAGAGCAGGCCCAGAACCCCTCCAATGCCCATCTCTTCTTTGAAGACCTCAGTGATTGGCATCCCAGCATAGATCAGTTCCTGACCTCTCTCATCACAGATGCTTGTCATGAAGGAAGCCGGTTTGCGGATCAGCCCCAGCTCCTGAAATTGCAGCATAAAGATGGGATTTTAAACATTCCTCATCAGAATCAAGGGACAGTAGGAGGTGGAGTGGTCAAACAACAATGCCTTGAGCTTGCCCTCAGATCAGCTTCCAACAGCCTAGAACCAGTATCCTGGGAGCTCACAGATAACACTAAAGTCCCAAGGCAACACCTTTATCACCATAAGTGTCCAGAATAACAGCAAACACCCCGTCTGGTTTCTAAGGAACCAAAAAGCAGGTAATACAATGCAGCTTACCCTTGCCCAGGAGTAATCCATTGGCACAGTCGGAGGAGGCACTTCCTCAGCTGGTTCAATCACTCTTTTGGCCACGAGATCCTGGTAGACAGACCTAGGGAGAGAGTCCATTTATTAACTGAAGTGCTTTTAAGCGATACAAGCAAGGAAGTCTTAATCTAGACCTTAAAAACCCAGAACAGAAGTTGCCTTCCTTAAACAGGAATATATTCCTTCACTGGGCTAGAATCAGTGCCCTGACAGTTTCTTGTCCCCTGCTGAAGGTTCCTGTTAACGTGACTTACTGAATGACTTCTCCCAGCTCATCAAAACTCCGGGGAACAAACACACCCGCTTCCTTCAAGGCTTGATTCTTTGCAACAGCAGTTTCAGAAGCTTGGTTGGCACAAGCTCCTGCATGGCCAAACTGCACCTAGAAACAAGAGGAGAGCGAGCAGTGAGGAACACAAGCTGTTCACCTGCAGAGAGTCAAACACAATACAGAACTGACAGGGAAACTGGTGACAGAGGAATAGCAGTGAGCACACCTCTGCCTTCTTATTTGGGCTCGCAGAACTCCTGGTTACAACTGCAGTCAGCACTGCAGGGCATTTTACTGATCTGGAATCACCCCAGGTTCTCCCACTGACATCCTGCCTCCCTGAATTCCCAAACTCTGGAGTGGTTTAACATGCACCTTCCCCATTCTTGCTCCAGAAGCAGGAACCTGTTGCATTCCCTGGGATCTTTGGTCTCCCCTTGACAAGTGTGCAGAATCCCTTGGAAACAGCCAGTGGCAGACTACAGAAGGTGGCTTTTTAAATTCCTGTCATGGCTGTGTACTTATTTCATGCATTTGTCCCCATTTTTGCACATACCTCTGATGAGAACATGGTGGCACAAGTCCCAATACACCAGCACACCACTGGCTTGGTGATACGGCCTTCTTTAATACCCCTGCAGATCTTGTACTCTTCTGTGCCTCCAATCTGCAGAAAGGAAAAAAGGGAGCTGAGCTGTTCAAAAGTTTCCACTTTTGTGGAAATCAGCTCCTATATGCACGTGAAAACATTACTTGGAGGTTTGTTTTTTCCACTGAGTAACAGCTGAAGTCTCAGAACACAGCCTCCTTGTTTGATTATTACTTTTTTGTCTTAAGGTAGAGGAGACTACACTTCTCTGTGGAATACACTCAGGTTTTTCTTGATTAAAGCAGCATGAAATAAAACACCCAGACATTCAAGTGTCAGATATTCATACTGTTCTTATCTGCAGCTGTTATTTAGCGTCCTTGCAGCCAGGTCAGACACTCCCAAAACAAAATGCTTGGGTATTTCTCCCACAGAAGTGAACTGATCTCACTCACCTCGCCAAGCACTACAATCATTTTCACTCCTGGAGTATCCTGGTAACGCAAGACGTGATCCATAAACGTTGAACCAGGGTATCTAGGTAGAACACAGGGAAAATGGTAGAAGTTGAATTAGTTTCCTAAACTTTTCCAGAAGAAGAAAAATTGTCAGTGAAAACCGGTGTCTTTGTTGAAAATGCAGACTCATACCTGTCTCCTCCGATGGCCACCCCTTCGTAGACCCCATCAGTGGTTCGGGAGATGATGTTGTTGAGCTCATTGGACATTCCTCCAGACCGTGAGACATAAGCCACACTGCCAGGACGGTACAGCTTCGATGCTAAGATATTATCCAGCATCCCTCCTGTGTTGCCTATTTTAAAGCAGCCTGGTTTGATCCCACCAACCTACAAGGAAATTAGAGATAGACGTAAAGCCCTTTAAAACCTTCACGACACTTACAAACATTTCTCTGAGGCTGACTCCTCAGTATTTATACAATGGAGGACAGCAACATGACTTTAAAATGGGGAACTAAGGTGCAGTTTATGTGACTAAAGACAGAATGGATTGTAGGATATACTTTATCCTTCAGAGAAAGCCGATCTGAAGATTAAGACAAATGGACAAGAGGAGAAAAAGGTCACCAGTTCTTACAGTTGCAGGCCCGATGATAGTGACTCCTTTTTTATCAGCTGTCTTGATCAGTTTGCGTGTCAGGGCCTCTGGAATACCCTCAGCAATGATGGCAATGGTGCGGATCTGCAGGAAGAGAAACCAAACCATTAGTACCCCCCCAGTGTTGCCCCCTTAAGGAACTCTGCAGGGCAGAGAAGGCAAAATGCTGCTCGAAGCGTGATCTGCCTGGTCAGGCCTCACGGGGTTCACACTGCAACAGGAATGCCCAGCCCATGGGCAGTCTACTGGGATCTTCACAGCCATCTCAGTACACTCTTCAGAGAGGTTTCTGTCCCCCCCCTTGCATTGTATTGTAACCAACCCTAAATAATCACTCCTAACAAAAAGGAGTCAAGCTCCTCTTACAACATCCTCCTTAGAGTTTAGGAGGAGTTAGAACAAAGGTATTTATCCACTAAGCTGGGAGACCAAGCCAATTTGGCAAGGCCATCATGGTTTAAGAGACACTGGTATCCTGTTGACAAGATCTTCCTTCTTTTCTCGGGCTTCTTCTAGGTCCCTCACTCACCTGTGGATAGTTCATGGTTTCAACGGTGCTGTCGTAAGCAGAGCGCAGAGATGCAAAGTTGATGAGAACATCCACCTCTGGGTGCTTCCTCATGGCATCTGCCATGTTCTTGTAGACTGGGATCAGGATTTCTTTGTGGCCCCAGTAGAACTTCTGCCTGTGGTCACCACTACAAAGGAGAAGATGAAAGAGCCCTGACTCTTAAGGCTACTGGGAAGACAAAAGGGGTACAGCGCATGCAGACAGAGGAGTTTACACACCCCAGTTCTCAGACACCAAGACTGACTGTGAGGCTCACAAGGTGAGCGCACACGGGGAGGGACCATACTAACAGCAGGAGGTTCTTCAGAGAATAGAACAGAGCAGCATATGGAAGGAGACGGGCTAATGGGGACAGAGGCATCCAGCAAGATGAATAAGCTCTCCCACAGTGAAGTTACCAGAGCCTCAATTCTACTCCAAGCTGGAAGACAGAATGAGGCACAGAAAGAGTAATGAATGAGGAGCATGCAAAGCTGCATTACTGGGCTGGAACAAGTACCAGACTGGGGGAATGGGAAACCAGTATCTGTGGTGAACAGGCAGGACAGCAACTTTCTGTTCTGCTACAGCAAGACCCTGCCCCACACGCTGAGGGAGTCGTGCCTGGGGAAGGCTCACTGTAGCTGTTGTCTTTTATATTCAGTAGATGCTCCAACTGGAACATCATTGATGTCTATTCCTGAGACACTGGCTGAGTTACTGGCTGATATTGGCTGAGATACTGGCTGTTCCCATGGTACTTTTGTAACAGGACATTCCAGGTTTTGCCAGCCTGACTTCCTCCAAAAGGTCAAGCAGAATCAGATAGTTATAAATAACTTTTAATCCCTATCGCCTTTTCTTCACGAAACAACGCTGCAAGGGGCTGCTACTCATCTGTCGATGTGACTATGCCTGCACTTGATTTTAGCACCCTGAGGTTTGCACTTGCTGAGAAGGTATTACAGAGCTGCAATTATCATCAGAGCTGCAGACAAACAGCACAAGGTACTTAATTGTCAAGAGGCAAAGATTCTCTGCAGGACGGAGGTTGATTAGACACCAGGTATCTGGGATGTCTGTAAATACCACAGAAATGAAACAGGCCTCCTCCCTTTGTTCAGGCTCCCATCTCTGCCTTAGTAGACTAGGCAGACCCTCCTCTCTCTGTTACCAGCTCTGGGTGACAGGATGTCCCCACACTCACGCAGTGCAATAACAGAACAGCTCATGCACCGCTGTGCTCTGGGGGTACCTCCTGGGTAGAACTGGAAAGGCCCAATAGCCCCTCTCAGCCTTGTTAGTTGTGGGGACAAGGGAAGAGAGGGCGAGTACCACAAGAGAATTCTGTCCTACTGAGGGAGCCACACATTTCCTACTTGCTAAGGAACAACTGCCACTATAGGAAAGAGCATGAACAAGATGAACAGGATTATATTTTTTTTTTTTTTTACTTTTGTTTGGTTACAAGACAGACTGACTGCTTTAGCCTCTTAGCAGAGCTGCTCCCATTCTAGCTAGTATTTGGAGGTAACAATTCCAACTCCTGCAGGCATAAATCAAGATGTCTCAGACAAACACGCAGCAAACAGCAGATGAGTGGAAGCAGCCTTAGGTAGCCTTTACTGGCTCTGCCAAACCAGTGGGCTGGTCAAAAGAGCCCAACTGGTCACACCTTCCTTACTGGTGGAGGAACAGAATTTGGACACCCTTTGAAAGGCTGTCAAGTGGGACTTGAATTATGTGGCAAACATTAAGCTGTTTCGATAGAGCAGCTTGAAATCGGTGGTTGAGGGAAGCAGGAAGCAGCCTGCAAAGCCATCCTGCTGGTGGAAGGGAGCAGAGGAGGTGGTGTTTAAGCAGAGATGTAGACTAGGGCAGAGCTACGCTACAGAGCAGCAGGGGCTGGAAGAGGAGAAAGCTACCAGAAGCAGCACCCAAAAGATAATGCACTTGCACAGGCTACTTACGTGAATGGATAAACCATGGCAGCTACTGAAGGTTCATCCCGGGAGCAAATATAATCAAAGTCCAGCATTCCTTGCACAGCCCGTGTCTGCATCCCCCAGATGATAGCTTTGGTGTGGCGGCTGAACAGAGTTGTAGCTTTACCTGGAAAAAAAAAAAACAAAAACCCAACCCCAAAACACATTTAAAACACACTTCTGCACAGGACCAAAGCTGCAACTTCACCAAATGTCTGCTGAAAGTCTCCCAGATGAGCATATTTCCCTCCCACCACTCTAAACTGAACTCAGCAGGTGACCTGAAGGATGTAGTAGCCACACTGTCCAAATCACGGAAGAAACTGCAGATGAAGCAGCATCCCCCTTCCCAGGATCTTGACCACAACAGCCAGGTTTTGGGCTTCACAAAATGGGCAAGTGCTCAACCCCTGGGGGGGGGAAAGGTGGTGGTGGAGAAGAGAGGTACATGAAAACTTGTCTCCTCCTCTCACGTGGACCAGTCATGTCCCTCCCAGATAGTTTTATTCTGCAAAGCTGAAGAGAAATGTAACTTTGAATTTTACTTGTTTATTTGCATATGGCCTACAGTCTGGGTTTGTCTCCAGTGTTTGCCAGGGCACCACAGCAGGATGGTAGGAAATATGAAGAAAAGCAGGAAACAGAGGGGACAAAGAAAGCAAAGGAGCTGTATGTACTCAGCTTTTGTTTTCAGGTTTATTTGATGACCAGAATCCAACACAAACCTGATGGCTCCGAGCACTTATATATGGCCCAAAACTTGGTGTCGGGGAACAGAGTCTCAGGAAAGGCACCAGTTCAGCTACGGAGGATGGAATGTTCGCTTAAAGGGTATTGACACCACTTGTCACAGCAAAATGCTGAGTTCCTCCCTTTGACTTCAGCCAGAGTTCACGTTAAAACTCTTAAAAACTCAGAGCTGATCCAACTGTTGATGTCAACTCAGTCAGTCTACCACTAATTTCTCTTTGGCTTTGAATCAAAGGTGAACAGCATTAGGGATTAAACAGGATACTGTTCTTCGGGCTGTGACAAGGAATCGGTCGCTGTTCTCCAGCCCTCCATGTTCACAGCTTAGATGCACTGCCTCATGACTTGTTATTAGGAAACTGCCTACCCTGAAAAACCCTGCTTGTCTTGCAGATGCCTGCAAGGAGGTAGTGTCAGTGCTCACAGGAAGAGGAAAAACACAGGCCCAGAAAGGTGATGCCATTTGTCTGAGACAACATAAGGAAGAATTTGACGGTTCCCCTTCTACTGTCCCTCATCTGATGATATGGGAGATGGCTTGAAACTGTGCTCTGACCCTGATTCAGCAGTTTGCTCTCAATCAGCAGAGCTCAAGAGAGTCCTTGAAGTCCCCCAAACTTCACTGAGCGTAAGCTTTAATGGTTTGCTGAACTGATAAGGCAACAAGAACATTTAGTTCATTCAGTGACTTTTCTGTGCCCTTCAAGGCTCACAAACATGGCACCTGCACTATTTTGTTTCCCTTTGAAACAAAATGCCAGTTATTAGGCATGGTTAGCAATTCTTCCTTTTGGAAAGCAACAAGAACAGAGCTTTTCACAATGTGCCTATGTCTGGTTTTATTTGTAATGACCTGGGAGGGGGGGGAAGGCAAATAAAATTAAAACTTTTTTTGAGATCTGTCTCCCCCTCTCACAGAAATAGTAAGTTTTTGTGCAAAGGAGCGTGTGATCTGCATTTGGAGAAACAGATGAGGAGTTCATATGGTGATAGCTAAATAGGCTGGGCAGGAGGGAAGGACCAGACAACACTGCAAACTTTTGGAGAGAAAACACAGCAACAAAACCAACAACTGAAAAGAGTCAGCTGCCATGGAGGCCAGGCACATTCAGCTTGTCACACGTGTCCTACCTGAACCAGGGCTCGAAGCTGGGACTGAATCTGTTAAAGAGAGAATCACTCATGCAACAACCTGACAGTTGGCTGCTGTCATCCCAACAGTGGAGGGTGGTGCCGCTCCCTCCTCCCCACAGCGCTCAGGCTTTGGGGCTTTGCTTTTGTTAAAATACAAACGAACTGGAGCACTGTCCACTGTGCTTCCTCTCCAGGTATCTGGACATCAAGTTTTGGATTTTGCCAACTAGAAACCATAGAATGTTCAAAGGAACATCTCAGGTAGGGCAACTCTGACTCATCCTGCATATGAGCAAAAAGCACAAGTGACAACCTTCTAAAAGCACTTAACTAATTTCAGAACAAAGACAGGCACCACAAAATTGCTTCCATTTATAGCCAGAAAAGAGCATTAGTCCAGTCCACATTCTGTCCTTGAGAGCAGGAGAGAACTGCTAGTGATCATTTCCAACGTGGGGCTTACCAAGAGGGGCTGTTGGCTTTGCCTTCTTGGCTGGAGCGATGTCATCTGGTTTGGACTCGGAGAAGGAGGCCGTTCTGCTCGGTGCTGGAGTCTGAAAGAGAAGCCAAGTCGGTGAGGGTTGGTGTGCCAGGTAGGGCCTGGAGTGAGTAGCACAAGGCTTGGGCTACATGAGCCTACAAAGAACCAAAAGGAAGTTCATTTTGAGACAGGACCATTTCAGTCAAGTGAGGGAAAACTCCCAAACAACCAAGTTCTCAGTAGATGCAAGAGTTGTTGGTTTTTGAGGGGTCACATTTTCTGCACGAGTGAGGTGGGCATTGGGAAGGTCCCTCCTGATAAGCCATGCAGGCAGAGGCACTTTGGTTTTCCTAAAGTAAACAGTCTCGCAGAAGTACAATGGTGGCCAAGATCTGTTCCTGAGAGGTACACCAGGGGAAGGTGCCTGCAGGAAGGGAAGGACTCACCGAGGGGCTGCCGCTGGCGTTGAGCAGGAAGTTGGCGGTGTGAGCTGCAGCAGGAGGCTGGTTGGGGATCGGCCGGTGGCCGAGGGCCATCCCCACGATCGCAGTCATGTGAGTCTCTGTGCCAAAGACGTGGATGGGGATCCCGGTGGTCTTCCCTGCGTGTGCACACAAGAACAGTCAACTTCGGGGGGGCGGGGAAAGGAACAAACTGAGCTTCTGCCAGGATGGAGCACTGAACCTTGAAAGGCTCAGCAGAAGGCAGGAGTAAGAAACAAGATGTGAGAATAAAAACTGAAGGAAATGCTTGGTCCTTACCAACTTCTCCCATGACACGTAATCCTTCCTGGTAGTTGGGGCCTCCTCTTCGCACAAAGATTCTCACTTCGTGCTCCTTCAGAGGGCCTTGGTAATCCTTGATTGCTCTCACGATGCCCTGAAAGAAACACACAGGACAGGGTGAGCTGGGCAGCCCTGTCCCATCACCTCGGGAACTCCTGGAGGAGGTAGCCCATCAGCACCAGCACAGCCCCGAGCTCGGGGGTAGGGGGTGACTGTGGGCATTCCCTGATACTTCAGAAGAGTCACTTACTTTAAAGGTGGCTGCTACATTGGTGAAGTTTGCAATGCTGCCTCCGATGATGAGGATTTTACCTGAGGGAAGAAACAACATGTAAATAAGACTGTTTCAACAACACAGGGTACTGTAAGATCACAAACCAGTTTAGGACAAAGTGAAACAACGCTGCAGCTCAGACTAGCCAGCAGTTTGCAGTAAGTTGTGTTTAGCAGGGCCTGGAAGATAAGAGCTTTGTATTAAGCAAGAATTCTTCTCCTAAGAATCTCTCAAACCACAATCTCTCCCATCTCTGAAGCAAGAGCTGACAGAAATCCATCACTATTTCACTTGGAAGGCAGCAACAGGTTAAAAACTCTGCCAGGGAGGTCTAAGCACAGTAACAGGCCAGATTTGTTCAGATTTTTTCCCCCACGTGCAGCTTCACAGCTGAGCAGCTTTGAAATCTCAGTGAGTTCCTTACCTTCAGGGTGCTTCTCTCGTGTCATGAGGGAGAGGATGGTCTTAGCATAGTCGTAGGTCTGCTGCTCACTTGGGGCACCCGAGTACTCTCCATAGTTAGCCAGTTCATTCACACCCCCCAGGTCACAGATGGTATCACTGTAAAAATGGGGGGAAAAAAAAGTTATTTAAGAGATTAGTTACAATTTTTGAGTTGCTACAAAGGTCTTAATAAAGCATTCCAAGTTCCTGTGAGTGGGACTTGGAACAGAGAGATCACGCTGTCTGCTGAAAACAAAGCTGCTCTCCTCTTGTGCCAGTCATGCCTAATCTCGTTACACTCCCTAGATATGATGGGAACTCAGTGGCTACCACAGCAAGGACGTTACCAGGAACAGCTTTCAGCCAGCTTGTTCATTCCTAAGTCAAGACAACAACGTATCTCAATCTCCCAGGATTAAACTATCTCTAAGGGACACCACATTCCACATCTCAGTACAAAGCCTGCACAGCCTCTTCATTCAGAAGAGGTCCCGAGCAGTCATGGTGTGGGAAAGATCACTTTAGAAGAGTCTCCTTTCCAGAGACTACATCAATTAGGTTTTTTTTCCAGCACCCTAAGTCCACCCCCCTCTGGAAACCTTGTTCCTGTTACCTGTAGACCACAGAGGCACCGCCACCAGCCACCATGGTCCAGATCCTGCCTTTGGGGTTGAGAATAGTGAGTTTCAAGCTGGCTCCGCTCTTGGCATCCAGATCAGCAATGTAGGCTTCCTGCAGGCAGAGCAGCACATGCATTAGCTTCCTTCTGCAGCCTCCTTCTCCAAAGCAGGGGTTTGTAGCCCTGGGCTTATTTAGACCTGTAGAGCTCCCACATCTCCTCTCAGCTGCAGCTGAGGGAGAGCAGAACTGCAAACACCATTTATTTTTTTAAGGGACACAGCCCCTCAGGGGCCAGGACTGATTTGTGTTACATGTTCTCCAAGAGGGAGCACTGGAATTGGACTGGATAGAGACAGCTTGTGCTGCTCACTGTGCCAAATTCAAAGGGGAATCAGCCTGAGCACACGCTCAAAGTTTGAATCTTGCTTGGAAAAAATAAATGAAATAGAAGTCAGAGCCTCCAAAGAACACATTGTGTGGATGAGGTCTGCTGGCTCGTCTCTTGCTTGTCCAAGGTGAAGTCACACATGTACGTAAATTTGATGTTGCTTCATTTGTAGAGCACAAATGCAGAAGCAGATTTTTCCTGTTTGCACATGGAAAGCTTTGGAAACGCAGCCGCTGTGGGCTGTTTCACCAAGCTGTACCCCACCAGCTTCTCCTTCTCCCCTCTGCTCAAACAGCCCTGGGGAGCTTCCACTTGTGACAGTCACAGAATCCAACACCTTTGAACCAAAGAGTCTTGTTCACACCTTGTCTGCAGGCTGAGACTGGAGGAAATTTAAAACTCAACACACCTGTGGCTACACACTCCCTGGCTGTGCTGCAGCCGAGAACACAGTCACTAAGAGCTGTAATTTGGCTAGACATGGTGTTCTTGTATCCCCATGAGCTGCCTGTTGAGGAGCACTTCACTGGGAGTTCATTAACATTCTCAGCAAAGGCACTGCTGTAATGACCTTCCCAGTGACTTCCACAGGGATGATTCAGAGGCAAAAACTGAACTAATCATTTTAAGAGCAAATTGAGTTAAGTGTTGGCATCCAGCAAGCTACACGGAGAGAAACAGCTAAATGGATTTCCTGGCCATGTTACAAAAACCTTCCCCAGCTGAAGCATAATTATAATTATTAAAATGAAAAAGTCGGGACATAAATCCTTCTGGAGATGGCCAGAAGAATCACCTGAAATAAGTAACAGAACAGCTGAGGAGAGAGCTCTGCTTCAAGGGTTTTTGAGGCTGCTGGGACACTGTGTAAGAGCAGTGTTTTGTGCAGCCAGCAGTACAGACCTCAGGAATTCTGACAAGGAACATGGCATTTCTAAGCATAAATCACAAATCTTGCCCACAGGCCTCTTCTTTTCAGGAAAACACGTGTATGAACACCTTAACTTTTTCCTTTGAAGTCTGAGAGACGGTAACTATTTTCTCTGGATTCACACTCACACGCAGAGTTTGCACACCAGTGCTTCTCTGAGAAACAGGGACTGAGACACTGAGGGAGCATCAGCTGCCAATGACCAGCTCCAACAGAAAAATAACGGTCTGGCAGAGGAGAAATGCAGGCAGAGAACCACAGAAAGAAGAGCGTACAAGTACAGAGCTCTGGCACACAGCTGAATGAAGTTAAATATAAGCTTCCATTAAAAAAAAAAGTCAGTTTTGAATTAGGGAAAAGAACTGAAACAACATCCAAGTGCAAATGGGAAACAATTCTAGTTCTTAGCAAGATTAGTCTTGGTGCTACGGCAACCTGTGCACAGGTTCACACAAGCTCTTATCGCAGATGGCAATGCCAAGGTACTTGAAACACAGCACAGAACCCACGAGAGAGGAAAACCTCAAGGAGATACAAGTGATGAGGAATTAATCCTGTAGCCCACAGCAGAGGGATGTGGGGCAGAACGGGCTGTTACTTGCCTCTGGGTAAGCTTCCCTGCCGAAGGGAGGGGGGAACTCCACATCCCCCCATTTCACTTTGCAGATGTAGTCAGCCGTCGCATCAATCTTTGCCGCCAAATCGAGGATGTAGACACCATCATCATGTACCACTGCATTTGGGAAAAAATAAATAAATAAATAAAATCAGAACTGACACCTGTACAAAGCTGCGTGTTACAGATTTACTCGTCCTACTTGATGCCATCGAGAGATGGTTACAAAAGCCAGGCCACCTTTGCTCCCTTCCTCCCCGTTGCTCACACTCTTGTGTTTACCAAACCCAGCAAGCTCCCCTACAAATTAACCAGTGCCCACGGCCACGGACCAGGCTGGGCTCAGGTGCTGGTGTGTTCTGATCCAACAGAGTAATTTTTATATTCTTCTGTTCTGACTTAACAGCCCAACAGGAAATGAGAGAACAGAGGACACCTGTAAGCAGCCCTCATTTTTCATTCATTCAAGTAATAGCTCCAGGACACACCACAGTCACTTTTCTTTCACATATGCCCCCTGGTATTGTTGCAATTACATCAAACAGAGCAGGATAAAATACATATTAAAATATTTTAGAACAGAAAGTCCTGCTCCCAAAAATATCTGTTACCTATTGGATTGATCTCGAGGTATGTGAAATAGAGATCTTCATAAAAGTTGAACAGGCCGCAGATGAAGCTAGCCAGGATGCTGTAAACAAAATTTAAGACAAGTTCATTAAAGCTGCCAAATATAAAGCACAGCCTTGCTCTGCTCATTTCTGTCAGTGGCAATCTGCAGACCTACTCGCTATCCGTTTCTGTCACTCTCATTCATCTTCTCTGGAAGAAGCCCAGGAGATGACTCAAGGGAAGGGAGACCTTGATGACTCATCTTAATTACACTCCACCAAACTCTGCTGAGAACACACTTGCTCACAACTGTCATGTAGACGTTGGGTCTGTTTAATCTCTCGGAGAGACAGAAACGCATCGTTGGCTCTTGCTGTCAGATACACATCTGTCAGATCTGAGCTTCGCGAGCCGGGACGGGGAAGAGACTGCAGCAAACTCTATTAGTGATGGGGCTTCTTCAACCTTTCGGTGCTAAATGATGCCATCAGTGGTTACGTTATGTTTGGAAAAATCGTGACTCATTAAGATAACTAGCTATAGGCACCTAATTAAAGGAGATGCAGAAGAAGCTCCGAGATCCACAGATAAGCTTGCAGTAAGTGAAGGAATCCAAGAGAATGCCATCTTAGGCTGGGCCAGAGCAAGGGAGCCTTGAGTTAGCAATTGGATTCACATCACCATTTCTACTAAATAAAATAAACTCTTCTATGGTGGCACAAAATGCAATTCATGTCTCCCTACATCTCAGAGGTCAAGGCCTCAGCAGCCTGAGAAGTGCTCCCGTCAAGTGAAGGCTCAAAGCACTGGGAATACTCATTTTGAGTTTTACAAGAGGCCCGGATAAGGTCAGAGGATTACGGATTTAAGATGCACGGCATGTTCTTAAGGGCAGCACGAAGGGCAGGAGAGCAAGCTGTGGGGTGAAGCACAGCAAAGGGGCAGTGCACCCAAGGGAAGGAGAAGAGCTTCTGGGTGGCTGCCATGGCCAAAACTGGGCACCTGTACTTACTCCTTTTTGTTTGCTGGTGCGTGCTTTAGGAGATGTTTCTTTACATCCGATTCACTGAGCTTTTCATCCACCGCCACAAGCAACTTCTGAGCTTTGGCATCAACATCTCCCACATCCACACCCCCCTCGTGGTGGAAGAGCACGTAGTCTCCCTCCCGGGCAGCATAGATGCACACATAGAACTCTTCCTCCTGCACCAGGCCCAAGCACAGGCATCAGCAAGTTGCACCCAGAGGAGACCCCAAAGAGGTGGCTCTTGTGTCAGAGCTGAGGATGGGGCACCCAAACCCCCCCGCTGAGCTTTCAGAGAACAGCAGTGCTGGAGCAGCACAGACACCCCCAGGCTGTGCTGGCCTGGGAGGGGGGCAGCAGGGCCCAGATTGCTGCACCCTGGTGAATCCTGCCAGGGCCAACACCACCTGATTTTTGGCAAAAGCTGCTCCCATCTTACACAACTGAAGTGTAAATGATGGTCCATTCCCACATATACCAAAAGCACCTATATCTTAGATAATTATACCCTTCCTGCAAACCTTAGTGGAGTAGGAATATTTCACCAGCACAAACTGAGATCTCTCACATCAACAGTTTGTTTCCACACTCTGGAGTACCAGGTTCAAGGAGCAGTGAGCTGCCTTTTCTCAGTCAACCTGGTCCCCCTTGGATGCTCCAAAACCTCCTCCCAGCACCGTGAGAGCAGCCAACAAGACTATTAACTCCTCCTGGCATGGACTGACATTGGTCCTGCAGCTCTGACCATGCTCATTGACAACAGCACACTCCCAAACTTTTGGTGTCTCCACTCTGCCAATCTATCTAAACATGCAAGTTGAAAGAAACTTAAAGGCCTTTTTTAATGCTCTGACCTGTTTGTGAGGGACGAAGGGTTCGATCAGGAAATTCTTTAGGATTCCCTTAGCATTAGCAATCTGTTGGCAGAAAACAAGACAAACGTTAAAAAACCACTTGTCCAATACCCACATTTATGAGAGTGTAAGACAAGCTTTGAGAATCAATTAACACTGCTCTAAAATGACATTAAAAAAAGTAATCAGGAGTGAGGGAACTTCCAAGCTGGACAGGGAGCAATGGGAGCAGTCTCCTGGAGGTGCTGTCGGTGAGCGCGGAGGAGCAAGAGAACCCTTTCATCTCTTCCTCCAAGGACCAGCAGCCACAGCAAGGTCCCAGGGACTGTCCCATGGAAGTTACCTCCTGCCTTCCAAACCCAAGTTTCCTAGCTCCAGGGACATTCCTGCAGCACCGTGGGATATACCTCCCGCTCAAGGAGCAAACATCGTCTGCCACAAGTCCTTGGCACGGCCCTTCCTTTACATGCAGTTGTCAGATTGTGCTAAAGAAGTGATTTCAACACCCGTGGCTCCCACTGGGCAGGCACAGGAGAGTCAGTTGCTGCAGTTTCACAATGGCCTTCAGGCAAACCCCGCTGGCCCGGCTGTACAGCGCTGGAACCAGGGCAGGGCCAGGGCAGCAGAACTCCATCAGCTCCCAAAGCACGGCAGCTGGGATGGCAGGCATTTCTTCATCATTAGCTTCGTGGTGTCATTCCCAAGAAAAGAAATATTACAAGCCAGCACCGAGTTAAAATAAGGACTTGAAGTAACACTCAATCATCAGCCAAAACTGGCTGGCTGCAGTAAGAGGACAGTTTTATGACAGCTTTTATACTTGTCTGGTTAAGTCTGCCTTGAGTATGAAAGAGAAGCAGCTGTGCCAGCTCCACACGGCATCTGAGCTCTCAACTGCTGGCTCCCAGGTGGAAGGGATTTGGACAACAGTACTGATTACTGCAGAGCTCCCAGTGCACAGCGGGCTCAGGCAGCCAGTGGTACCAGGGAGCACCGAGCTCAGCTCCAAGCCAAGGGGTGTCATCATCAGTGCTCATTTACACATGGGACAGTTTCTCACTTGCTTTGGCATCCGTGTAACACACATTTGAAACCACCATAAGCAAGAGAAATACCTCCACGCTGGCTCTGCAAGTAGCCAGAAAAGACCAAACAACAACCACCAACCCTTCCGTTTTCGGTGCTCGGGCAGCACTCACCGTGGTTTCTTGGCCCAGACGCTGTTTGAGCCAAACCTTCACCTGGTCCAGAGTGAGGTTAATCCCAACCAGTCCCAGCTTCCCACGTCTCTTTATGAGCTGATCCGGCTTCACCACTAAACGCTACAACATTGTGCAAGAGAGATTAAAGGAAAGAAGCATCAGAAACTGATTCTGGAGGAGTGATTCTCTGCAAACAGCAAAACAAAAACTTAAATATATTCTGTACAGCAAGTGTCCTTGCAGAATGTCTTTAGTCTCTTGGCAAATCCAGCTCCTGGTACAACACGCCTGAAGTTTTATTTTTTACCCTGTACTTTGACAAGAGCTACCTTAGTTCTGCTCAGACACAACAGAGACTGAGGTGACAGTTTGTTTTGCCTTGTTTTGATGAACTCTGATAACTTTCAAAGCAGCCGTTCTAAGGTACATGTACTCACTTCTGTATTAAAAAAAATCCCTAAGAAGATGCTGAACAGTGGACAGCATCCCGTCAGTTTGGCAAAGACACATCCTGAAGTTAATATTTCTCCATGAGCAGAGGCTCATAAGGAGACACTATTAGAGCCAGGGCACACACAGCCGGCAGCCACCGAGACAGCTCCTGCGGCTCCTATGGACTGACTGGAGACCCGCTGTGGCCCAGGGTCCTGCGTGTTTCGGCCAGTTGAGAGTGGCTCTAAGATACCTACAGAACAAGAGGTATCACACTTCTCTAGTTTGCAAATTTCCTTTTCTTTTAATAAGCAAAGGGTGCTGTTCTCCTGTACGGCTGATGCATTCTGGAACCGCAGCACCGTACGGCACAGAGCCAGAATGGCCCGAGCTGCAGGACAGGATGCTGATCGTGGTCTTTCTCCTGGAGCCCAAAGATGGGTATCATCCTGGCTTCCTGCAAGTCTTTTCAGAAGTACTGGTGAGCTCTTCCAGCAATTCACTCATGTGCTTGAGTATGGAACATTTAATTACTTAGTGTGGGGCTTCCATCAGTCAGTCCGTAAAGGATCGTGAAAGATTCATGTTCCACCAACCAGCGGGTTAATATAATTAGCCACTGGAAAGGAGCCAGCTTGGACAGATAATGAAAAGAGCTCTGGATATGTTTTCTCTACAGAAAGGGCATGGATACGAAACAAAGACATGTAAAAGATCCTGCACAGGAAAAAAAAAAAAAAAAAAAAAAAAAAAAACCTGGCAAAGAAAAAAAAAAAAAAAAAAAAAAAAGAAAAATGAAGTTTTCCCTGGCATTGTGCTTAGAAGCTGGAAACCCAAGCAGAACCCTCACTGAAGGTAACAGCTACCGTGGGGAAAGCTCTCCATGACTTCAAGAAGTCAGGGTTTGAGAGCAGGGACTGACACCTCAGGAGTCTTGCTTTGCCTGAATTAGCCTCCTTCGCCTTCTGCGTGGTTATCAGAAGCTGCTTGTTTGCAGAAATTTCTTCTCACGTATTTCACGGTCCCTGAAGGAATTTTATAGCCAGCCCCCCTGGAAGGTGATACAACAGCCCTGAAGCAAGGCTCGTTTCTTCATCAGTGTTGCAAATGAATGTTGCAGAGCAGCAGCAGCGACCGGTCCTTCAGGAAAGATCCGGAACACGGCTCTGCTCGCAACCTGCCGCGGCACGACGTGCCGTGCCCAGAGGGAGCAGCTGAGGTGCACTGAGCTGTGCCAGGGCTCAGCAAGGCGAGCGGTGGCTCCTTACCTCGCTCAGAAGCCAGGGGTGGTCCTGGGTGAGCCGTGCCCAGTCCGTGTCCGGGGTGACTCGGGCATACTTGAAGCGGTTCTGGATGGCAGAAGATGTACAAATGTACTTGTACAAGAGCTCCTTCCCTGTCTGCTCGGAGATGGCTTTGGCTGACATGGCTACCTAGTCTGAATTTAAAATAAAAATACATTAAAAAAAACAACAACAGTAAAGCAATCAGGAACAGAGTCCAGTTCTCACAGAAAACTCCCCATCACCCAGCTGAATGCAAAAGCAAAGCAAACACAGAGCTGGGGACGTGGATGTGTCTCCCCATTATTAACGGGGCCATAAAACTGATAAGCAAGAGCTATTTGTGTTGCTTAAATTCCACCCCCTGGCACTGCCAGGTCCATCCCTGCCTGCGGGGAAAGGCATCATCCCTCAGCTCCTCCCAGCCACCACCCTCTGCCAGACTTGGGAGCTCCGAGCAGCACCCCACATGTCTAGGGGGGACTCAGATACAGCAACGTGTCTCAAGTGGTACAGACACCCCCCCTATTCGCTGCTGGGGGATCAGTGTTAACACCCCCCCAGCTTCTTCCAGTTTCCTACTGGGAAGTAACAAGGCAACAGGGGAGGAAAACCCTCCCTCCCACTTGTTTTCTTACAGCACATCACATTCCCAATCTGAGCTGGGCTGTGGGGAAATCAGCAATCTCCCCCCTCCTTCTTCTGAAGGGGACAGAAAATGTTCCCAGTATTAGCAAACCCAACACCACAGTCACATCCTTGGTTTATTTTGTTTGTTTGTTTCAGAACCTGGATGTCTTGGAAGCAAGCTCACCCCCTACAGAGTAAGATGCTCAAGACAACAAAGCAGATTAAGGTAAGACAGTTTGGGGGTTGGGTTTTGTTTTTAAATAACTAAGAAACAAATTCCCATTTCACATTTTTCCTGGAGGTAGCTTTCTTCTCAAGAGTGTTTTCTAAACCAACATACATAGACAATTTCTCATCTCAAGGCTGTAACTTTTCTTTCTGATGTGCAGCAAGGAAGTCATAGGTGTCAAAGATGAATTTATTTTTAGCTGCAGTAAACATTTCTTTAAAAGAATACTTCATCCCAGTGACCATGTCTGTGTGTCAGACATCGGAACCCCGTCCTGCCATCAGCCAGAGGTCAGCATTTTGGGTTTTCTTGGGGAGGGATCAGTGTGACAGAGGAGCTCAGGCAGCAGCTCACGCTGTGTCTGAGTGACTGGAGGTCACATCACCGGTCCCTGAGCACAGCCAGAAAAACAAAAACACACTTTGGAGGGTTTCTGAGATAACTGCAAAGCAGAAGGGCACCCACACAGACCAGAAGAGCTCAGATTCCATCCCAGTATCTGGCAGTGAAGTATTTCAACAACCCAGTGGGGCTGCCTGCCCCTGCTGTCACAGAATAATGTCTTGCTTCAGACCCACAGAGGGAAACACCTTGAAATTCCACAGTTAATTCTTGTGCTACCTTCTGGGTAACAACCATCAGTATTCCACTGGGTTATTCATGCTACAAGCAAGCACGGAATACACCAGGGAATAATTAGCAATCATTAGGAATAAAGAGGTTTGGTTGGACTGAAAGCTCTAGGCTTAAGAATCGGCAGTCTGATCTGCTGCTAACACCTTTTCAAACGCAGTTCAAGTGTTAAAATAGAAGAGAAGCAGCATAGAAAGGGCAAAAAAAACCCCAGATTGCAAACAAGAAGCGTTCCTGATTTCAGAGAAGCACTGTTATGTACAACTCCAACAGGATTGCAGTGCGGCTTCCAATGGAAGCCCATTTCAGAGCAGCACCGGGCAGTGTTTCTGAAGCACCTTGTATTTCTTCAGAGAATCAAACCCCTATTCTCGTCACCGTAAACACTTGCACCTTATAATTTAGGCTGCTAAAAATAAACCCGCGTTGTTCTTACTACCCCAGTGCTGAAGTCACCGCCGCCTAAGGAGAGGGGAACAAACCCATTTTGTCCATCTGTCCCTGCAAAGCAAGGCACACGTCCTGCCCTCCCACCCCACTATGGCCAAAAAGCCCACACAGCTGAGGTGCTGAGGTGTTGCATTTGCTGTCCAAGAGGCATTCCTGAAAAAAAACCACCCTGTATTCGGAGATGTGTGGAGATAGAGCTGTCTCAGAAAAACAGAGCCATTGAGTTATGCCAAGCCCTGGGGCTCCAAACCCTTCTGCACCCAGAAACTTCCAGCTCCTCGCTACGAAAGATGGGGTGACACCAAGAGAACAGTTATCTCAAGGCCAGGATTTATACACAGCTCTCAGGTCACAGAGAGCAGCAGCTCGCATTGGAAGAGGAAGTGGAGTCGGTGCAGGGAAACGCCAGGTACCAGTGGATTCACCCCAAAAACGTGCGGAGCTGGAAGCCCCACTGCAGACCCCTCCTTGGAGGGTTGCGACACTGGCTGTACCCTCAGCGCCGACACTCAATGCTGGGCAAACATCCTCCTCTGCTTGGTGTTAAACCACCAGGGCTTTCTAGAAGGAAGGGAATTGAGACTGGAAAGGGAAAGCATTGAAGAGTCTCCCGTGACCTGCAGCGGGGAGCAGCAGTGGCAGCCGGACACATCGCTGGGGGAGAGGAGCTCTCAAATGGGACATGGATGTGGCTGCTTGTGCCTCGGGAGCAACTGGGTATTTGCTGCACAAAATCCTGCCAATTGCAATTCTCTGCCCGTCCTCACCCTGCAAACACCCCAGAACTGCAGGAGTGCGAGCTGGGTTGTAATCTGCATTAAAAATCCAAAGATTAGCAGAGTTGCTTTGACTGCTTAATCTTCATTAGCGAGGAAACTGCCAGAGACAGGGGGATTTAACTACTAGAAACCAACTAAAGTTTGCCGTGCCAGACGAAAAAGAACCTCAAGTGGCTTTGCAGAACTGGTTCCCATCTCTCCTTTGCTAACGAAGGGTCAGTTTCCCAGTATCCTTCTGAGACAGCTTTTTTCCTTCATTACAAGGCACCCTCTCTGCATCAGATAAACACGGTTAAAAAAGAAAGAACACACCTGCTTCCCTGACCCAACACTTACAGCTTTAGCATTTGGCCAGTCAGCCACAGGGGGAGACTTCCCAGAGCTACAGGAATGGCTTTATGTCAGGTGAGTAGTTGCCAGAGATCTAAGGGGGAAGAAAAACCCCAACACCCAAGTGCTTTCTGTGAGCACAGACCTTATTCCCTTCCCACACCCGCCACTGCTGCCTTGTCTCACAGCCGGGCACACACACACTACAGTAACTCGTCTGTGCTGTAGTGCTGAAAAACTTTCCACTATGGTTTTTGCTTTAAAGCAGTGCTGTTTCCAGAGACAAAGCCCTGCTCCCAAGTTACCTGCAGCCATTTGTTTTACCTGGAAGGGAGTTAGGGCACCCTGGCTCTCAAAGGCCTTGGAAATCCATCAGCTGCCTGCCCTGCAACACGCTAAAAGGCCAGTCCAGAGGAGAAAGAAAAACACCATAAATCTCACATTTCTCTGCAGTGGAAGCAGATGGATGAAAGAAAACAGCAAACATATTTCTTAATCTCAAAAAAGAAAACCAACAAAACAACAGCACCTATTTTTTCCTTTCTCTGGGGTGACACAGAACCCTGAACAGGATTGCAAATCCTCAGGCCACGTCTCCAAACCCCAAACAATCAAGCTGATGCCAGTTATGCCAATGACCAAGACATAATTGTCTGCAATCGCAGGAAACTGGACCCAGGTTACCCCTCAGGTCTTATTAAAAACAGACCCCTAAAACAGTCAGTGGGAGCAACGGTTACGTACGTGGGATTGCTTAAACCTGCGGGACACAAGCGCAGGGACGTTTCCCCGCACGGGGCTGCCAAGCTCTCATCCCTGAGACCTCACTGCTTTCTACCACCACTACATTCCGCTGCTCCCCCAGTTTCATCACCTCATTTGTGCAATAACACTACCAGGGTAAAGAGAGAAAACCTAGAGGATTATTACAATCGCAGTAGATGAGAAAAAAAGAGCGACAAAACGCTCGTGTCATGGCAACAGAGGAGCAGGAACAAGGCTGTTCTGCCCTTATCTGCCCACGGTTCAGCGAGAGACATTTCCTAATCATTAGCAACACTTTAATCATGCCCCTCACTCAGTTTTTCCGCTGCTCCAACCCTGCCTTTCTCATGGGATAGACAGCACAAAGCAATTGCTTCAGCTGCTGAATTGTTAAGCTAAAGGATCAATGGGGAAAAAAAAGAATAAGATTAAATCCCTGGGGCATCAGCAATTCCCATCAGTATGCGCTCGAGCAGGTCCCTCCTCAACCAGAGAGACATCACCGGAGCGGCTCCATCAACCATCCACGTCTGTTCTGCGAGCACCGAGCAGAGCGGGGGCTGCTGGTCCCTGCAGAGCCAGAATCTCTGCCCTTTCCCAACAGCGAGGCAGGTTCAGACTCATCTCTCATGGGTAAATCTCCTTTTCGGCACATGCAGAGCACCCACAGCCACTGACTGAAGCAGCACCGACTTTCAGCCTTCCCTAGCAAGTCCAGGGCGAGTCAGAGAAGTGGATTAGATCCCATTTTCAGGAGCTCAGAAGCACTAATTCCCTCAAAGCATCACCTGTCAGATATGGGAAAAAAAACTGAAGTTGTTTCTGGAGTGTATTGACAGGAGAAAACCAGCGTGATGGTCACCAGGTAGACAAGGATCAAAGGGTGGACGTTGCGCTTGCTGTGACACAAGTGATTTATCCGCCCTGATACACCAGCGACTGGCTGGAGGGGAAACACAATCCAATTCAAAGAAAACAAAACAAAAAACCCCAAAAAACCCTGAAAACAAACACTGGGGAAACAAGAGGTTCTTGATCACAGAGCCCAGCAAAGCCTCCTGGACTCCCAAAGAGCTCAGATGATGTGGTGCTACTCAGTGTGGCACAGTCTGCTCTGCAAGGGAGGGGATAAANTTCTGGTCTCAGGGGTTAACTCTGAGCTCCCCCACTTTGCATTCACACAGAACGCACTCCGTTTACTTCTCTCCAGCCCAGTGACCACGCTCCAGTCACACCCAACCAGGTCTCCCTCTCCAGCAGGGGTTTCATGCCTTCTGTCTCGGGAGAGAATTATGTCAACAAACCCACACATTAAAGCAGCCTCCACCCCAGTCATTCATTAACACAGCTCAAGACTGGGCAGCGTTTTCGTCCCCCAGCAGCAGGAATGGTTATGTCAGGTTCCACCTGGCAAAGGCAGGAGCTGTCACCCGTGCTGGCAGGGGGGGGAGCAGGGGGAAGGGACCAGCCAACGTCAGCAAACTTCGGCCAACTCCACGGCGCGGGATCACCCCGTGCCCAGTGTTGTGAAACGCCCGGTGGGTGACGCAAGGCAGGTGGGTGCCCAGTGCTGGAGGAGCCCCCCTGCAGGACTGGAACCTCCGAGAACAAACCAGCGGCCGGGGAGGGGGAAGGGACTACCAACAGAGTTACGTTTGGCTAACGGAGAGAGCGGCAGACAGGCCCCAAACACCCTGGTCACCATCTAGTGCCAGAAGCGGCGTCTTTCGAGTCCTGTTTTTAAAGTCCACCTTATTCTGCAGCCTCTGGAAAGGTCCTCAACAAGTTTGTTCCCCAAATCCTTTCCAGGGTCACCTGCTGCAGAGCAGATGGTGGCAGCAACAGGACTCCCCATGGTCCTTTCCTCCGTACACGGTCCCGCTCCCAGCGGAGCTGCTGCTGGTGGGATGGGGAGCAGCACTGGGTGGTCACCCCGAACTCTCAGACGCAGAGAGGTCTCCAGGGCTTGAGTTAGAACCTTCAAGAGCAGAGCTGATACTCCGAGCTCCAGACTCAATTAAGAAAATTCAAGAGGGATCTACAAAGAACATACCGGGGTCGCACGGAAGTTTTCAGTCTTTGGATGCTACGGGAAGGCAACAAATGTGGTTTAACAAGAGAAAAAAAAAAACCAAAAGAGGAACCTGAGGAAGAGGATTTGCAAAAGAAAGAAGGCAAACAGCAGGTGTTTGCAGGTAGCAAACAAAAGGGCTGGAAAACAGCCATTTTTGCAGCTCCTACGACTGTCGGAGCCGTCCACGGGAATTCAGAGGGATACCCCACCCTCTCCCCCCCCAAGATCATCATCCTCCCTACACCCCCGGGGAGAACCGGGATGGGACAAGATCCCGACACCCCAAGGATCGGGAGGTCAGGGATTTTCCTGCTGGGAAAAAAAAAGAGATTTCTGGGTGCGAGCTGAAGAAAAACGAAGACGCAGAGACAAAACCAGCGCAGACAACAGCCCCTCTCCCCCCGCCAAGACCATTCCCTCAAAATCTGCCGTTTCACCGGACGTGAAAAATCTTTGATTGGGGTTTT
>VXBJ01001867.1:275774-287761 GCA_013400055.1 Nycticryphes semicollaris | reverse complement strand
GGTTCACGTGGGGGCGGCTGGCAGAGGAGGCAGCGGGAAGGGAAGGGGGACGTGGAGGAATGTGGGAGGTGGCAGCGTGAGGGGAGGTGTCCCACCGAGGTGGTGGCACGGAGCGAAGCGTTCCCAAGGGCGCCCGGAGGTCACTGGGCGAAGGGAGGTGACACGAGGGGTGGGTGCGTGAGGGGAGGTGGCACGGAGAGGGGGGGCAGCGCCAGGAGGCACAGCTCCTGTCTGGGTNCCCAGGCGTTCCTTCCCCAGCGCTGAGAAACCTCCCACGGGGGTTTTGTGACTGCATGGGCGGGAGAGGCTTGGCCATACCCGGTGGGGAGCAGCAGATGAAACGGGGGATCACCGGGCCTGCATCACCAGCCCTGCAGCAACAAGCCCTGGGGACACGGCCAGCAGGTGCATCCCACCCGCCTAAGGGCAGCATAACACACGACAGGCAGGAGAAAGAGCCATTTGTGAGGCCTCGGGCGGGACGCACCCACCTTCCCTTCCTGCTCCCCACTGCCCCGTTTGCTAACGAGCCTCTAAGGGCAGACATCACAGCTCTTCCCTTCCCAGAAATAATCATCGCCTATGCGTCTTTTCCCTGGTATTTCCAACCTCTGACTAAAGCACATGTCAACAATGCTAAAAGGAAGCACCCTGTGGTGGTCTCTCTGACAAGCGCAGGTGGCTTTGCTCCAGAGATGAGGTCTGCTGTGGTCCCTATGACACTGTCACCACGCTGGAGCACAGGCTGCTACAGCCACCGCAGGGAGGGGACTGGAAGACACAGATGTGGTGCTCCTGCCTGGCTTGCTGGGGGCAGCATGGCACACCCGGCAGTACCAGCAGGGAAAGTCGCTGCAGAAAACAGTTAACAAAATCTTAAGCTGTCTGAAACTGCCTGCCTGCCTCCCTGGGGACAGGGCTGTGTCCCGCTGCCCTCCCACTCCAGGGCTCAACTGGTGTTTGTCTCCCCACCCTGGCGTGACACCCTGCCTCCCTCCCACGCGGCTCCAGCCCCATCCCGGGATCCAGGATGGGCCCTGTCACTCCTGAGCCGCATCCAGAACTCAGCAGCGGCCCCGTTTTTTCCCGTGGTGACGTTAAATCTTACGGGCTGTGAGTAGCCTCCGCATCCCCGAGTGGCAGAGGCTCGTCACACCCGCTCTGAGTCACTCGGCGGGAACAAACTGCCTCATTCATCTTGGCAGGGTCTTACCCAAGGCCAAATTAAAGTCAGGACTCAACTCATTGATAGGAGGAGAAAATCAGCAGCATCTCTCATCCATCATTTCTTTGTCTAAGACTGGACACTGCAGTGATGGAACCGGTCCCAGGGGCCACCAGCAAATACCACAGCTCTGGATAACGCTTATCCCAGGGAGCCAGGGGGCTGCCCTGGCAAAATCCCAGTGCTCGGCTTGGGCTCCTGGCCTGGCTGAGCGGAGGAACCTGTTCTGCCTGAGGCTCGGCACCAGCCCCGGCGCTGGCACGGCTGCTCTGGCAAAGCAGTTTCACCGGGTGCTCCCACACCCCCTTTTCTGGCCCTGCCTCCAGCGCAGGGCTTTGGGAACGCGGGTGGTAGAACAAACTCCGCGACGGGGGGCCGGATCCTCGGTAGGTCGGTCGGACAGGTTGGGCCGGGAATGGCAAAGGGCGAGTCGCCGCCAGCCCCGGCCCTTCAGCCCCGGGCACCTTCACGCAGGGCCCGCACGCCTTTGGCCGGAAAACGGGCATTTCCTATCCCCCGCTCCGCTCTCCACGTCTGCCCCATCACCGCTCCTGCCCGCCCCGCCGTGCTTGTGAGGGCTCGCCGTGAACGGCACGGCACGGCCCCACCGGGCTTCCCGACAGCCCCGCTGCGGGGACAGGGCGAGCGGCCCGGCCGCCGTTCTTGGGGACGCCGCGACAGGAAGGACGCACCCCCGCCCCGCAGCAGCCAGGCTCCCGGCCGCCTCGCCCGCAACCCCGGGCCGGGGTAGCAGTTCCCGAGGGCACCGGGGCGGCAGCGCGGGAAAATTCCCCGTGCGCGCCACCGACACGTCAACGCCTGGGCGGGGCTTGGCGCCGCGCCGGAAGTGGGGCTGTTGCCCGGCAGCGGTTGCCAGGCGACGGCGGCGGCGGCGGGGCGGACATGGCGGCGGCGGACAGCGTACCGATCGGCACCTTCCTTGGTTTCATGGCAGAGGGGACACTGTTGTTTCAGCGGGGCGACTACAGCAAGGCCCTGGGTTGCTTCAACAACGTGAGGGCGCCGGGTGGCGGGACGGGCCCGGGAGAGCCGGGGGGGATGAGGTGGCGAGGGCGGCGGGAGGGGGGGACGGGAGGTCGCGTGTGGCAGTCGGAGATGGCGGTCGTGAAGGGAGGTGGGTGGCGGTGANGGAGGTGACACGAGGGGTGGGTGCGTGAGGGGAGGTGGCACGGAGAGGGGGGGCAGCGCCAGGAGGCACAGCTCCTGTCTGGGTGCTCGGGGGGGGGGGAAGGCTGCAGCACCCATGGCGTGAAGAGGCAGATGGGGTGCCTGTGGCAGAGGGCACATGTGAACATCATGAGAGTATTCTTTGCAGTAAAAATGTTGTGTTTTGGTCCTCATCCACCGTCGTGACCCACGGCAGAACGGAGCAGGTCACATCAAATCTGTGTAATTGCATATATTTGTGCTGCTGAGCCCAGCACCGATGGTTTTCCCCGTGTCGGCTGCCTTGCAGGCACTGAAGCTGAGGGCAGGGGACAAGAACTGTCTGGTTGCCCGCTCAAAATGTTACCTGAAACTTGGAGACACAGAAAATTCCCTGAAAGATGCTGAAGCTTCCCTCCAAAGCGACAAAACGTTCTCCAAGGTAAAGAGCATGAAGTGACAGGAGTCTGGGGTGGCCAAGGACCAGCCTTTTATGTGAGAAGGGCCTGGGAGACAGGATCGTGTAGAAGCAGCCAACTCTAAGCACACCCTTGACATTTTTATTGCTTGCAGAGAAGCGGAGGTGCTCGGTCAACAATTGAGAAAGAGCTCCAGAGCTGGAGTTTATTGTATGCAGATTGCGATAGCGAAGCGCTCTCACTTCTGCCTGATGGGGAGTTAACTGAGATCTTTGAAGCTTTTTTCCCCACTTTTTTTTTTTTTATTCTTTCTTTTTTGTCCCCCCAAATGTCATTTTAGGGGCTTTACCAAAAAGCTGAGACGTTATACACCATGGGTGATTTTGAATTTGCGTTAGTGTTTTATCATCGAGGCAGCAGACTGCGTCCAGAGCTGGAGAGCTTCAGGCTGGGTATCGAGAAGTCCCAGGAGGCCATTGTCAACTGCATTGGAAGTAAGATGTTCCGTTTCATGGCCCTTACAGGCACAGCCAGGAGCTGTTTTAGGGTGGGGGGGGTGTGGGGCAGAGAGGGGACAGCTGGTGGCAAATTACCTCTGCGAATGACCCTGCAATAACAGAGTCTCTTTGCTTCTGGATTCGTGTCCTCGGTGGCTGTTCTCAGATGAAACCAGGAAGCACCAAAAAGAACACAGCCCTGTTCATATCTTCTTCTCCTTTTATTTTTTTTTTGGCTGAATGCCTGTTCACATACAGGGTCTAATAACGTTGGTTATGTAAGTAAATGATAACACTAACTTAAATTTCCCAAGTCACCATGAAAATGTTCTAGGTAACACAGAACAAAGCAGCTCACCTACTGACAGCCCTGCCGATTACAGAATCTATTTTGAGATCTTTATCCTAATATTCCAAGTTTGTAATGAAATTTGCCTTGCTACCTGAGACTGGCCGTCCTGAGATCCTGACTTTCCTCCAATTCATATTGTGTAAGACCAGTGAAACTGTTGACTCTTGCAATGGAGCTTTCATAACTGCTGGCTCAGGTCGCAGAACGGCGTCCTGCGGGAGACAGGAAAGGCCAAGGACCCGGCGATGTTCAAAGCAGACTAAAAACTTGTCCCTTTTCCCTTAATTTTTCTTTTAGCAACGCTGTCGCAGGCAGAGGGGCAGGGACAGGACGTGCACTGCTCATGAAGGTCCCTATGCACAGCTGGGGATGGTGCTGGAGCCTGCCCAGCCACTTAGAGACAGGTCCCCAGTGCCTGTCCCCGCACAGAGCCAGGGCACAGCCCACCGCACACCCAGGCATATGGCCTTGGCTGTCACCTCCTTAGTGCCTTCCTCGCCCTGAGAGCAGTTTCCAAATTCCAGCCCACCTCTAGCACCACAGATTAACTTCATGCCCCAGCAGTGTAAAAGCCTGATGCTCTTTCACATGTGATATTTATTAAAAAAAAAAACAACAACAAAAAACCCCAAACCAAAAACCAACAGAGAAAGTTTCCAGATCTGGCTTCCTTTCCTCTGTTACTGCCCCTTTCTTAGCTTAATACCAATGCCTACCTGCCTTTGCAACTCTCAACTGAAACACTTGCCATGCTTGATATATTGAGCTAAGGGCCTTAAATGCCTTCAAGCATCTGGGCTGTAGGCAAATGAACAGATTAAAAACCAAGAAGATTTGGTTTTTATTTTTTAAATCAAGCAATAGCTCCCAGATGCAGGGGAAAAGCGGCAAGGAAAGATGTTAGCATTTGATCTAGATGTTTAAATAGTTGGGAAATGCACACACATTAACAGGGCACATCCCCAAAACCGCTTTACTGAACCTGCTTTGCTTGGCAGATTCAGAAACACCCACCTTCCGCAGAACACGTGTACTGGCAGTGCTGATCTTGGCCCAGGTGCCTTGCTGGAGAAAATCCTCCTGCCCCAGCGTGCAGAGCTCTTTCCCCACAGCAAGTGAAGCTCTTCCCTTCCTTCTGACCAGGCCAAGCCAAAGAGATGGGTTTCACCCTGACCTCTGCTGCCAGAGTGCGATTGGAACCCCATTATCAGTGCAGAGAAGCTTTAAACTAGCTCTCTGGATTACTGGAGATCCCTGTGCTGAGAGATTTCCTTCCACCTCAATCCTCAGCTGGGATCCCTCAGGAGAACCCACCATCCTTTTCCTTCCTCTGGTTCCACGCAGGATGTAGCATGTCTCTGGTAGGAAATGTGCTCCGGGCTGGGAGCCCCCTGCTGCCCTGTGAAAACACTAACTAAAATCCCAAGAGGAGCTGCATCTTTGAGCTGTGATCCCCACAGAACGTCCAACAGCCACGGATTTCCTAGGAAAGAATTAGTAGAAAGCTTTGCACAAAAAAAGACATAAGCAGGCAACACTCGGGGTGATTTTAATTTCTAAAGCCTCTGTGCTGCTGTTCTCGACCATTAACAAGTGTTTTCTTTGTTTTCGCAGGTCCATCCTCAATTAAACTGGAGAACAGGGATGATCTGTGCTTTATAAGCAGGCAGGCGGAGGTACAGTCCGAAGAGCTCTTGCCTTGGGAGCTGACAGAGTTATTACAGGGCTCACGGGTTCTGAAGGAGGTTCATTAGAGGGTTAATAGTTTCCGTGGCCACGGGTGGGGATTTGGCTGGTGTAGGGAAGCACCCAGGAAGCACAGACACAGCAGTCCCTTTGAGAGTATTTATGCACCTGCTTTTAGCATAGTTCTGGCTCGAGCTGCCCAGAATTTAGGGAGAGACAGGGAAGAGCAGCCGAGGAGAAACAGCCCAGTCTTGACATTTCTCTACCGGCCTGTGGTGGGTGTTGCTCCTCACCCCTCGCGGGGTAATAAGTAACAGCACTGAGGTCAGAGCCAGGGTACATTTATCTACAGTATTTACTTTGGTTTTACCTGATGTTTAAGGTTCATGTTTTTGATAATGGACACTTTCTCGATTGCTTAATTTTGGGGGTGATCCACTGAAGTAGCGCCTTGTTCCCCCGAGGTGCTTTTCCCATCGAGGTCGGTGCAGGGGATGTTTGTGGCTTCTTGCAGCTGGAATTAGGGGTAGTCGGTGCTAAAAGTAATTTGTACAAAGGAGCCTAAAGATTAGCTCTGTAATTGTTGTGATTTTGGATGCAAAACTTTTAGAAATACCCTCCTGATGTTTCAGAAGCCCTGGCTGTTCCAGTCTCTGTTTCTTTGGCTGTGAGCAGCCAGCCCGGCCTCTGCCCAGCACTGACCAGGGATCCAGGTCCAGAACAGGACGAGATACGGGGTAAAACTAATTCTTACTCTCACTATAACTGTGTAAGTCTTACTCTCACAGCCTGCTCCTGTTCTTGGCAGTGAGGGAGCACAATTGGGTGTAAAGTTTCACTTGCTCATGACCAAAGCAATTGGAGAGACACTGGCTTTTTGCTTTTATCTAGAAAATAAGTGGGTTTATGCGGAGTGTAAACAGAATTCGGCTAATAGGGAGTGTTCCCCACTAATCTCACCCAACTTCCTTTATTTTTAATTGCTGTAGAGCAACAAAGCGAATCAGAAACTTCAACTCAAACTGGCCAAGGATCAAAGATGCGCGTGGAAATCGAAGTCTGTGAGGAACCCAAAAACAGAGCGACAGCTTCTTGGAGAGCTTTATGCCGACAAGGCCTACCTAGAAAAGTTGCTCAAGGATGAAGGTCCTTCTCCGTTGTATTGAACTAAATGTTCTGTCTAAGCAGGGTCTTTTTTCTTCTCCTTTTCTGTCCCTATAACTCCTCCTCCTGCGTATCAGAGCTCACAGAGCACAGGTACTTGCAGTGGTGGTGAGCGAGGCAAGGCCCTGGAGAGTCCAGGTGTTTTTGGAGCCAGGTCCAATATTCATAACTATGAGCATAGTTCCTTCCCTATTCAATGTCAGGCTTTTATAGCGAACAATAAATCACCTCAAAGCAATCTGTGCAGATGAAAGCAGAACCAATATCATTACTTAACTTCTGTCATAATGATAAATTCCGCTAACACTTGCGTCAAGTGCAAAGTGTTGCTCCTAAGACTGTGGTCTCATCTGTGGTTTTGTTACAAGTGCTGTTAGGATCAAGACACGGGATTCAGAGAAGTATCTTATTTTAGAGCTAGGCAGAAAGGTGATTCCCCTTTAGTCATTTTTTTTTAGGGAACTCTTTACCCAGGAATAGATGTAGGCAGCACTACAGAGAAGGGATTAAGAGTTCAGTCTGCTCACAGGTTTTATGGTATTACTGACATCAGTAATACATGTGGGCTAACTGGTTTCCTGGCATGTCAAACCCTTCTCAGTTTCCATCTTTCAGCTGAACTCGCAGCCCTTTGTCATTTCAGCCCTAATGCCCCTTGCAGTTGTTCTGCCCCAGGGGAACGGCGCTCCCTCATCACAGCTGGGCCCTGTTAATTGGGCCCCTTCTTGGCTCTGGTCAGTAGAGGAGGCAGGGGCTGGGAACCCCTAAGACACACAGGATGGGTAACAGCAAGAGGGTTTTCCATAACCTCCCTCCTGATCGCATCCCTTCTGAGGAGCACTGAGGACTTTAATTTCTACAACTGTCTCTCTATGGGAGCAAAGACCCTTCACAAGCAGCCCCTCACGCGCTGCACCTTCATCCGTCACACGCATTAATACTCTCCTGGCTTCTACTGTCTCGTTTTCAGATTTGATGGAGAGCAGCACAAAGGAGGGCATCAAAGTCTTGGACCTGGTTTTGGGTGGCATTTCCTACCTGGACACACGCAGCGAGTTTTGGCAGCAGCAGAAGCCTATTTATGCCCGTGTGAAAGAGCAGAAGCTCCGGAAGCAAAGGTGGATCCGGGACAAGAAGCAAAAACCAGCTGATATTGGCAGATACATTGTGAAGAGCATGGAAGACATCAATATGTGTAGGTGTCCTGGCTGGAAGCAGTAAGAAAATGCTGATTGGCACATGTAATTATTTGCTGGAGGAATTACAGACCAGAACAATAGAAGCAGCGCAAGTATTAACAAACACTAGTAGGCAGTCATGGGGAAGCGTTTGCTTTTGGATCCTTCACCTTTCCCAACGGTTTCTTAGATACAAAATCCAACATGTTGGGTTTTTTTTCTCAGCTTTCTCTGTACTTGAGGCCCTGCTGATGGGTTTTCAGGACAGCCCTTGGGTACTGCAGCCAGGCCGGGCGCTGACAACGCGCTCAGCGAGTGCCTCTGGCTGGGCTGCTAATCAGTCATCGTTTTATTGAGAGCATGTGGGCCATGGGGGTTAATCATTTCTGTAGTTCAAAAATACCATTGTAGAGAGATGAAAAAGCTGAAAAACAGTGGTCTGGAGCAAGGAGTAATCCAGCCACTTCTGGCCTCTTTCTCTCTTCCTGTGCTATGTATTTTACAGCCCAGGGAAAAGAATTTTGTCATCACTGCAGTTCAGTTCTTTTCAGCTACATCAGCTCGGCCAAGATGGTGTCAGAAATATCTGTAGCCCTGTGCCCTGCTGGGCACCATGAACAGAGCTCACCAGGAAAGTGCCTGGGGCTGATTTAGGAGATCAAACCCTAAGTACTGTAGCTAGAACTTCATCTCCGAGACCAGGCTGCCCTGCTGCAACAACGAGGAGCTTTCAAAACCTTCAGACAACAAGCATCAGCGTTCTCCTTTATTTTTCTTCAGGTGGTGTGAGGTGTTTCCAGAGTCATTTCCCTCTACCTGCTGTGATGAAAGTGATTTCCAGCAGTGCCAGGGGGAGGATCAGAAGCACCATCTCCCAGGGGCAGATTTCTTGGAGGTTGGAGGGAGGAGTGTAGGAAGATGCATGAAGGGTTTGGAGCTCTAACCTTTCCCAAGCTCTGGCTGAGGCTTCCTGTCCTGGTTTGAGGGCTCAAACCACGCCACTTGCACAACTGCTCTTGGTCTTACATCCCTGATACCACCGTATCCACACACGAGCATTAAACTCTCCTCTCTCTTCCTAGTGCTGACTGGTGATGCCCCTGAAGAGAGCTGCAAGAAAGCCGAGCGTGTGTTGAAAACAATACAAGGGTGGTCAGACAATGAGGTTCCCAACAAGAACGAGCTGATTGGAAACCTCTACAGCTGTATGGGGAACGCTCAGCTGGAGATGGGCCAGCTGCAGGAGGCTCTGCAAAGCCATAAAATGGATCTGGAAGGTGCCAGGCGGAGGTGAGTGTCGGGAAGTTCAGATGGAGGGGGAAAGAGGGAAGCCCCTCTGTTGAGGTGTTTGAGCATCGGGTAACGTTGTGATTCTCAGCTGGAGATTTAACAGGGCAACGTGTTCCAACTCTGCCCGAGCATCGTGGTCTCTAGTGACTTCTTATCTTCGCTGTTTCAAAAATAAGGAGCCTGAAGCAGATTTTTAAGGGGCTTAAGCCACGTGGCACATCTAAATCTCTGCTGAAGTGAGGAAAAAAGAACACGAGTCCCAGGCTCAGCACTTCAGCTCCAGTGTGCACTTCCTCCTCGGGAAGGTCAGGCTCTAAATTGCAGAAGTTTTCTGCTGTGTTTTCTCTTAAAATCAGTTGCATTCAAACCAGGAGAGCAGGCTTGAAATATTTCTCTAAGAGGTGCAGTTTCCTGCTCGTACAGAACACATCTCTGCAGCTCTTTCAGCTAAAAGAGAAGGGAGCAAAATGTAGTCTGAAGATTTAGTAAGAGTTTTGTAAAGCACATGAGGAAACACTGAATAGTTGCTTGAATGGAAGCTGCTTTGAGTTTTACCAGTACTGCAGAGGGCTTTTAAAACGCACCTGACCTTGTTTATCATCCTTACAAAGCACTTTTCAAAATTAATATTGGTTTAAGACGTTTCTGGCTCTCTCTGGGTGACCTCCACTGCCCAGTTATGCCAAACAAAGTCTAACAATTAGCAGGAGAGAGATACAGAATTTGAGTACTTCTTACAAATCGCTGTAAAGGTGCGTTGAGGGCAGAAAGGCAGCACCGAGGGGGGGTGGTGGGTGGTGAAAGGGGAGGGCTCGCCCTCTGCTGGCGACTTGAGCGGGGTGAGGAGGAGACGGTGGGGGCTCACCCCTCCCCATCGCCCCCAGCTGAGCCTTTGTCCTCGCCTTTCATCAGCTTTGGCATTTGCAAGGTAAGAGTAAAGCAAAGCAGGTCACCCCCGGAGGTGGGAGTGATGCCTAATTAAGGAAAAAAAAATTAAATAATTAGAGGCTACATTATTATAGGGACCTGCCTTTAGCACAGGGTAGAGGCGCATTCAGAGCTCCATGAGTCTGGGGTAGGAGCCTTTGGGTCTTCCCTTCTCTCTTGGACAGAAATCACCGATTGGCACTGGGGACCCGGGAGCTGGCAGGGGACTTCCTTGGGACCCACAAGGCAACGAAGGGGAATCGAGGCAAAATAAAAAAATTTAAAAAAAAAAAAAAATTAATGGGATGACTTTCACACCAAAAAAAAAACCCCAAAAAAACCTAACCCATTTTCCCTGATTCTTACAGGTGCCAGTTTAGCAGAGGAGTTGGACTAGATCTCTAGAGGCCCCTTCCAACTCCGACAATTCTGTAACTAAAGCAAAAAAAATTATGGATTTTAAGACGTTCAGTCTCTTACCTCTAGTTCTCAGCACTTACCTGAAGTCGGGTTGGGCACTGAAGAAAACACACAGGCTGGAGAAAGCCCAGGTTGTACCAGGAAGAAGACTATTTCAGCACCTACAATTTCTTTTTCTTTTCATTGCAGTGACCTGCCAGACGCCGTATCCAGAGCCCTTGGTAACATCGGCAGAGTTTATGCCAGAATGGGCAAATTCCAGCAAGCTATTGACACGTATGTAAAATTAGGAACCCAAAAAGGCATGAGGTTGTATTGTGAAGGGATAGATGATGATGATGATGATGATGATGATGGCTTGTCAGTGTGTTACTTCATACTGCTGGCAAGGGTCGGGGGGGGGGCTGTGAAATTCTCCTACCAACCTGGAAGCCTTTTGTCTATAGAATGAGTGGTTGAAATTCTAACTGCACCTGTGAGAGTTGTAAATGTCTGTCTGTCTGTCTGACTCTGCTTGAAGTTGGGAGGAGAAGATTCCAATGGCGAAATCCAGCCTGGAGAAGACCTGGCTGTTCCATGAAATCGGCCAATGTTACATGGAGCTGAATAAAGCTGAAGAAGCCCAAAATTATGGGCAGAAGTCCCTGCAGTCGGCAGATGAGGAGGGGGACGTTCAGTGGCAGCTCCATGCCACTGTGCTGGTGGCACAAGCACAAGGTAAAGGTGTTGGTACAAGTTTTGCTCTAAGGATGGAAACAGCCCATCTGTTCAGCATCTTGGTGAGACATCTCTGTGATTTAACAACCAGCTCTTCAGATCAGGACCTCTCCTCAGAGACTCAATTAACTATCGGTCTTCTCTTGATCTTGGGTTAAAACAGATGTTTTCATTTGTCTTGTTACAGTAAAATTAAGGAGTTATCAGTCTGCAATCATGAACTTTGAAAAAGCACTTGAGAAGGCAAAGCTTATTCACGATGAAGCTGCTCAAAAGGCCATCATCATTGTAAGTGGGTTGTTGGGAGGAGGGTAGAAGTGGGAGGAGGGTAGAAGGTGGGTGCAGCCTCTGTGAGGGAGCTGGAACTATTGTCCTGTGGAGGCAGAGAACTGTCACTGCAGAGCTCATGGGTTAAGAGGGGAATGCAGTCTCTGAAGCAGTTTGCCTGTGGTCTCTAGAGGCCCCTCCCAGCTCAGGAGACGTAGCCCCAGTTTATGGACCAGTAACAAGGAACAGAAGGGTGAAGCCCCGCTCTGCTCCCGTCAAGGGAAAACTTTCCTTTCACCTCCCCGAGGCAAGGATTTCCCACACAGAACGGAGCGGAGCCGTCTCTGTGCCCAGCTGCTGATCACAGCTCCCCCATTTCTGGTCTTTCCAGAACATCCCAGAGAAACCACTTTGCATCAGAGAGTGGCAGAACATCTGAGCACGGGCCTGTGGCCCAGCCAAAGCACCCCCTGTCTCCTGGTAGCCAGTCCTCAGAGATCTGACAGTGGGTTGTGGGTGACGGAGCGCACCCAGCTGGGCAGCACAGACACCTCCCTGATGGTGACCCCTCCTGAGCCTGTCCTGCCAGAAGAGAAATGAGAGACAGAGATGGGATCTTCAGGGGAGGGACACTGACAGGTAGTAACCGCTGCAGCGAGAAACGAAGCATATCGTTAC
>VXBJ01001867.1:255195-266021 GCA_013400055.1 Nycticryphes semicollaris | reverse complement strand
CCCCCCCGGCGAGTCCTTCGCCGCCCACCGCTGAGAAGGGAGTTAAAATAAACACGGTGGAATCTGCTTTTGCAAACTTTACTCGACATCAGCTCATTTTAAAAGCTGACATTTGAGAGAGTTAGAAAATACTGTCTTTTTATCCTGCGGCACAAGAATTTTAAGCCCTTAAACCTTCCCTCTACGAGGGCAGATTGACACAAATTCCGCTCCGGCCCAGGGCTGTGGCACCGGGAGCACCGACCCCTGGGGACAGAGTGACCGGGCACCGAGCCCAGGCCTTGGGGGGGGGAAGGAAGACAACGATGTTCAAAGGAATCATTTCACATTCCTGCAGAAAGGAGTTTTTTTTTAAAAATAAAATAAAATAATCAGACACGATATAAAAGCGACAGGTTTCTCCAGGAGAGTCTGCTCGGATTCGCACTGAGCCCCCACCCGTCTCAGCCAAGCACAACCCCGACCCCCATAAAGGTCACCACGGAGCAGCCCAGGGGGTTGGGGACACAGTGACACTGCCCAGGCTCTGCCCTGCCCCATGGGCAACGCCCAGACCCCAGGCAGGGTCCCTCACCCCTGCAGGAGCCGGGGCCGGCACTGACAGCACCCAATACAGCACCCCAGTAAGAGAAAGGGGAGAACTCTGAAGGAGAGTCTTCTCCCAGCTGGGGCCCTCCCAGTAACACCACAGCTCAGGAGGAGGGTAACCCAGCACTAACCAGCAGCCCCACCAA
The DNA here is from genome assembly GCA_013400055.1 of Nycticryphes semicollaris. Taxonomy (NCBI): domain Eukaryota; kingdom Metazoa; phylum Chordata; class Aves; order Charadriiformes; family Rostratulidae; genus Nycticryphes; species Nycticryphes semicollaris. Next base: position 265,287 of record VXBJ01001867.1, on the reverse strand, counting down.
CAAACCCACCCTCAGGGGGCCGGCTCCGAGCCCGTCTCGACGGGCACAAGGGAAGCAAGTGAGGAAGCCTCAGCTCCCAGCCTGACTTTGCCTTTCCTTGTTTCTCTGGGAACAGGAGATCACTCCCAGTTTACAGTTCCAGTAAACACCTGGAGAGCACGACGGCTGCCCACAGTCACCCACCGCAAGCCCCAGCGTTCCCTCTGCAGTTCTTCAGAGCCAGAAAGAGCCCAGTCCACATTATGGATCAGTAACAGGAAATCAAACATCAAAGCTCAACAACAAACAACAACAACAAAATATCAAGTTTTAGCACAAATATTAAAAGTTCAAGTGGATGAATTAAAACTGAAAAAAAAAAAACCCCCCAAACCAACCCCCAAAAAACCATACGATGGTGAAGTTCAGCCCAGAGCAAATTCAATATTCCCTTCAACTGGGCAATTCTCGGAGCGGAAACACAAAGCCCTTTAGTTCTCGCTGCATCCCAGGGAATTCTCACAGAAGCTGCTCTTGTAAATCCAAAGGAGCATTTCTCTGATACAAATCTGTTCAAGTTCCCACGTTATAATCACTGAAGTTAATGCCCAAGNTTGAGATTCCAGGAGGAATTTCAGGGAAATCCTCTCTCCTGAGGAGCGGGGTCAGTCTGAAAGCAGGGGCCAGCATGGAGGGACCAAAAGATTCAAACCTTTATTATTTTTTTTTTTCCTTATTATTATTTTTTTTTTTAATAAAGNAAAAAAAAAATTCACAAGCCTTCCCCCTCCCCGAGCTGGTTTCCTCTTCACACACAAGAGCACACAAAACAGAGGTCTCCACCCGAGAGAAATGAAGCTGCTCTAAGTACAATGAGACGTGATGAAGGAAGGAGTCTAAGTACGTCCGTACTCGAGGTTAAAAGAGCTGATCAGGTAACGTGGGGTTTGGGTTTGGTTTTTTTTGCCTTTTTTTTTTTAGCCAAACTGGAAAAAGAAATTTCCAGGCCCAGAAGCTGAAAAAGAAAATGGAAGATATTAGCACTTTCAAGACCCAGAGTGGAACCAGCCGACTCCTCCCACGGCTGCGTCGGGGTCTCGCGGGGTCTCTACTGGGCGTCCCCAGCAGCCATTCCCGAGCAGTGAGAGAGCAGACTATGGGCAACGGGGGTAAAGGGGAAAGATTTGCAAGGATGAAGGGTAAAGCAGCACAGGGAACTGAGTGAGGCTTCCTGAAATTCACTGGGTGAAAGCCCTCAAGGAACACACCCCGACGGGTACGAGCTCAGCGCTGGGTAAAGCCGCCCTGCCCCGAGGTGGGTGAAGAAAAGCTGAGCAGACGTGGGGTTCAAGGGGAGACTGAGTAACAGCTCCTTCAGAGCCTCCAGTCACCTTTCACAGCGTTTGTGGGCAGAGGCCTGGGGACTCACAGCACCAGGATAACACACAGGACAGCCCAAGGATGCCCTGAGGCTGCTTCACCACCAGCAGCAATCCCCAAGTTACGGCCAACTACCGCCCAGCAGCAAACACCGCCTCGATACCGAAGCCTCCACACGCCTCTGGCAAAGGGAACCGCTGGGTTTTGTTGCTTTTGAACCCAAAAGAACTAGAACCAGCTGCTGCCAGGACACTGGGCAGCCAGAGCTTTCCCAGAGCTCAGGTAGTTCTGTGGGGAAGAGTCAAACCCTCTCCTGGAATAACCCCTCTGCTCTGGGAAACCCGGCTCTGGCCCCAGCGCCGTGGGTACTTACGGTGCCAACGCCGAGGGAACACTCCCACCCACCTTCAAAGCTGAAGTTACTCCCTGGTGCTCCGAAGAAGGCCTTGAAGATATTATTTGCATCAAAGTCTACAGGGAAGAAAAGGGAATTGTGAGCAGAAGCGAGAGAGAGAGAGACAGTGACACTTGTCACAGTTCAGAAATTGCCACTTAATTGAAGGCCCATAAAGAACTTGATGAAGGGACAAAGCAAAGGGCGCGCTCTGGCCCAGCACCTCTGCCAACAGCAGGGTCCCCCCAAACAGCAGGGAACGGGGAGAAGTAAGTTGTCAGAGAGACAATTTCAGGGGCAGCCTAGGACTTGTGGATAAGCAGCATTTAGGGGCCCAAACCCTTTCTGTGATGTGGTTTTGCAGTTGCTATGAAAGACCTTCTGCCTAACGGTGGCTCCTGCCAGCTCAGCCAGGGGTTAACACCATCCCACCACGTACCCACAGCCTGAGCCACTCGGGGCAGCTCTGCCCTTCAAAGGCTTCAGAGCCCAAACCCAGCCGATTCATGAGCACTACAGGAGGTAAAGAACTGCTTCAAGAGCAGGCAGGCCCCGAATGGTCTCATCTTCCTCGAGGAACACTCACCTCCCATGTTCAATCCATCCTCCTCCAGATCCTGCCCACTGTCGTAACGGGCCTTCTTCTTGGGATCCGACAGGATGGTAAAAGCTTCACCAACCTCCTTAAACTTCTTCTCCTCTTCCTTCTGCACTTCGGCGCTCGCCCCGCTGTGTCGGTCTGGGGGTACCCAAAACCAGCAGGAAACCAGCTTTTCGTTTCGAGTGTAAACGGAAAACGCTACACCTTCCCAGCTCCCGTCACACCCCCGGAGTTCGGAGTTGTGGGGTCAGGAATGCTGTTTGCCCAGAAATTCCCAATCCCCCTCCACCCCCTTTCCCCACCCCCTGTATATTCCTGCCTCTGAGCGACGGCTGCGCGGGGGCCCACGCGCAGAGAGAGGGGACCAAAGCCACACCACACGCTCCAGTAAGGGATGGTTTTTTGGGTACCTGGGTGATGCATTAGTGCTCTTTTCCTGTAAGCCTTCTTGATCTCATCTTCTGAGGCATTTTTGTCCACCCCCAGGATTTTATAGTAGTCTTTCCGTTTGCTCTTTTTCAGTTCCACTTGTGCCATCTTTAGGAGCTGCTTGTGTTCTGGGGAGAAGCGCAGAGCCAGAGGAAAGCTTTAGTGTCAGGCAGGAGCCTCCTGCTTCCAACTGGGCCCAGACCAACATGTCTGTGACACACGTTGAGCCGAACCACCCGGGTTTACAGTCAGGCAGCCAACTGCAGGTCCCACAGGAACACATCCAGGGTTGGAATGTCTCCAGAGACGGAGGCTCCAGCACCTCTCTGGGCAGGCTCTGCCACCCTCCCAAGTGAAGAATTCCCTCCTCATGCTTACATGGAACTTCTTACGTACAGATTTACGCCCAATTTCCTCTTTGCAGTGGGCAGCGCTGGAAAAAGACTGACCCCTTCCCCTTGGCACCCACCCTTTAAGTATTTATAGACATAAGCAGTATTTGGCAGCCACAGGGATTGAGGTTTCTTTTCTCTGTTTCATTTCAGGCTACGGAAAAAAAATCAAGAGGACCTCTGAGCTAGATCATCTCTCAGCATCCAGCACTGGGAGAGACACCAGATTCCGAGTCAGGCGTTTTAAGAGCGTTTCTGAGGCCTTTTCCAGCATTGCCCTGCTCGGGTAAGGGCTGCAAATCAGAGCATATCGTGGAGAAAAGCAGCAACCAAAAGGAACAACAAGAAAATTGCCAGTTCAGGGGAACCGCCGCAGACAAGCGGAACGTCGCTGGGCTCACCTTTCGTTTTTTCCGTCTGGTAAACCTTTTCATAGTCTCGTACAGCATCTTCATACTGCTCTGTGTCCATGTAACTGGGGAAAGAAACAACGGGGGCGAGGTGTACTTCAGAGGAAACATCAAGAGAAGAGGGTCAGGCACACCGCAGGATCAAGTGAGAGCCCAGACACCGGCTGTTTGTAGAAATCCTGGCACAGGAGCCTGCTCTTTGGACTCCAAGCAGAGACTGCAATCTCATTTGGCAGCACAAGTCCTACTTTAACCATCTGCTAATTACTTTATCCAGCTGCAGGAACTAATAGGAGCCAGGAAGATTTCAAGGAAGCTGGGGCAGAGGTGTAGACCAGCAACGCTAGTGACAATCTTGGCACCCCAGTGAGGACCGTGTGCTCGTCCCTTGGCATTTCAGCCTTACTCCTGCATTAACTACTTACTGCAATTTAGCAATCACTGAGCTGGAGCCTGAGAAGAGCACTGAAGGTTGTAAATTAAAGTGAATGCACAAGGGGAAGGCTGTGGTAAGGGGTTTGGTTCATCTGTCAGGCAGGCAGCTCTGCCACAAAGCGGGGAATGATCAGCGCTGAGGAAAGTAGCCAATAAATCCCGGTCAGAGGAGAGCTTTGCCTGCTGCCCTGGCTGGTGCCAAGGTACAGATTCCAGCATCCTCTCTACAACCCGCCCGGCCTCACTGCGCTACACTGCGGTTCTAGCTGTGGCCGAGACAGGCCCGGTCTCAGCTGATTTCTCCTTTCTGGGAGAAATCTGGGCATCCCATTGCAAAATCCAGTTTGTCAAAAGCATGAACAGCTCCGCCAGGGCAAGATCTCTCCCCCTGCAGCAGCCCTTCTGAAAAAGCTTAAAGGGAGAGGGCTCTCCAGGACCAAACGTCTCACATTCACCTGTAACCACATCTTTAGAACAAACCCTGCCCCAGTACAACCATCACTGGGGCTGTCCCAACTCCAGCAGGATGGACCGCGCAGAGCCCACCCTCCCCTTCGGCAGGACACGGGGGAGACCCTTTAGGACAGAACCTTTATTCAGATCCGTTTCAGGCTCCTTATCCCCGTTGCTCCGAGGTGTAGGGAGGAGGCTCCAACCCGTAAACCGGCCCAGCAGGTCGGCTGTGGAGCTGCACTTACCACTGTGCTCGCCTCAGGTACGCTTTGATGTACGTGTCGTCCAGCTTCACCGCGTTCGTGCAGTCGTCTATTGCTTCTTCAAGTTTTCTAAGCTGCAAGGGCAGAGGGGAGTTCAGAGAATCCCAGAGAAGAAACTCCACTTGAGCGGCATTAAGGTTTTAGACAACTGGAAGGTGGAAAGAATCTTGGAAAAAAATAAATCTCCCTGCTTTGTGTGTCTGCATCCAGGGAATTTTTCCCCAATCCCTCAAAAACCACAGAGCTTTTGTTCCCTGGGAAAAGCAAGAAGCCTGGACAGTAGAGCTACGTGGTGCTTCTCTTTACAAAATGCACTTGGAAACAAGGGTCTTCCCCCAAAAAAAAGATCTGAAAAGCAAGTTATTCTGTGTCTGAACTAATTCCCAGATGGGAAAATAAATTTTAAAATGTTCATAATTATTATTATTGGTATTTTTTTAAAAAAAGCATTGTCAATTTTCAGACCCAGCCACATAAAATACCCATCCCTGCTGGCTCCAGCTCAGCCCACTCTGCAGGTTTCGAGAACGGCCCTTGTCCCTCGGGCGAGCGGGTGTTGAAAAGCCCCGGTGCTGGAGGGAAGTGGCAGCACCGTCACAGCAGTGACTGTGTCCCCCTCCGCAGCGTGTGACCAAAATGCAAGAGCAAACCTGTCCGTGGGTTTTTTAAATTAGGTTGCTTTTATTTTTAGATCAAAACCCAAAAGACAGATGAGCTGTAAGACAAATAGGAGAAGAAAAGGTATCTCTTCATTACCAGGAAGGCAACAAAGAAGGATGGCTTTAATCTGATTAAGATAAGGCCAAGGCACATTCCTCCTCTCCCTCCCACTCTGCGCAAGTTTTGTTTCTCTGGGAGTCAGCTCCCTTGGCTGGCTGGAACAGACCCAGCCATTGTGCAACCACAAAACCCTGCCCTGCTGCCTCCAGCCCCACTGAAACCCAGCTGCCCCAGAGCTGGAGAAGCCTCTGCTTTCCAGAACAAGTGATGTCTGATTTATAAACTCCGTGGAGGAATAGGATGAGAGACCACCTGCCAGCTGACCATTCCGTACCTTTGAGTTAACTGTTCCTCGGTTGCAGTAGAGTTTGGCATTCGTTTTTATATTATTTGGATCTATTCCTAGTGCCTCTGTGTATAATTCATATGCTAGTTTGTAATTTCCTTCTTTGAACGCTTTATTCCCATCTTCTTTCTTTGCTTTAAGTGCTTTGGCATTCTGAAAGAAAGATAAAGACATGAGGGAAGAGGTTCAGGGGTCCCCCAGAGCCTTATTTTCCTGGCAAAGGTCCTCAAACTACGTTAGAATTTGGTTTCAGGCCCCATCACAGGACACACAAGTCACAGCAGCTGGAACGAGCTGTCAGCATTTTCCCATTCCCCAAGAGAAGTGGTAAGAACAGCCAGTGCCAGTCACGGGCATTCTCTCCAGGAACAACATTGTCTAACTTTTAAGATAAATTGACTTCACCGTCATGTTCTTATGTATATAAAAAAAAATTAAAAAAAAATAAATAAAGGAATGGGACCTCACTTTTGGCAAGTTCCAACAGGTTGATTGAGCTTTAAAAATCTGTTTAAGAGCTACACCAGAGCAGAAACGAGGGAAGGAGCAAGATGAAACAGGAGCAACAGTATTTAAATGCAAGTCAACCTGTGGCACTAACACCAAATCCGAAAGTCAGAAGCTCTTTCAGAACTGACAGACCTAGTTCTGTCGCTCCTGAATCTGATCAGGGAGCAAAGAGGACCGAAAGGGAGCCGGGTGGCCTTCAAAGTACAAGAGGTGTCTGAGAGAGAGCTTCCAGCAGCTCAGATTTACCCAGAGCAGCCGCCGTTGTCTCTGGGCAGGGTGAGACACAAGACCTGCTGCTGGGGATCTGGGGAAGGAGAGCGTCGAGGGAGGGAGAAGGGACTGACCCGGCAGAACCAAGTTAGGTCTTTGGTTAAAAACAAACCAAAAAATAATCCTGGTAATTTCACAGCCCCTTTTGCCAGGATCCACAACTCACCCTGCAGGCGAGACACGCTTTCTCGTGGTCAGGAGCCATCCTGAGTGCCTGGACAAAGAACTGCACGGCCTTCTCAATGCAGTCCTCGTAGTACAGGCAGAGACCGCGCACGTACAGAGCATCGGCGTTCGTGGAGTCCATTCGTAAGATGTCACTGTAACAGATGTATTAAAAATATATATACATATATAATGAAGTGTTTCCCTATCCCAGTTTCCTCCTGATCACCAGGACATCTCCTCTGCTGAGTTATTTTATCAAGTCTGTAGGAGGGATGTGCAAAACGTATGGGAAGTCGCTGCAGCCAGACTTGCTGGCTATAGCACAGCTCCCCAGCCAGACTGAGCGTAAAGGGGATGAATCCGTGTGCTCTTCCTCACCACAGTTTGCATTAAGGACTCTTTATTTATTCCCTCCTTGGTTCAGGGCTGAGGAACCCAAGCAGCAGCCGCTGCTCAGACGCTCACCTGGCTACAGACTGCGCCTCGGGGTAGCGACCCAGCAGCGCCAAGCATTCAGCCTTGAGGATTTTGAACCGGTGACAAGCGGGAGCGAACTCCAAAGCACGATCCATGCAAAATACAACCTGGTGTGAGAAAACACACACATGTGAGCAAAGCAAACAGCCCCCAGGCTCGGTTTGAATGGCTGCACCGTTACCACACCCGAGAGTTCATGTGTGCTTTTGCCCAGAAGATGAGCATCCAGACATCTGCTCCCTCTCTTGCTGGAGATTTATTTCATTAGAAAATGCTCCTCATGTGCAGGATTTTAAAGGGCTTTGTGTGCAAAGGTCTGTGGCACCTGCTACGACACAGCACTACCTGAAAGATTCAATGGACACCTGTAGAAGATCCATGCCTTTAACTCTTCTGAAATTGTAGGCCCTCCAGAAAATGCCAAGGAAGACAATTCTGCCCCTGTTTCCTGCATTATAAAGACACGTGGGCAGGAGAGAAACTCAACAGAGAGAGACAGTTTGGACAAAACACACAAAAGTACAGCGCAGGGACCCATCTCACACAGGCAGGGTGATCTAATAGGTCCCTTCCATCTCTGCCTCCCTGGTGGGGACATCTGCGCCAGAACAGGGGCATTGTTCCACCACCCTTCGTCTGCTTCCCCTCCCACGACACTGGGATGACGCGCTGTGCTCCAGACCGAGGAGCCAACGGCTGCTGGGCGAGGAAGGAGCTGGAGCAGCTCTCCAGAAACAAAGCTGATACTTCACATGAACCTCCCCAGCAAAGTGAGACAGGAGGAGTGAGAGGACAGAGGGGACGGATGCAAGAACCCAGAACGTGCCATCCAGGCAGGGGAATTCCCACACACAGAGTCCAGACCATCCATCCCATCTACTCCTCACAACCAGCTGACACAAAGCTGGGATATACCCTTCCAAAACCTTGGGCTCAGCCTAAGAGTGTGGACAAACCCCTTTCTGGGCCAAACTTGGGCCTTACGTGCATCCAACTCAACAGAAACAATCGCACAAGAAGTGTTCGGTGCCTTTCAGATTTCACACTGTCATTTCTTGTTTTATCAGGTCAGTACCAGCCACGTCCTGACACAGCCCTTGGGAAGAAGAGTTTGGACACAACGAAGACTGATCTGTGTTCCTCCCTCAGTGACCCCGGCCAGAACACTGGCACACAGGCTCCTCTTTAATATTTTTTTTTTTAATTTTTAAATAATAATTAAAGAGTTGAGAAAGAAGAATCCTGAATATGCATTTTAGGAGCAAAGTGTGATGGGACGCTGCTGACAGAACCTGTATCAAACAGCTCATTCATGGTCGCCTCGCAGAGCGGAGGGGAACAGAGAACATTCAGCCTGAGCCAGGCACCCTCTTCACTTTTCATTCCTTCGGTGCTCAGAGAGTGTGAGCTCTGCCATTTTTACAACCACCACAGCGCAGCCCTGCTCCAGCAGCAAGAGTATGTTCTACAGCACCTCCCAGTAGGGCCCAGCTAATGTTGGGCAGGGGGATTAAGATGTGCATTGGCTGAAGTGGGTGGGTAAAATACATCCCTTCCTAATGCTACAGGAAACAACCCAAGTTCACCTTACCTTCCTGAAATCTCGTTTCTCAAAATCCACCTCAGCTATTTTTTCATACTCCAGCACCGTACTGGCGTTCTTCAGCTGCAAGAGAGAACAAGCAGGTGTTGCAGGACAGCCACGGGCCTGAAGCACCATCAAGCAGCATTTAAGCAGCCAGTCCCTAAAGTGTCAGAGCAGAGAGTATTTGCAGATGATGGAACGGTAATGCGGATTACATGAGTACTTTTGCCAGCGTTAAAATCGTTGTGAAATCAAGTGGCCTAACTGGTAGTGGCAGGAAAACATACCCCTGTGAAGGAGATACAAAAGTGGCAGCAGCCTTCTACGTGCTGCCTCACCCACTTCCGTGCTCCCTTACCACCATGCACCATTTCTCCGCTGGGGTGCTGGGTGAAGGACCAGCTTAGCCTTCACGCTTCTCTGCTAAGAAGAGACAACCACACAGAAAGGTAACTATGACGGTCTACTGCAAACCAGAGACGTTGACAGCATCTCATTTTTTCCCCCCCTTGCCCCAACTTCATGGCATGCAAACAGTCATTTACCAGCAATGACTGTGATTTCACTTTGCAAATTGGAAGCAAAAAGCTTCAATCCGTTCCCTTCGACGGCCCCATCTACTGGGAATATTCAGGTGTGAAGAACCTCTCACCTCCTGCTGCGCCTGGGTGTTCTTATGATCCAGCTCTAACACTCGCTGAAAGCAGCGGCTGGCGGCCATGGCGTTCCCCAAGGAGAGATGGCACTTCCCTTCCCGTAGGTGGCCCTGGGAAGACATTTAAAAAGGAGCTGCAAGGTGTGGAGCGGAAGGGTACCGAGACACGAGTGACAAGTACCGAGTTTCCCCAACGTACCCTTACAAAGCTGTCATCCAGTCTGACAGACTGCTGGGCATCACCAAGGGCTTCTCGGAACCTCCCCAGCATCATGAGCGTGGCAGCTCTGTTCCCGTAATAGCTGGCGTTATTCGGGCAGGTATCTGGGGAGGATGGAAGAGCGGTCGCTGTTAGGGTAATGCAAGCAGTGACACAACTTGTAGGACATATTAGAATTAATAATAATTAATAATAATAAAAAAGGTGGTTGGATTAAAAACTCATGCGCCCTCCTGGTTTATAACGTCACTCGAGTGGCTTCAGATGCCCCACGGTGGTCACACAGCTGTTTTGAACAGCAAGTTACAGAGTCACAGAATCTCAGGGATTGGAAGGGATCTTGAAAGATCATCCAGTCCCATCCCCCTGACAGAGCAGGAACACCCAGAGCAGGTCACACAGGAA
>VXBJ01001867.1:217815-233503 GCA_013400055.1 Nycticryphes semicollaris | reverse complement strand
GGGGGGGGGTGGTGGGGGGGGGGAGGGGGGGGAGGCAGGACCACCAAAAAATCCCCCACCTACCCCAGCAGAGCTCCAGGAAGCCAAGGAGGGGAAGATTATCTTGGGGACCAGATTATATTGATTATATTGCCTAAATTGATTATATTGACGATATTGAGCTCCCGAGGAGCAGATATGAAATGCACGGGCTGATAAAGCAGCTTAAGCACCAACATTGAGACTAAGGCAGCAGGGACCTGACCCAAACACAACATTGAGGAGCAGGAAGAGCCAGGGTGGCAAACAAAGGCCCCAGCAGCCCTGGCATTGCCTGTGCCGTGGGCAAGGAGGTGTCGGTGGAGGTGTCAGCGTGGGGCAGCCACCAAACCAGGATGGGCAGAGCTGTGAGGAGCTGCCACCAGTGCCACGGGGACCCAGGTGATGTCCCCATTGTGGGATGCTCCTGCTCAGCCCTGGGCACTGGCACCAGCACCGACCCCGCGCGTCCCACCGCCCTCCCAAGCCCCACTTACCGCCGAGTTGAAGCGCAGGTGGCAGATGTTGCAGGAGATGAACTGCTTCTTCTTGAGCGGGGTGGGCACCCCGAAGGTGTGGCTGATCACTGCCTTCTGCACCGGGTCCATCTGCAAGGGAGGGATGGCAGAGGGCGGCTGGGTGACACACTGCGATGGCCACCCCGGCACAGCACCATGACATAGCCATGCCCGTGCCCGCCACACCAGCTGAGGAGCCGCTGTGGGGGCTGGCAGAGCTCCCACCCAGTGCTGGGGAGGAGTGGGGGCTGCGGTGGGTCCGGCACAGGGCAACACATGCTGTGTTTTTTAGTCCATCCCTCAAAAATCCAAAGCAGAGGGGATCAAACGCCTGCTGCGGTCTGGCAGAGGGGACGAGGCTTGCTGTGGGGGCCACAGACTGGCAACCCCATCCTCCCTGCCCCTCTCTCCCCACCACTGACTCTGGTATCACAGGTTTCAAATGATATCAGTTTCTGCGCTCTCAGTTGCTGCCCTCGACTTCCCAGTGCCGGGGCAGCTTTCCCAGGCGCTCAGCAGGAGCAGGAACAAGCAGAACAGGGGACAGAGGTGATGGAAAGGAGCAACCGGCCATTAATCCTCCATGTGCTCTTGGTCAAGGAGCTGAAATGTCCCCGTGTCAAAGCCGAGGGGGCGAGCAGAGCCACGCATGCCTGCTGCTTGCCCACGGACACTGCATAGCCCAGGCAGGGACCAGGGCAAGGAAGGACAATGGTGCCCGCAGCCATTGGCACCGCTGGGCACCCGCTCCCAGCCAGGTGTGCACTTTGCCTGCTCTAATCCAATTATGACCCCAATAATTTGCAGCCCTGGGTACCGCACGGGGCCGGGCAGGGGGACACAACGGCTCCAGTGCTCTGCCGTGAGCCGTGTCCATCCCCGAGCCTGCGGATGGCGCGGGGGCCGCCGGCGAGGCAGATGCTGCCGACTGATGACAGCGCTGCTGTCTCTGCCCGAGGCTCGGCGTCACTCCTCAGCCCAGGCAGCAAACTTGTTCGAAAAGCCATAATTGTTTTAAACAAAATGCATTTATGAAGGGAGGGGGGGGAAATAAGAATAACCTCTTTGTTTGAGCGCAGCTATAATCTATAATGCGAGTATTGTTCCCCTACCCTGTGGCATAGGAAGATCATCTTATCTGAGCCCTGCTGTCAGCAGAGCCCTGGGTTTTCAGGCGATCGTATTTCTCTGCGGAGCTATTTGGTTGCCGAGGCAGGTGCATCAGTCTTCGAGGCACATGCCTGGACAACGGAGCCATTATCCAGACCCCCAGATTCCTTTCCAGGAGTGAGCGGAATGGTAAAAAGCAGGTGATTAATGAAGTGCCTGTTTGCTAGGAAATTTTACTCGCTGGCCTGGCATATAAATGAAGAGGTGTTTGGGGTTCGGCGGAGACCCCCGAGGAAGCTACAGATGGCAGAGATGCTGCTCCACCCCTGACGACAAACCTTGCCCCTTGTGCCGTGGCAGCAATCCCTGCGCTGGCAGCCTACGGGCAGGCACGGGGCTGGCACTTGTCTTCTGGAGATAAACCCGCCTTTTCCATGCAAAGCAAAGAAAAACGGCTCCAACCTTGGCAAGCAAGGTCAGGGCACAGCCCACAGGGATCAGTGCTGGGAGCCCAGCCCTAGGATTCTAGGAATTCTAGGATGGTTTGGGTTGGAAGGGACCTTAAAGCCCATCCAGTACCACCCCCTGCCCTGGGCAGGGACACCTCCCACCAGACCAGGTTGCTCAAAACCCCGTCCAACCTGGCTTTGAACACTTCCAAAGCTTGGATGCCACCCGAGAGCCCTTGTGCTTCTCTCCCAGTGAAAATACAAACCCACTGTCAACTTCTCCCAGGAACTCGCTGCTATTTCAGGTACAAGAAAGATACCTCCCCCCTCCCTCTCCCACCTCTCCCCCGGGGCCGGTGAGGGTCGGTGCCTCAGCGGTACCTACCGGTGCCTGCAGCCAGGCGGGCCAAGGCTCCTTCAGCAGAACGGACTCAGCAGCTGAGGTTTTGGGCACCGCACACTTGGAGAATACTTATTGACTCACGTTACTCTATTTATCCCTGGATGTTCCTACTGATATAAATAGAGGTCCCTGTGCTGAGCTCCCTGCCGGACTCTGGGGTCAGAGACGGGAATTCAGGGGGACGCAGCATCAGTTTGGTTGCGTCTCCTGCCAAGGTTCTGCGAGGTGCTGCTGGGTCCCGGGGATTTGCCACATCCCAAGAGCCAGAAAGGGCCCTTAGAGTGTGAAAGGTGCCTTCTGTGTTTCATTAGGGTTTTTTGTTTGTTTGTTCTCTTCCCCTGTTGTGGATGATTTAAGCAGCAGGAGAGCTCAGTATGGAAAGGTTTCCCTCGTGCTGGAGTAAAACATCTGCTGGGTTCATGAGAGCCTTGTGACCTGCTCAGAGTGCAAAGTGTTCTGCTGGGTGGTCACGAAGAGCTCCTGCTCCACAGGGCAGCACCAACTCCTGCACAGTGTCACCCGGGAGCAAAGGCAAACCCTCCTGTTCCTCTGTACAATTCACTCACAGCAGCTCTCTCAAAAAACATGAAATCCTCAGATTGATGCCCCCTCTCAAATTCCACCTTGGGCTCTGACCTGGCATCATGGCTACTTGGGCAGAGAAACAGGAGCAACCATCCTGGCTCTGGGCACAAGGGATGCTCAAGCCCTGCGTCCCACAGGGACGGGGACTCTGCTCTGGGTCCCCACAAAGCTGCTTGCCCAGGATGAGCCCTCACAGTCCCAGCCTCAGCTGTTCCTCCAGCACAAACACATCCCAACGGGGCAGCTCCCACCACCCCAAGGGTCTCAACATCACATCCCAGGCTCGGGGCTGAGCTCAGAGCAAGCTGTCCTATACTGTGGGACAGCCACCCCCCAGCACCTCCACCCCCATGTCCAACCCATCCTCGGGGGCAGAGGAGACCCCACCGAGCACAGCAGCAGCACGATGGGGCTTTGCAGCTCCAGCAAGTGCAAGCAACTCATTTTCCAAATTATTATGGGGTTTTTTTGTGAGCAACACAGCTCCAGAGAACACGTGTCAAGGCAGGGGCAGGCAGGAGCCAAGCAGAACAAACAACGGGGTCTGGTTCAAGTCAGCTACTGACTCCAGCGACTAAAAAAAGGAGCCCAGACAAAGAGCAGCAACCTTAATGGCATCAAAAAAATCCTCCTCTCCTGTGTTTCTGCTTGTTAGCGCAGTGGAGAGACAGGCGAGAGCTGGGATTTCAAAAGAGCTTAAAGGAGTTAGACGTCTGAATCCCATTCAACAGCTACAGGAATCCTGTACTTAATTTCTCCGGCTGCTCTTTGAAGATCTCGGTGATAATTTGCACCTTCTGAGCATGTTTAATCTCAGCCATTTACAAAAGGCTGGCGAGCAAGCAGGGAGGGAGCTCAGGGAAGTCCCATTTCCAGGCTCATGAGGGAAAAAACCCAGGCATTTATCAAACCCAGCAAGGTCCGTCCTGCCTCTGCAAGGGGAGCAGCCCCCGGTCCCACTCCCCATCAAGGCCCCTGAGCAAACCTGTCCCTCAGCGATGCTGGGAGCTGGTCCCTGGGGAATCCCAGGCAGCTGGAACACCACGGCACGGACCCAGACCAAGGCAAGAGGGGGTTCTGGAAGCAGATCCCAGCCCACCCCCACCAGTGGGAGGCGTGGGGCAGTGCCTGGGGGGGGCACAGAGCAGCATGGATCAGGAACAATGGCACTGCACCCCCAAAACACTGCCCAATGCCTTTGGCCTCATCCAGGTCAGTTTAGGTGTATAAAGGAGCATCTCTACCCACTACCTTTAACTGCCCCACACAAGTGCTTGGTCAGTGGTTCAAGGTTGGGGTCCCTGAGCCCAAGGGGGCGGTGGGAGAGGTCCCACAGCAACCAGGCTGTCCCCACACCCACAGCCAGGTCCCCTGGATCCTTACGTGCCTTCTCTCTCTTTCTTTCCTTTATTTATTTTTCAACTAATGAACTGCTCTCCAGAGCTACTTTATTACTATTGATTCCAGGAGCAAAATCCAATTGATCTTGGTTAAAATGAACCATCTTTTGAATTCTGCTGTATATGGGCCATGGCTGGGGCAGGAACTGCTGTGAGCTAAGGGCAGGGTGGGTGCGATGCACCAGCATCCGTCACCCTGAGATCCCCCTAATTAAGCCAGAAATTACCTGGTGGCATTTAAGGAGTGGTGCTGTGTAGGAGAGGGATTGCTGTGGGGGAAGAGGGGGTCCAGTGCCCGATGCCCACCCCCGCCCCCAGCAAGGGACTCACCGTGTTGAAGTTGGGGAAGAGGTTGAGCGGTGACGTCCCGTTGAGCCTGAAGGTCAGAAAGTGCTTGATGTCCAAGGGGGGATGAAGGGGACGGCCGGGGATTGGCAACGACGCGAGGAGGGGGCTGCTGTGTCCGGAGGGACCTGGGCAGGCAGAGGGGAAAGAGCAGCGTTAGAGACGGTGGCCCCTGCTCGCAGGTGGGGGGACATGGCACGTGGGGACATGGCACATGAGCTCTGGACCTCCTTGGCAAAAGATCCCAGCCCAAGGTGGCACCTGGTCCCCCTCTGCCTTTTGGGCTCAAAACCAGCATCCTGGTTCAAAGCCATCTTCACATCAGAGCATCAATGATCCCCTGGCCACCCCTGGTGCCACTTTGGGGCCGTGCCCAGGTACTCGTCACCCCCTCCAGCACCCCCACCCCACCAGCCAGGACGAGGACACGGGGGCCGGCGGCGGGCACTTGGCTGTTTGCTGCCCTGGCAGAAGGCAGGGCTGGTGCCGGAGTGGAGATACACATCTGAAATTCAAAAAAGTTTGAGAGATTTGCCCAATCCGAGCGGCGAGCGCGGGCCCCGCGGGCACCAACGACCTCTTTCTGGGAGAGCGCACACGGGCGGCTCGGCAGCGGCACCGGAGCCATCCCCGAGCCAGGCCTTACTCCAGGGAAAAATTACATTTTGCTTCATCAGGCGTGCATTGATCGAGTTAATTCCAGAGTCGCCCAGAAGGGAAATCTGTGAAACTGGTTTATATATAAATAAATAAATAAATAAAATTACGGCGACAGCGACAAGGGCGAGGGAGGGAAGGAGCAAAAGCAAGCAGAAATGGGTGAGCGATGCATAATTAACCTTCTGAGGCGTGAAAGAGTATTTCTGCATCAAAGCATTGGAGAAAGCAGGGCTGGTGCCTGGGGAGCCGGCTCCCGGGGACCCCCAGACCCACATGTAGCCGCGACCCTGGGGAGAGCAGCAGCCACAGCAAAGGAACTCGGGGCTGGGTTGAGGGGCTTCCACTTGCCTTTGACAGTGTTTTTTGTGCTGATGGCAGGAAGAAGAGGATGGGTGAACACCTCTGCCCCCACCATCACTAACCCAGGAAAGTGTTTTTGCAGCCCTCACCTCTCGAGTCCTACTCCCCACACTGTTCCTGATCCAGGCCAGGATGCTGGTGGCCTTCTTGGCCACCTGGGCACACTGCTGGTTCCTGTTCAGCCCACAGTCGACCAACATCCCCAGGTCCTTTTCTGCCAGGCAGCTCCAGCCACTCTGCCCCCCAAGCTCCAGCTGAGATGGGACCCTGTGGAGGGGACAGGACCTTTCCTTCCCAACTCTGCCATCAAACTGTCCAGGACTTCCATGAGCAGGAAAAGGGCTGAGACCCTCCAACAGCATCACCCTCACCCCGGCACCCTGCAAGGAGCAGCCACTCACCTGTGACTGGCAAAAAGAAGGACAACCAACACCCCATGGGAAGGATGAGCCACCCAGCGTGGCTCGCTGTCCTCTGGCCACAGAGGGTGGACAGGGCAGCAGCCACGCGGCACGGGGACAAAGTCACCGCCATCGTCAGTTTGCCTGAACCTCAGATGACCACAAAAGCATCAGCACAGTGTGTGGGGTGAGGACCCACGCTCTTGGGGCACTTTCCCAAGGTTATGGGGCCATGCCGTTACGGATCCTGCTTTACCTTTGCTGCAGGGGAAATTCCGGCAGCAGCTGTGGGCTGTATTTTTAGGTATTAATTAGCCACTCAATTAAGGGGATTTGCTTAGGGGAGAGTGGCAGGGCCCTCAGGTCTGTCTAGGATGACACGACCTTACCCTTGATGATGGGCACAGGCTTTGCTGGTGAATGGCACCCCCAAATGTTGGGTCTGCAGCTCTGGAGCAGGACTGTCCCCCTCTGTGGCACTGCCCCTGTCTCCCCCTCTCTTTTGGCAGAGGAGCCCCCACCCCTGCAGCAAACGCAGCTGCTCTGGCACCATGGCATCAGCCCCCGGGTCCCACTGAGCTGGGATGTGCTTGGGGCTCCATGGAGGGATGCAAAAGGTGGGTGCAAGGAGGGCACCCATGGGTACTACCTGCACCCTGGCCAGGCTCTGGGCACATGTCACCCGGTTGGAACTACCAAGGTAGGTCACTGTGCCCATCCCTGCTGCGTGGGGACATCACCCCTGCCCCACCACCAAGTTAGTTCTCAACCACAAGCAGGTCTGAGACGCTGATGCCCAGGACAGGTCCCTTTGCCACTCCAGCTTCTCATCAAGGGGGCAAAGATGCTCTTAACGGAGCTGCCAGGCCTGGCTGAAAGTTGTCAAGCCACTCGGTGTCACTGCTTTGGTGCCACACGTCCCCTGAGGCCATCAGCTGAGCCCCTTCCCAGCCCTCCAAAGCTCAGCCCGGCTCCTGTCCCATGGGCACACAACTCTCAGAGGGGCCCCTTGGAGTTCAGAGATGTATTTCAGTCCTTCATTTAACCAATCTCACCCAGGACTGTCCCCAGCTGCTGTCCCCAGCCTGTCCCCCCACAAGCTCTTTGCTCCGCACGGCCTCTACACGTACATCTGCAGTGGGTTTTCTCCCCGGGTCCCCTGCAGGATAGATCAGAGCAACGCTACGTATGCGCAAACCTCCCAGAAACGCCTTCACAGGCGGCAGGGACAACGCTGAGGGTTTTCATACCAACACGAGAATCTGCCAAGGACCCGTCTCTGCAGACGCCAGCTGCCTCGCAAGGAGCATCTGGCGCAGAGTCTGTGCTGGGCAGATGGAGACGGGGCTGTTTATTCGCACGGAGGCAGCCTGGCTCCCTCCCAGTCGGTAGGTGTTCACAGCAAATTTTGGTGGCGTCTCAAATTCCTTACCCAGGGTTTTAAAGCTTTTTTGTCTCCGGCCAAGCACGGGCTGAATTCGCTCCAGCTCTTTTCCAGGAGGCTCTCTGGGAAACGTGTGCGCGATCCCCGGTGCCAAAGGCTGCTGGCAGGAGAAAGCGGAGCAGCGCTAGGTGACAAGGCTGGAGCATGACCGGAGCAGCCCCAGTGCTGCGTGGGGTCCGGACCAGTAATGGACTGGACCCATGTTGGACTCCCAGAGCAACCAGCCCCCGCAAACCTGACCCAGACCACCGCACAGCAGATCCACTGGCCCTGCACAGCAAGGCTGGGGTTGCCCTGGCATGGTGGGTTTGCTGAGTGGCCCAAGCAGCCCCCACAGCACAACAGGCCTTGGCAAGCGCAGCCCCCCCAGATCCCCAGGGAGAGGAAGGGACAACCCCCACCCCCCACACCTCCCAGTCTGCAGAGCAGCTCAGTGCAACCCGCTCTGTCGCTGCCACCGCTTCCCAGCGCCCCCCAGGAACACAAGGGTTGTGCACATCGTGAGCATCATCCTGCATCCTCCCATCTCCAGTGGCCATAGCCACAGCTGCCTCCCCGACACACAGTTTGCCCAGTAGCCACCAGCAAAGCCCAGCTCGCTGAGAACCACACGCCCGAGCCAAGGGGTGTTTGTGGGCGAGCAGCCTCCACCCAAGGACCCTCATCATCCAACACCTCCTCCTAATGGAACAGCTGGAAGGACATGGACTTTTGGCCATCAGCAGTCACCTGCCACCAGCCCCTGGACAGAAATCCTTTCCCCACAGGCACAGGGTGCCCATGGGAGCCTGTGAGGTACCACCAGGCACCCCCAAACACCCCATCCAACGCGCTTATCTGACATAGGGGCCCAGGGTGTGGTACCCACTGGGTCAGACAGATGGGAACCCACCCCTCAGAGCAAGGAGTGACCCCAGCAAGGCAGGCAGCTGAGCACTGGTCTTGAGGCAGTGCAGCCCCTTGGGACACCCAGGCTGCCCCCGGAGCTGCGGGGGCTCCATAAGCCAGAGCAGGGGTGGATGTAGGTCCATGGCAGGGGCAGAGATGGGGGGAGCACTGAGCCTGGGCCCCGTAGACCTCCTGCGTTGCTGCACACGAGGCAACCATACGAGGGCAATGGGGACCACCAGAGTTAGGGACAGTGGGGTCAAACCCTGCCAGACACAGCCCCTGTATCCACAGGACAGTGTGAACTTACCCGGGAAGGAGCGGAGCTGAATCCCACGGGAGGACACGGTGCTGAGCATTAACCCGACGCGATACTTCAAGCTGCTGCCTCAGCTTTATTGCAGATTAAAATCAGTCAGAAGGGTCTCCTCACCCACCCTGACAGGACTGAAGAAACCATCCCTCCCAGTTAATGCCCCACGTCTGCCCCCCCCACACCTTGCAGCCCCACCAACTCCACCACGGTCTCCCACACCCCAAGGGCTCCCAATGTCTCCACTCGCTTTGGGGTCAAGGGGATACTTAAAAGGCAAAACAAGGTGAACAGCTGGGGTTTGACCCAAAAACAGACGTTAGAAGGATCTCTCGAGGTCACGGAGAGCTCAGAGGGCAAAGGGAACGCAGGTGTGTGATGCCGTTGAGAAAAGACCAGGAATTCACCACTTCTTATTTTTGGACCCCTGCTTATAATTTATTCTGTCATTGCAAAAAAAAAAAAATGTCCTTTTAGGTATCTTTGTACTTTAAGCACTAGGAAAATTAAGATAGACCTTTTTAATATATATATATATAGTTATATATATATTTATATATATATATACACACATACACATATATACACAATGATGCATTTAGAAGTTACTATTTCCTCAGCGATTACAGTATCATTCTCTAAATCCCTTGCTCTTGAAATGATCATGACTTGATGCCACTGCTAAAAATACCCTGTGCCGTGCGCGAGGAACACCAACAAGACACCGCCAGGCATTTTGGGGTTTGCCACGGAGCTAGAAAGACACGCTGCCTTTTCTGCATTGGTTCCTGAGGCTCCAAACCAACAAAAAAGCCGGTATTTTTTGCAGAGTATTAAGTAAAAGCTGCTGGCTACCGCTGTGCAAAGGCACCATGACATTTGAGCTCAAGAGAAGATGTGCCTTCATCTCCCCAAACCAAAAGAATAACAAACCCTTGAAAGAAAACCACCTCGTTGTGATTTGGGATTTCAGCTGGCCTCAAGATTTTAAATTCCCGTCAATTCAGATGGATGATTGGGGAATGAGGGATGGTTGTGGGACCAGTGTGGTTTCGTGAAGCTGTTTCCTCTTCCCAGCATGGAGCAGGTCACCATGCACCAGCGGCCACCCAGCCTCAGCAGTGACCAGCGATGGGGAAAGGTGGCATCGAGCGGGCACTTGGGGCTGCCCGCGGGACTCAGCTCCCTGCCCGCAGGGCTCTGCCTTCTCTGGCCACCGCTCACTTCACCTGTGCCATGATGAAGCCCGACTCCCTCATGCTCTCGTAGTACTCAATGGCCAACGCAAAGTCAAACTCACTGATGGCTGGCCCGTCGATGGCGATCTTCATGAGGTCAGAGAGCCCCTCGTCCTTTGTGCGGCGCGACCGTCTGCGCTTCAGGAGCTCCCGGCCCCGGCTGATCTTCTCAGCAAGGACCGAACCCAATGGCAAGGCCAGGGCGATGGCTGCGAGGACAGCAAAGTCGGGGAAGAGCTCATGCATCTCAGAGTTGCTGTAGACCAGCTTGACACAGAGGTCCTTGAAGGAGAGCTGGCTGAGGCTGAAGACGATGCGCTTGAAGAGGGGGAAATCGCTCAGGGCCCTCTCACTCACCACCACCCGGGAGTAGGCCTGCAGGAGGAAATTCAACTCGCTGATCCCATAGCTGCCAATGTCCTCCAAAGACTGGGGGTAGCACTTGGGGTTGAAGATGGCAGAGAAGGAGCTGATGGCCTCCAGGACGCTGCTGGGGAACCTGTCCAGCAGGTTGCCCTGCATGCTCTCCAGGTAGCTCTCCTTCAGGCGCTCAAAGTGCTTCAAGTGCACCTTGGAGCAGTTGGCCAACTCAACACCCTTGTAGTAGAGGCGGCTCTCACCCTCCCGGTCATCTTGTGGGTGTTCATTCATCTCATTGAGGAACTCCTGGAGGTTCTGGCCACTAGTGCTCTTCTGGGCCTGCAGGGTGGTGACTGTGGCAGAGACGATGGGCTTCAGGATGGAGAGGTCAAAGTCCTCAATTTGGAAGAAGCGGCTGAGTTTCTGGAAGATGGGGAGGACATCCAGCAGGATCTTGGTGAAGGCCACAAACTGGAACTTCTTGAGCTCTTCACAGAGGCCATGGGCCACCGGTGACCGCTCTGCCTCACTCTCCAGCAGCAACACCAGCGTGGGCCATGATGAATCAATGGCTTCCACAGCTGGGAAAATAGAAGTCCAGTGGATGGCTTTGGAGCTCCCGAGATCTATCTCACAGAGGTCCAGGACGCTCCGCAGCTCCTGCAGGCTGTTGCTTTCTCCCCTGAAGCTGGAGTAGAGCCTGTACACAGCATCCACAGTGGTCTCATATTTCTGGAGGTATTCGATGCTGACGACGCTCTCGGCTGGCAGCAGGGAGCTACCATGGGACAGGCAGTGCGTCTCCATGAGGAGCGGGCAGAGGGAGGTCAGCGCGGTTCCCACCCCGCTCAGCCTCTCGGCCACCAGCGAGGCGCTGTCAGCGCTGAGCCAGGTGATCTTCATGGTGGGGATGCCGAAGGAGCGCATCACCTCGCCCACCTTGCCCGCCACCGTAGAGGCCTCCCCGGTGGGCAGCTCGAAGCTCCCCAGGAAGGTGGCAGAGGTCTGCCCGCTGCAGGGGGAGACGGTGGTGGTGAACATGGCCAGGCTGCGGTGCTCCAGGACGTCCACCGTCTCGTCCACCACCAACCCGACAAACGGTGAGGCTTTGATCCTGTGCCTGTCCTCGTTGTGCAGGACTTTAGCGATGGCTGCCTGGGGCAGGAGGAGGAGGTGCACGGAGCAGGCGGGGAGGGAAAGAGAAACACAAGATCAACTTCCAAAGCCGGCGGCAGACGCGGAGCACCCGGCACAACAGCACAGCTCCTGACATCGCATCGCCCCAAGAGCGGCGCAGGGTCTCCTTAAATAGGCTACAAACACAACTGCACGCACAAGCTGGAAATCACCTTCTTTTCCCCCAATACAGCAGCTCCTCCCACTCCCGTCCTGCAGCCCAAGCAATGGGTGAAGCTGCAGAGAGCCTGGGGGTCTCTTCCCTGAGATGGGGGTCACAGCTCTGCAGCTTCAGCAGGAACCAAACAGTACCGGGGCAACATTGCCCCCAAAGCCCCTGCCTATGCCAGGAGTGAGGCAAGATGCTGACAACCCACTGTCCGGGCTCAAACTTCAGCCGTTGCTTTTCCACGCACGGGCAGCAGCAGCACCAAAACCTTCTGGTGCCTCTCCCTTCTCCGCTGAGTTTTCCCCATCCCAGGCAAACGCCCTGGTTTGAAGGGAAAACTTCCTCAGTGTGTGTGTGTGTGTGTGAAGGCTGTAAGTAGCACTTCAGGCTGAGAAATCTAATTAGTGGATTTAGTCTATCTGCAGCAAAATAAGGCTCTTTACAGATCTAAAAAAACCTGGCAAATGGCCAAGACTCACTAAAAAAAAAATTAATTTGATTTTAACAGGCATGAAGCGTTTGTAAAATTGAGAAAATCCTTTCTAAACTCTCCGGCTACTTGATCTTTCTGATCACTCAGTTTAGGGCAAAAAGAGGAAAAACCTACAGTGCTCCTGTGCTAATTAAAGTCCTGAGCTTTCATCCCCTGGGCAGCCTGGTGGGCTCAGTCAGGAGAGGATGCTCCCACTCTCCCTACGTGTCTGGAACCACACGTGTGACCACGAGCCCAAGGCACCTGCAATGGAGCCCATTGCCTTCTCCTGCTCTGTCAAACCAGGGAACGGCACCAAGAAAGTGCCTCGTTGATGTTTAACATGGAGGAATCTTTCAGTCTCCAACAAAACTCATGGAGAAAAGGAGCATTGCCTGCTCTCCCATGGGACCAGAGCTTGCCCCAGCTCAGCCTGGTTGTGTGGACAGGGCTGGAGGTCCCAAGCACATTGGGACGTGCCCTGGTGCCACAGGGAGTGTTTAACTGTCCAAAGATGGGGACAGAGGTCTGTCCATCAGCAAACACTGACACAGAGGCTGTGGGTGCTCCTGAGCACCCAACAACCCCAGCCACTTGCTCTGCCCTGAGACAGGGACACCAGCTCCCTGCTGGGGACACCCATCTCCAGCCTTGTGCCACAGGGAGGACCCAGCGATCCCCACTCTGAAGACAACTCTGGCCCTGGTGAGGCATTTACTGGTGCCCATGGGGGTGGGAGCTTGTGCTCAAGGCTCCAGTTCACACACACAGCACCCAGACAGAAGCTGAGCAGGCTCTGGTGATGCTCGATGGGGCACTGGGAAGAGCAGGACCCCCCATCACAGCCGGTTGTCACGGGCACCCACCCTGTCCCGCAGAAGGTGATGGGTGCAGGTGACCCCATGGCACCGTCCGGCCCCGGCATGGCCATCAAACACAGATGCAGAGCCCCCAGCCCACCATACACACCTGCATCTCCCTGATGCTGCTGGGGTGGTAGAACTCGCTGTGTTCAGAAGCCAGGAGCGCCTGGCACAGGTTGAACTTCTGGAAGTCGAGCAGGGAGGAGCACTTCTCCTCCGGAATCTCCTCCTTCGCCATCCAGTAGACGGTGGTGAGGACAGCCACCTTCGCTGGGTTCACCTCCACCTTGATGACCGAGCGCAGCTCCGGGTGGCCGTGGACGTGGGTCTCGAAGGCCAGCTGCTCCCGGTTCACCGCCAGCGCCTGGCGGTGCGCGCCAGAGGTGACGTGCCGCAGCAGGGCATGGCGCTGGAAGTTGTCCGTGCCCACGGTAAAGGCGTTCTCTGCTTTACCGTGCTTGTTCTTCACCAGCGCCTGCCGACACTCTATGCAAAACATGAGTTTCCTCTCATAGTCAAACTCCAGCCAAGTAAATTCTTCCTTCCAGTGCTCATTGAAATAGCGCTTACACTTTTTATTGGAATTGGAAGTTTCCCCAGCTGGCTTTTTCCCTGGAGGCACCATATTGCTGTGGCTGGGAAATCAAACACTACGCTTGAACTGAAACGTGCCTTGGAGGAGCAGCCTCTACATTTAATTTAGTAAGAAGGTCTATTACAACTCTCCTGGTTCGACTGGAGATGAAAGAGACACAAGGGAAAGGGATTAGGGCCCTGCAAACCCCAGCCTGCGCTCACCGTTTGCTCCTGCCCGCTAACGAAGCACTGCGGTGGCACCACAGGGCTGGCAGGGCTGTGTGACAGCCCTGGCACCACACGGGGGATCCCACCAAGCCCCGGTGTCACCAGCAGCTCTAGGGGTCTGCTTTGGGAGCAGCACACAGGCCTGGTCCTCCTCAGAATCACACAGGGACACCCCAACATGCTTCCCATCAGCCTAGACCCTCCGGCGCTGCGGCTGATGCTGGAACCAGCATTGAACCCAACGGCTGGAAACAAGACTTCAGCCCCCAAGGAGCAGCCCCCGCTGCCAACGACGAGTGCCAGAGACCTTGACCCCAACGAGGATGAGCTGGAGACCAGCTCAGAAACACATGCCGGGGGGCTGCACACACACAGATTTGTTTTCCTTCATCCCTTCCTTGTTCTCTGTCCCAGAAAACCTACATGGGGCTGTGCTCTTGCTGTCACCATACCAGCTCAGTGTCCCTCACCAGTGGTGCTGGACACACAGGACCCCCTCCAGCCAGGGCTCCCAAGGCCGCAAGGCACTTACACACGTGGATAAACCCCACAGCTGAAGCATGTGAGCATCCACTGAACTCCCTCTGTATATTCAAGTCCCACTCAGTCCAATCCTCCCCACATTCTTCCATGAACTGAATCAAAAGCACAAACTGAGCCCAAATAAAGGCAGTCCGAATGTTTCCTCTGCCGTTGGCAGCACCTCTCAGACCTTCCCTGGGGACATGGGCTCTGCCAGGGCTGGGATTGTGCCGGTGTCCCTGCCATGCCCCTGTGAGGCTTGGGGTACATCCCCGGAGCAGAGGAGTTGGCCATGGGAGCCATCAAGCAGCAGGGACAGCTCTGCCATCGTCAAGAGCCTCGCTGGTGGTTGATATGCCCAGCCTGCCCCGATGCCCATGCCGGGCAGGCATCGGGCTCGCCGTGTCCCAGCTGACACCAGGACGGGGCACAACCCCAGGAGGGTAGCGTTTCTTTCATCTCCACCCCATCACCAACCCCACTCGCTCCCAAACCCACCTACACCCAGGCCCAGCACTCGCTCCAGCAAAAACTGCTACCTTGGAAAGTGGGGGGGTGGGCAGGGGGGTAGAGGGGGAGAAAGAAAAAAGTGGGTTTAATGTCTGGAGTGTGTGGGGCCAGGAGAGCTCAGGATGGAGCGGGGGGCACCACAGCATCATGTCCTGCACCCCCACAGCACTGCCGGGCACCAGCCCTGGGCACCCTTCGCTGTGCACGTCGCTCCCCAGCCGCGGGAAAAAGCTGGGCTGCGTTTCCTCAGGGACCAGGGAGGCAGTTTGGGAGTGGGGGTGACACTGCCGTACCCCCACCAGCCCACGGCTACCCCCCACCGGGGCAGCAGCTCTCCCTGCAGGGAAGTTTGGGCAGGATTTACTTGCCGCTGCTCTGCCCCTCGCACCTGGGTGCATCAGCCCTGGCTACCGGTCACTGGCCACCCATTGCCCGCCCGGGTGAGGGTGACCAGAGCTGCATGCGAGCCCAGCACCCAGCCATGCGTGCCCCCGGCCCGCACGCCCACCCTCCCCCTACATACGTACCATTGAAAGGCTGCCATAAGCCTTGGGGTGAGGGGGGCTTGCAAACTTCCCAGATTTTGGTTTGGAAATAGGATTAAAAAAAAAAAAAAGCAATTAAAAAAAAATATCAAAAATCTAATAATAAAAAAACCCCCAAACCCTGCCAAAAAATGC